>JAGDQO010001728.1:0-572393 GCA_018342035.1 Solanum appendiculatum
TAGAATCCAGTCAGTTTCTTTAGTTTCTCCATAAATTGCTTAGACCTAGGGTTCCTAAATCTTGGGAATCCATTGGAAGCTAGCTAATATAGTTCCATTGCATTAATTACCTATTTTCTTGGAGAATTAATGTAGTCTCATGTATAGAACTCAGAACCCTAGCTTGTATTCATCATCAGTATTTCATGAATTTAACTTTCTCGGCATATCAGTCAGAAAATCATGCTTCAGAATTTGAATGCCATATATTTCAGTGTATTTATGTTGCATTCCCAGATAGCATGTCAGTATTTTGAGCTACTTAGTATATCAATTGCATTGTTAGCTTTACATATTCAGTTCGGAGTAGGCTTGGCACCGAGTTGGACTAGGGTTCAGCGTACCCTCAAAGTCCTAGAACTACGTGCCACCGTAGGTTCAGAAGTCCCCTCTGTTGGGCATCAGTTTCTAGTGATCACGCCACAGTCATGCCTTTATACCCCTGGCAAGGTATATTGGGTCCTCTCGATGGGGCGTATACATCGGACTCCACATTTAGCTCACGTGTTTTATGTCGGTTAACAGTAGCTCCCATAGTCATACTCTTGTTGCATTGAACATGCTATCAACATTTACTTCAGTATACAATTTAGCATGTTATCTTCATGATTAGTACTTGGTCATTGCTTTTAGTCCAGTTTTCAGTTATACTTCAGTACAATCTATTCTATGTTCAGTTATATTGTCCAGTTTATATCGTTCAGTTTATATTATTCAGCTTAGTATCTATATCCTGCATGCTCAGTACATTCAAAGTACTGATGCATACTCTTGCGCTACATCGTTTCGTGATGTAGGTTCAGGCGCTCAGCATCCAGACCGCGCTTAGCTCGACTTCTACTCCTTATTCTACAGCTTCAGTGGTGAGTCCTCATAGATCGAGGATTATGGACATGCTTTATATTTCAGCTTTTTCTTTTCAGTTTCAGTCTTGTTAGAGTTAGCTGGGGGCATGTCCTAGCAACTCAAGTCAGACAGAGGCTTTCAGACATAGACATAGAGTCAGTATTCAGTTGTTTTGGGTTGTTTCCCATTTGAACTCAGTTATATTCTCAGTGAGCTCTTTTAGATTTATTCATCTTATAGTATGCTTCCGCTTACATTGAATCATTTCAGTATGCTTGTGATATGCCAGACTCAAGGTTAGCTTGGGGTCACTTGTGATCCTAGATCCCGTTTTACGTCTAGGAGTTAGCCTCGGGGCGTGATAATTTACTTGCTAAATAGGGTTCCTAGGAAAGTAGCTTCAAAGACACCTTTTAAACTGTGGACTGATAAAAAACCTAGTTTAAGGTAGCTACTTGTTTGGGTTGCCTGACAGAAGTTAGAGTTTATAACCTACAAGAAAAGAAACTGGATTCAAGAACAATCAGTGGATTCTTGTCACGACCCAAGCCTAGGGCCTAGATGTGACTGGCGAATGGGGAACCCGAAGGAACCCCAAACAAGCCTCATAGCGTATCATTACACATCCTTGGTCGCGGAAGCAATTAAATGACCATAAGCGATAAGCATAGGCAAGGGGAAATCGGGACTAAGGGAGCAAGAAGAAAAAAAGAAATGATACATAAATACCATAGATGAGTCAAGCTCAAGCATAAAACACAACTTGTCCAACACCACCTCTAAACATGAGTACTTAGCGGAGGCCAAGACAAACTACCGGGCTCACCCTCATAGTCAAAACATAACTAGAAAGGAAAAGTTTTATACATAGCAAAAGATCATGAGCAACGTCCCCGAAATGGAGGACTCACCAATAACCACTATAGAAAATCGTACTAGCCACGCGGAGGAGGATGGTCAAGCGGTGCTCCGGTCCCTACATGGTGACATCATGTAGGCATAGAGTATGCGTTAGTACATTTGAATGTACTAAGTATATGGGATGCAATGCAAGGCATTTAGATGGACATCATAGGGAAAAATGCGTAATCATACCCAATAGATAGCATATTAATAAAATATATGTATAATGATGCTTACATAAAAATCATATTTAATGGGACGTAGTACATGTGTGGCGAGTGACCATCAATATAGTATTTCCAAGGCCTACCAACCCCTTGGAGAGGCGAAAGAGGTACAAACCCCTCAATATGGTTACACGGGCCTACCACCCCCGAGCTAGGGACCAAGGTAAAAACCCCTCGATATGGTTATACGGGCCTACTACCCCCCGTACTAGGCAACCAAGGTACCAACCCCTCGATACGGTTATACGGGCCTACTCCCCCCCGTACTAGCAACCAAGGTACCAACCCCTCGATACGGTTATACGGGCCTACTACCCCCCGTACTAGGCAACCAAGGTACCAACCCCTCGATACGGGTATACGGGCCTACTACCCCCCGTACTAGGCAACCAAGGTACCAACCCCTCGATACGGTTAACGGGCCTACTAACCCCCCGTACTAGGCAACCAACGTACCAACCCTCGATACGGTTATACGGCCCTACTCCCCCGTACTAGGCTGGTCGACTCACAACACTTATTTAGAGAAAATCATATACATGTGTCCATTTCATCATCATTTCAGTAATTACATAACCATCCGTCTCATAGGACGTACCTTGGACCTTCCCTTTCCTAAGATTCTATAAATGGGCATTTTATCAAACACAAGGTGGGCAATTGTTCATGTAAATGAAATCATGTATTTCAAGAATACTAAGTCCAACCAATTCCAAAATCCATATAAATCAGCCCACCAACAACATACATATATATATCAACCTTCATAATTTGATCATGGAAGCATGTAAACCATAAACATCACATAAAAATTCCATTTCATGATAATATGCAAAGAGGACCATAATAGGGTGTGTAGTAGTAATTCCATAATTCAAGAGTTCATAATTGATCATGAGGACCCATAAATTTGAAGTAGAAATAGAGGATAAATGGTTGGACTTGTGGAAAGGAAGGTTTCCACAATCAAACCCACATACCTCAACTTTGGAGAATCCTTGATGAATATTGGAATGGAGAATCGAAGCTTGAGATTGAGTCTTGAATCCGGAATTAGAGCTTGAGATGTTTGAATTTGGTTGAAGATCTTGGTGGAATTTTTGGAGAGGGCTTAGAGAGTGTTTTTGGAGTTTAGAAAATGACTAAATATGGGACATATCCCCTTTTTATAAAAAAATGACTCCAACCCGCCTAGAAAATTCGCTCACTGGAATTGGAAATTCTGCACTGACAGGTTTTACGAAAATGGTCATAACTCCCTCATCCTAACGCGGAATAAGGTGAAACCAAGTGCGTTGGAAAGCTAACTCAAAGAGCTTTAATTTGATAGGTTGCAGCCCTTCCAGTTCCTTGTGTGCTAAGAGATATGCCCCTTTAAAGTTGACCCTCAAATCGCAATTTTTGCGATTTTTGAATTTTGATACGGTTGCTCTAAAATTCGGGTTAGACCCATTCCCCACTCAATTTGACCCCACAAATAAGAATATGAAGTCGAATTTCCGAAATCATGCACGGATTTTGAGATATATGGAAATTACAATTATAGGTGTTTCCGAAGCACATTTTCGGGCATTTGGGTCGTTTCAATATCTCCCCCTTGGGAACATTCGTCCCCGAATGTTAAAGAACGTACATGAGAGACACAAACATGGCAATTTCAGCCCACATAAGGATGCAACAATGCACTTACACCTTATTTCAAAACCTCAACATAGTTGTAAATCCACAATGAACTTGTCAACTTAAGCATGAATGTATGCAATGACATGGGGGCTGAACTTAAGACCTGAGATTTTATAAAGGGCTTAGATCAATACCTTAGGCTCGAGTGGAGTGGAAAAGATAAGGATATCGCCTTTGCATGTCCGCTTCGGCCTCCCAAGTAGCACTTTCAACTTGTTGATTTCTCCAAAGGACTTTAATGGAAGCCACATCTTTGTTTCTCAACCTCTTCACTTGTCTATCTAAAATCTGAACCGGAACCTCTTCATAGGTCAAATTATCTTCAACAACACCCACAACATAAGCTACCTTGCCAATTCGGATCACCCACACACTTCCTCAACATAGACACATGAAATACTGGATGAACCAAATCCATCTCGCTAGGCAATTCCAACTCATAAGCTACCTTGCCAATTCTCCTCATCACCTTATAAGGACCCACGTATCTTGGGCTCAACTTGCCCTTCTTACCAAAACGAACCACACCCTTCATGGGTGTCACCTTCAAATAAACCCAATCACCAACTCGGAATTCAAGAGCCCTTCTCCTCACATCGGCATAGGACTTTTGGCGACTTTGGGCCATCTTCAACCTTTCTCTAATCATCCTAACCTGCTCAAGAGCCTCCATAACTAGGTCTGGTCCTAACAAGGCCACCTCACCAACCTCAAACCACCCAACCGGTGATCTACAACGCCTCCCATAGAGAGCCTCAAAAGGAGCCATACCGATGCTAGAATGATAGCTATTGTTATAGGCAAACTCAATCAATGGAAGATGATCATCCCAACTACCCTTAAGCTCCCAATACACAAGCCCTAAGCATATCCTCAAGTGTTTGGATAGTCCTTTCGGCTTGTCCATCCGTTTGCGGGTGAAAGGCCGTAGTAAGCTCAACTCTCGTACCTAGACCCCTTTGGAAAGACTTCCAAAAGTGTGAAGTAAATTGAGTACCACGGTCCGATATGATGGATAGAGGAATCCCATGCAACCTTACCAAGTCATGAATATATAACCTTGCATAATCTTCCGCCCCATATGTTGTCTTTACCGGTAGAAAATGAGCCGATTTTGTCATCCTATCAACCACCACCCAAATAGAATCAAAACCTTTTCTAGTCTTGGGTAAACCAACAAAAAATCCATATTAATTTCTTCCCACTTCCAAGTAGAAATCTCTATGTCTTGGGTTAGACCACCCGGCCTTTGATGTTCGGCCTTGACTTGTTGACAACTATGACAACCGGAGACGAATTTGGCAATGTCCTTCTTCATTCCTCCCCACCAATACACATCCCTCAAATCTCTATACATTTTGGTGGAACCGGGGTGGATGGAGTAGGAAGAATTATGAGCCTCCTCAAGAATTTTCTCCCTCAAACCATCAACACAAGGCACACACAACCTACCTTGGTACCTAAGGGCACCATCTCCCCCTTGGGAGAAAACTTCCACCTTGCCCTCTTTCACCAAGGCCTTCAATTCAAACAAGGAAGAATCAAGATCTTGTTTTGCTATCACCTCATCAACCAAGGAAGACCTAGCACCATCAACAACGACCACACCACCATTACCAACCTCTTCCAACCTAACCCCAAACCTAGCCAACCGATGTACCTCCCTAGCCATTTCCCTATCACCAGTATCAACATGAGCTAGGCTACCCATAGACACCCTACTCAAAGCATCCGCCACCACATTAGCTTTACCGGGATGATAATGCACACTCATATCATAATCTTTAAGAAATTCTAGCCACCTTCTTTGTCTCAAGTTGAGATCTTTTTGGGTGAAGACATATTGGAGGCTCTTATGATCGGTGAACACATCGACACGTACCCCATACAAATAATGACGCCAAATCTTTAAAGCAAACACCACCGCGGCTAATTCAAGATCATGCGTAGGATAGTTCTTTTCATGCACTTTGGGTTGTCTAGAAGCATAGGCTATCACCTTACCATTTTGCATTAGGACACAACCCAAGCCAACTCTAGAAGCATCACAATACACAACAAATCCCTCAAGCCCATCCGGTAGTGACAATATAGGAGCGGACACAAGTTTATCTTTCAAGGTTTGAAAACTCCTTTCGCACTCGTCGGCCCACTCAAACTTAGCCTTCTTTTGTGTCAACTTAGTCATGGAGAAGCAAAGCGCCAGAAAACCCAATTCACAAAAATCTCCGGTAGTAACCCGCTAAGCCCAAGAAGCTCCCTTAATATCCGACGGGTCCAATGGCCTAGGCCAATTTCTAATCACATCGGTCTCTTAGGGTCTACCTTAATACCATCCCCCGACACCACATGACCTAGGAAGGCAACCTCCCTCAACAAAAATTCACACTTTTCATACTTGGCATACAACTTCTCCTCTCTTAATCTTTGCAACACAACCCTCAAGTGACCCATATGTTCTTCCTCGCTATGCGAATAGATTAAAATATCATCAATAAAGACCACAACAAAGGAATCAAGGTAGGGTTTAAAGACCCTATTCATTAGGTCCATGAAGGTAGCCGGTGCATTGGTCAACCCAAAGGACATGACCACAAATTCATAATGTCCATACCTAGGCCGGAAGGCTGTCTTGGGAATGTCACCCTCCCTCACCTTCACTTGATGATACCCGGACCGAAGATCAATCTTAGAGAAGTGGCTAGCTCCTTGCAATTGGTCGAACAAGTCATCAATCCTAGGAAGAGGATATTTATTCTTGACGGTGACCCTATTGAGTTGCCGGTAATCCATACACATCCTAAGGGACCCATCTTTCTTCTTCACAAACAACACCGGTGCACCACATGGTGATTGGCTAGGCCTAATAAAACCCTTCTCCAACAAGTCCCTCAATTGTTCTTTCAACTCCTTTAACTCCGCCGGGGCCATACGGTAAGGGCGAATAGAAATGGGTTGAGTATCGGGGAGGAGGGCTATGCCAAAATCTATTTCCCTTTCGGGAGGAACACCGGGAAGGTCATTAGGAAAGACATCAAGGAATTCATTTACGACCGGAACCGACTCTATAAGAAGGGTTTTGGACTCCACATCCCTAACCCTCACAAGGTGATAGAGACACCCCTTAGAGATCAACTTACGGGCTTTAATGTAAGAGATGAATCTACCCTTGACTACCACATTTTGGCTTTCCCACTCAAGAATGGGTTCACTTGGGAATTGGAACTTGACCCTTCGGGTTCTACAATCAATAGAAGCATAGTATGCATGCAACCAATCCATCCCAAGAACAACATCAAATCGACCATGTTCAATTCAACAAGATCACAAGGCAATATTTTATGCAAGATGCAAATAGGACAATTTCTATAGACCTTCCTAGCAACAATATATGCACCAATAGGAGTAGACACCTTATATGACTCACGCAACAAGTCGGGCTCGTCTTCCTCTTGTATTAAGCATGATCTAGCATAGCAAAGAACAACCGTTAGGGAAGAACTTAATTCAACTCTACAGCACGACTTAGAACATGGAGAAGGGAAACATTTCCTAAAACGTCTCATAGCCTCCTACCATAGTTGTGTGTTGCACAACACAACCATGAATTCGGACCTCTAATCACGCGGTGTGTTGGACTCGAGGATTCATTCAACCTAGTTGCTCTTGATACCAAGGTTTGTCACGACCCAAGCCTAAGGCCTAGATGGGACCGGCGAATGGGGAACCCGAAGGAACCCCAAACAAGCCTCATAGCGTATCATTAAACATCCTTGGTCGCGGAAGCAATTAAATGACCATAAGCGATAAGCATAATCAAGGGGGAAATCGGGACTAAGGGAGCAAGAAAAAAAAGAAATGATACGTAAATACCATAGATGAGTCAAGCTCAAGCATAATACACAACTTGTCCAACACCACCTCTAAACATGAGTACTTAGCGTGGGCCAAGACAAACTACCGGGCTCACCCTCATAGTCAAAACATAACTAGAAGGAAAAGTTTTATAATAGCAAAGTCCATGAGCAACGTCCCCGAAATGGAGGGACTCACCAATAACCACTATAGAAAATCGTACTAGGCCACGCCGGAGGAGGATGGTCAAGCTCGTGCTCCGCGTCCCTACATGTGGTGACATCATGTAGGAATAGAGTATGCGTTAGTACATTTGAATGTACTAAGTATATGGGATGCAATGCAAGGCTACATTAGATGGACATCATAGGAAAAATGCGTAATCATACCCAATAGATAGCATATTAATAAAATAATATGTATAATGATGCTTACAGAAAAATCATATTTAATGGGACGTAGTACATGTGTGGCGAGTGACCATCAATATAGTATTTCCAAGGCCTACCACCCCCTTGGAGAGGCGAAAGAGGTACAAACCCCTCAATATGGTTACACGGGCCTACCACCCCCCGGCTACTGTAAGGGACCATAGAGTTCACAAACCCTCGATTGATTGGTTATACGAGGCCACTACCTCCCAACGTTACTAGGCACAACACCGGTACCCAACGCCCTCGATACGGTTATACGGCCCTGCAACATCCTACCCCCCGAACGTACTAGGCAACGCAACGCCCTGGTACCAATTACCCCTCCGATACCTGGTTATCACGCCGGCTACTAACCTTCACCGTACTAGGGCCAACCAAGGGTCAACCAACCCTCGATACGGTTATACGGGCCTACTACCCCCCGTACTAGGCAACCAAGGTACCAACCCTCGATACGGTTATACGGGCCTACTACCCCCCGTACTAGGCAACCAAGGTACCAACCCCTCGATACGGTTATACGGGCCTACTACCCCCCGTACTAGGCTTGGTCGACTCACAACACTTATTTAGAGAAAATCATATACATGTGTCCATTTCATCATCATTTCAGTAATTACATAACCATCCGTCTCATAGGACGTACCTTGGACCTTCCCTTTCCTAAGAATTCTATAATGGGCATTTTATCAAACACAAGGTGGGCAATTGTTCATGTAAATGAAATCATGTATTTCAAGAATACTAAGTCCAACCAATTCCAAAATCCATATAAATCAGCCCACCAACAACATACATATATATATCAACCTTCATAATTTGATCATGGAAGCATGTAAACCATAAACATCACATAAAAATTCCATTTCATGATAATATGCAAAGAGGACCATAATAGGGTGTGTAGTAGTAATTCCATAATTCAAGAGTTCATAATTGATCATGAGGACCCATAAATTTGAAGTAGAAATAGAGGATAAATGGTTGGACTTGTGGAAAGGAAGGTTTCCACAATCAAACCCACATACCTCAACTTTGGAGAATCCTTGATGAAGATTGGAATGGAGAATCGAAGCTTGAGATTGAGTCTTGAATCCGGAATTAGAGCTTGAGATGTTTGAATTTGGTTGAAGATCTTGGTGGAATTTTTGGAGAGGGCTTAGAGAGTGTTTTTGGAGTTTAGAAAATGACTAAGTATGGGACATATCCCCTTTTTATAAAAAAATGACTCCAACCCGCCTAGAAAATTCGCTCACTGGAATTGGAAATTCTGCACAGACAGGTTTTACGAAAATGGTCATAACTCCCTCATCCTAACGCGGAATAAGGTGAAACCAAGTGCGTTGGAAAGCTAACTCAAAGAGCTTTAATTTGATAGGTTGCAGCCCTTCCAGTTCCTTGTGTTCTAAGAGATATGCCCCTTTAAAGTTGACCCTCAAAATCGCAATTTTTGCGATTTTCGAATTTTGATACGGTTGCTCTAAAATTCGGGTTAGACCCATTTCCCACTCAATTTGACCCCACGAATAAGAATATGAAGTTGAATTTCCGAAATCATGCACGGATTTTGAGATATATGGAAATTACAATTATAGGTGTTTCCGAAGCACATTTTTGGGCATTTGGGTCGTTTCAATTCTTCATTGGTTATCCAGAAAAATCAAAGGGGTATAGATTTTGCTGTCCTAATCATTGTACAAGAATAGTTGAAACTGGAAATGCTAGGTTCATTGGGAATGGTGAAGTTAGTGGGAGTGAAAAACCTCGTAATGTGAAAATTAAAGAAGTTAGGGTACAAATTCTTCTACCCTACACTTCTTCTAAAATTGTTGTTCCTGAAATTGTTGTATGATCTAACAATCTACAAGAACAACAAATTAATGCTCCTATTAATCACAATGAAGCCATAATTGATAAACCTATAGTAGATGAACCACAAGAAATTGCATTAAGAAAATCTCAAAGACAAAAGAGATCTGCTATTTTTGATGATTATTTGGTATATCTACACGAGACATATTGATTTGGGAATTGATGATGATCCAGTTTTATTTTCACAAGCCATTGAAACTAAAATTTTGATAAATGGATAGAAGCTATGAAAGATGAGTTAAAATCTATGGAACATAATAAAATTTGAGATCTTGTTGAATTGTCTGAAGGTTGCAAAAGAGTTGTGTGTAAATGGGTCTTTAAGACCAAATGCGACTCAACTGGCAACATTGAGCGTCACAAGGCCAGACTTGTTGCAAAAGGTTTCACTCATAAAGATGGCATCGATTATAAGGAAACATTTTCACCTGTTTCTAGAAAAGATTCACTCATAATTATAACTGCTTTAGTAGCTCATTATGAGTTAGAGCTACATCAAATGGATGTGAAATTAACCTTTCTGAATGGGAATTTAGAGGAAGAAGTTTATATGAATCAACTTGAAGGGTTTCCTATCAAAGGAAACGAACACATGGTGTGTAAACTTAAGAAGTCAATATATGGACTTAAACAAGCTTCCCGACAATGGTATCTTAAGTTTGATGAAACTATTGTTACCTTTGAATTTAAGGAAAACACTGTTGATCGGTGTATATATCTAAAGATCAGTGGGAGTAAGTTTATTTATATGATACCAAGGAATATCTCTCTAACAACTTTGAGATGAAAGATATGGGAGAGGCATCATATGTGATTGAGATAGAAATATTTCAAGATAGATCACAAGGATTATTGGTGTTGTCTCAGAAAGCCTATTTTAATAAAGTGTTAGAGAGATTTAGAATGGAAAAATGTTCATCAAGTCCTGTTCCAATTCAAAAAGGACATAAATTTAGTCTCAATCAATGTCCAAAGAATGAATTGAAACGTAAGCAAATAAAAGATATTCCTTATGCATCAATCGTTGGAAGCCTAATGTATGCCCAAACTTGTACCAGACCAGATATAAGTTTTGCTGTTGGGATGCTGGCCATTATCAAAGTAATCCAGGAATGGACCATTGAAACTCTGCAAAAAAAGTGTTGCGATACTTACAAGGAACAAAAGATCATATGCTCACTTATAGAAGATCTGATCATCTTAATGTGATTGGATAGTCAGATTCAGATTATGCTGGTTGTGTGGATACAAGAAAATTCACATTTGGATATTTGTTTCTGTTAGCTGGAGGAGCAATATCATGGAAGAGTGCAAAGCAGTCTGTTATAGCTGCATCCGCTATGGAAGCTGAGTTTGTGGCATGCTTTGAGGCCACAATTTAGGCTAATTGGCTGTAAAACTTTATTTCAGGACTTGGACTAGTCGACTATATTTCCAAGTCACTGAAACTTTATTGTGATAATACTGCAACAATCTTCTTCTCTAAAAATGATAAGTATTCAAAGAGTGTCAATCATATGAGATTGAAATATTCTTCGGTTAAAGAAGAAGTCCAGAAACATAAAGTGTCAATTGAACATATTAGCACCAAGCTTTTGATAGCCGATCATTTGATGAATGGATTACCACCCAAAACGTTTGTTGAACATATTGAAAAATGGGCATTATTGATGTCAATGAATGACTTTATATAAAGAAATTATTATGTTCATGCAAATTGATACTTTGAGCTCAATTATATATATTTTTGTTGTTACCTGTTTTCTCTTGTATACATAATTTTTAGAATGATGATAATAGATTCTGACTAAGATTAAGTATTCTAAGCATTATTGGTGGACCATTATATATCTGTAAAGGTTATGTTAGATAATAGACTAATATTGTGGTACATTGGTTAAAGAATGTATAATCGCTATGACTCATATTAGTTGATTTATTCAATAACAACAATTGTTATTTCCAATGAAAGAAAGATTTGACATCTTAGTTGTGCACCTAATAAGTGATATATTTATTGAACCATTATGTGAATAAGACCACGTTTGCCAACTGGGAGAATGTAAAATATGGTCACGTGGGTATACTTATATTTAGTTTAATAATTATTTCTTAGCTATTTCTAATTGGATAAGTATGGGAAGTTACTTTTGGTTATAACTCCCCACTACCTACTTTGATGGAAAGTGGGATTAAAGTAACCGGTCCTCTCTCTGTCTTTAAAAACTGAAGAATATCGTATCTTTCATCAACACGTTTTCTGAAAGAAATCAGTAAAGAAAAGAGAGAAAAACGAGACAAATTTTATCAAGAACAAAGAAAAGACTTCCACTCAATTCAAAATTATATGGCTGATTCGGGTATGTTTTCTTGACTGAATTATTGTAGAACTAGATTTATGTGAAAACCATGTAGTTCTACGATCGTAAATATTTGATAGGATTTATGATTAGATTGTTTATGTTTTACGATCTGAATTTAGATAAATCCTTACGGTACTTTCTCCATTAGCATCAGAGAGAACATCTCAAAAGCAGCTTCACCTTCCCCGCTCCTTCCATACCCTGAAATCATTACATTCCAGACTGCAGGATCATCATATTTTACTTCCAACTGATCAAAAACCTTCCACTACAGGATCATCATATTTTACTTCCAACTTATCAAAAACCTTCTGTCCCAAAGGAAATTGTCCACACTTCATGCAGTGAGATTCGAACACGTGAGTACTGGCTCATTCAAGGAATCTATAACCCATTCAAGGGGTCTGAAACTGTTGGGCTACAACAGCCTGATGTATCAAGGGTGTCCAAAATATGACATTTAATTACTTCATGTATCATTTTACTTGTATATATAGTATTTTTTTCCGACCCTGACATGCACGTGGCTCCGCCCAACTTCATGTACATATCAATGATTGCAGTGACAATAAATTCATCAATAATGTTTTCCAACCTAAAAATATATCCGTGAATCTCTTGGCCGAAATGGAGTGAGGATAGAGATGAACACACCATCAGAAGAAGAAATAAGTACTCCTGTATTATAAATATTTTTCATGTTCTTTTTTTCCTTTTAAGGTGCGTTTGGTATGAAGATAAATATTTTGCATCTCTTTTTAAAATATATAATTATATTCTTTAAAAAATAATGGCACTCTAATTAATTCTTCTTTGACAATATGATTTTAAAATTGTGTTTGTGAAATAGTGGAACGAGATGATAGTTCTTTTTATTTTAGAGAGAATGTGGTTTTTGCTTTTTTTTCAATGATTAATTTTATATTTTACTTTCTAAAAAAATAAATTGTCATGTATCATTTTACTTGTATATATAGTATTTTTTTCCGACGAAGGGTGTCCAATTGGACACCCTGACATGCACGTGGCTCCGCCTAACTTCATGTACATATCAATGATTGCAGTGACAATAAATTCATCAATAATGTTTTCCAACCTAAAAATATATCCGTGAATCTCTTGGCCGAAATGGAGTGAGGATAGAGATGAACACACCATCAGAAGAAGAAATAAGTACTCCTGTATTATAAATATTTTTCATGTTCTTTTTTTCCTTTTAAGGTGCGTTTGGTATGAAGATAAATATTTTGCATCTCTTTTTAAAATATATAATTATATTCTTTAAAAAATAATGGCACTCTAATTAATTCTTCTTTGACAATATGATTTTAAAATTGTGTTTGTGAAATAGTGGAACGAGATGATAGTTCTTTTTATTTTAGAGAGAATGTGGTTTTTGCTTTTTTTTCAATGATTAATTTTATATTTTACTTTCTAAAAAAATAAATTGTAAATATAAAGAAAAATCTCGTGCAATAAGAAAATAAGTAATACAAATTCATGTTTCTTTTGAAAAGAAAATAAAGTATAACATAGCTAAAAGGGAAAAATTCAACAAAGCTAATATAATTGTAAATCTTTCTTACCACTGAACCTTGCAGCTACTTCTGCATGTGGGTTCACAGGTTAAATAATATGTATACTTACTAGATTTTCAAATACAAATACAATGTCTACGCAATAGCTATTGGGTTCATTTGAAACCCTCAATTCTAGTGTAGCTCTGCCCCAAATGGAGTGTATATGTGTGTGAGAAAATGGAACTTTTTTTTTCCAGTTGGGGGCAGGGGAAGGGGAAATAGGGAGGGGATGCAAGATGGAAGATCAAACTGTCATTATCAAAGTGAGAGTTTAGGTGGTCAATCAACTAAGCTACTAAGATTTTTTGAAAAAATGATACTCTTAAATGTGGTGAACAATTTTCCGCTTGGACTTTGTGGTCCTTTTGTGCCCAATAAGATTATGGTTTTCTTTCCTTGACTTTATATCGAAATTCCTCAAAATTTATATCGTCTATTTGGTAATATGTTGGAAAATATATACCGAGAACACAAAATCTATATGGAAAGAACACCAAGATGAAGGTTTGATAATATAAATAGAGAACACATAATTAAAGGCTTGAAACACATGCAAAATGCTTTTCTAAAAATCATATTAGCTCTCACTCCTCCACAAGATTGTATATGGGATTGTAATTTGTATTCAAATAGTTTTAATGAATATGACAAGCCTATGAATTTCTATACCAAGCAAATAGTGAAAAAAATCTATTAAAAAGAAAGAACATGAACTTAATCTTTTTTTTTAGAAGTAAAGAATTCTTTGGAGAATGTCGAAAAGAAAGGTATTATGTAAAAGTTTTTATTTGAATTTGTAGAAATTAGATTGGGCCCAGCAGAGTGCTTTCACTGTTGGTGCTTTTAAATAGAATTGGTGGTAATCAAAGAATGAAAGGACACACCATTTTATTTAAAAGACACATCATTTTATTTAAAATACTAATTAATAATTTAATTTAAACAAATCCCTCACTTGTTTAAATATAAATTAGGATACAAAGATATAGTTATGTTTACACAGAATAATGTATCTTTTGATTTGAACATTATCTTAGTACAATGTCACAAGACAAAATCAAAATCACATGTAGCATTATAGCTTTGAACATGTTATTCCTTGTGATAACATCCGTGACATTTCACACATAAATATTTTATTTTTGCTTTTCACTCAAACATACTTAGCATTTTTATGGCCACACGCTATCCAAAATTCATGAACATTTATGAAAGTAACTCCAACTCTCAATCGAAGCGGCACCACTTCTATGCTCATATAGGTGAATTTCTTGCAATGTATTTGTTATATTTAAGACACTTGTTCCTTGAACTAAACCTTATTAAGAGTACTAGAACTCAACCCTCTAATTATTGATAACTAATACTAGTATATATCTTAATTTAGTACTAAAATATCCATGTATCAATAACCTGTTGTCACCCTTTGAATCCAAAACTATTAATTTTATAGTATTCAATAGGATTACCATTATTGGTGAACCTAATTTAGAAGTTTCAACCCAATTAAATTTGAAGTAGTTCTCATCAACTCTCTTGTAAGTGGTTTAGTGAATGGATCAGCCAAATTACTTTTTGACTTCATAAATGTGAGAGAAATAATTTCATCTTTAAATAATTTTCTCAGATAATCATGTCAAAGACTTATATGTCGAAGCCTTCTCATTGTATATATTGCTATATGCTCGAGCTAGAGTGAGTTGACTATCACGGTAAATTGAAATTTATCTCACACATTTTGAAATTACTGAACTTTTCTAAAAGAAAATGCCTCAATCACTCAACTTTTTTCCTGTTTTTGCTAATGCAACAAATTCTGATTCCGTAGTTGAGTGCGTTATGCAAGTCTGTTTCTTGAATCTTCAAGAAATAGAACCTTCTCCTAAGGTAAATACCCATTCAGTTGTAGATTTGTTGTCTTATAAACTCCATATCCAACTTGCATCTGTATTATATTCTTCTAAAATAGCAGGAAATTTTGAGTATTGAATACACAAATTTTTATTTTTCGTGAAAAAATTCAAGAACTCGTTCAATGACTTTTCAATGATCAATATTTGATTTAGTTGTAAATTTATTTAATTTATTAACTGCAAATGCAATGTCTAATCTTGTGCATTGTGTAGCATACATAAGACTTCCTATAGCGCTTGCATACCCAAGTTGAGTCATAACTCTTCATTCAATCTTAATTAATTTGATGCTTGGATCAAATGAGGTATTAACCTCTTTTATATTTAAGTGACCAAATTTATTTAGCACTTTTTCAATGTAACGAGACTAACTCAATACAGATTACCCTCTATTTCTTTTAATCTTGATATCCAAAATGGTTTCAACGTGTCCAAGATCTTTCAGCTCGAATGAGTAAGATAAAAACCTCTTCATTTCTAAAATTTCATTCATGTCATTGCTTACAGTTGCATGTTATCAACATATAGACAAACTAAGTACTAAATAATTACTACAAATTTTAGTATAAATATATTTATCAACTATATTGTGTTTAAAGTCAGAAGATAAAATTACTCTATCAAATTTTTCATGCCATTGTTTAGGGGCCTGTTTTAGTCCATACAAAGACTTAACAAGCTTATAGACTTTATGTTCGTTTTTTGGTAAAACAAATTCTTCATGTAGTTCAATATAAACTTCTTCACTGAGATCACCATTTAATAATGTTGTTTTGATATTCATTTGATGAACATGTAAATCGTAAATAGATGCTAAAGCAAATATAATTCTAATAGAAGTTATTCTTTCTACGGGTGCATATGTATCAAAACAATCAAGTTTCTTTTTTTTTGTCGAAAGTTCTTTGTTACTATCCTAGCTTTGTAGGTATGTAAAGTCCCATCAATATGGTACTTTATTCAAAATACCCACTTACAGCCGATATGATTAGAAGTTATAGGAACTCAACAAGTTCTCAAATGTGATTTGACATTATTAAAATCATTTCATCTTTAATATTATCTTTCTAAAAAGCGGCATCTTTAG
The DNA here is from genome assembly GCA_018342035.1 of Solanum appendiculatum. Taxonomy (NCBI): domain Eukaryota; kingdom Viridiplantae; phylum Streptophyta; class Magnoliopsida; order Solanales; family Solanaceae; genus Solanum; species Solanum appendiculatum. The sequence goes on from JAGDQO010001728.1 coordinate 16,803, forward strand.
GAGTCATAGATTCTTTATTAGTTTTAGGATCATCTTCCACTTAAAATATTGTAACGACTTATTCCATCGTTACTTAAAGTATCTACGGTAAAGTTATACGAATGTCATTTTTCATATGGTTAGGATCAATTCCTTGGTATGTGAATGAGTTGGTTATGAATTAAGATCATATAATGCCCCTATCACAAGTTAAGTTGAAAGTGCCCTACCAATTTAGTTTCAGGCTTAAGTTTAAACTAAGGTCAAATTCAAATGACCATATCTCTCAGCCTATAATGATTTAGGTGGCCTATGATCTATAAAATTAAAAGTCTATGAGTCTTCTTTCTAACTGCATCAAGTTTACATCATTTGGAGTCTGGAGTAAAATGTTATGATCATTTTCACCAGAGACTGTCCGTGCTGAAAAGCTGAGGCTGCTATAGTGGGAATCATGCCGCTAGAGAGGGGCCGCTACAGCGGGCTACAAGCATTTAAATGCAAAAAATTATTTTACTCTCAAAATTCGTTCAAGGTCAGGCTAAAACAAGGGAGGGGCGATTTCTTCATTTTCCATTGATTTTCTCCTTCAAGATAAATCCTTCCATCAATCTAACACTCGTTTGATTCTTTAATCCTTAGAACAACATTAGATTGATCATGGTGGGGGTAGAAAGTTAACCTAGGGAAAATTTCAACATCTTTTCATCAAAAATTTTCGTAGAGGTGATCAATCTCATCACTTACTTTTGTAGTTTGATTGCTAGGCCTTAGAAAATATAATTGTGACCCTGGGGGATGGTTAAAATTCATTATAAGGTGGGGAAAATCTGAGTTTATGAGAATTTTAGGGTGTAAGACTGGCTAATCTTAAAAATGTTTGTTCTCGATTTATTTACCATAATTCTCTAACGTAAGCATGGAATTGGTAGTTTTGGGTGAATTAAGGGTGGAAAACCCTAGTTTGGATGGAAAATTCATGAGGTTGGCATAGGGTTTGAGATTTGGATATGATATGAAAATATTTAGACCATTTGTGATTGATTTTGTGTTATACTATTATTTTAGACCAAGAACAAGCTAAAGTTTCACAAAAGGAGTCAAGGTTCGCGATTAGACTTCTGCAACAGTTGCTTGGTACACAAGTAGGCTAGGTTTCCTTCAACTGAGTAGTTAGACCCATTTTTCCTGAATCATATCTTGTAAATGTTTGGAGATTCCATGTGTAGGCCTTTTGCATGTAGTCTGGATGGTTATAGATTGTTGTTTACTATTGTTAAGGCAGGAAGCGAGATAATGGCTAGGAGGTGGTTCTCTTGTTCTAGTTTAGCCTTGAGTTCCTTGTTAAGATAGTTTGCATTGTCCAATTAGGTATATATATGCATGCTTACTTCCCATTGTGTCACTGGTGTATGCATAATGTGGAAATCATAAGGAAGGATATGTAATGACAATATGTTGATAATCTCATGCAATAAACCTATTATGTGACTCGTGGTTTCAAGTGTTATTGTTCATGATGCATGTGATTGTGCATGATTGTATGTGTTTGATGGTTAGATCGAGTACCACGTCTTGTATAGGATATCCCTATGGTTATCTTGGATATCACGTTTGGTATATACTAATGGTTGGCTTGGGTACTATGCTTGGTACAGTGATTTCTATATATGGTTGGCTCAGGTACCACACTGATACACTAACTATGGATGGCTCGAGTACCATGTCGGTACACTAACAGATTGAGTTTGGGTTCCATGAGAGGACCAAGTATGTGTTTACGATTCCATGAGTTGACCAGATTTACTTCTTCATGATGTGATTGTTTCATGTTTGATCCTTGAGTGGTCCGGGGTACTTGAAATATGAGTTGATCTCAAGGGTGGATTGTATGTAATCATGTGGGACATGTTTCATGTTAATATTAAGTTAGTTTAAGGAATTAGAGTCCTTTCTATGTGATACTTGTGATTGTAGAGGTATGTTAATTGTGTCTTGAAATAGTGGTTATTAAGTTAGACAGATGATCGGGGGTCTGGTGTATGGTTAAGTGCTGGGAATGGTAATAGTTATTTAGTGTTTTTAGAACTTATATGATAATGGGAATGTGAGTCAAGATGAATGAGTTGGTCTAAGGCATCATTTTCGTGTACTATTCGAAAAAGACCAAGGAGTTGGCATGAGAAATTGAGAGAAAATAGCAGGTTGGCTTATAGGGCTAGTAGTGGTCTTATATTCATGAATATTAATGTGGTAGAATGGTTAGGGTATGATTTGACATGATGGTGGCATAACTGAGAGGCATGGGATCAAGGTGCATTAATTATGGCATTCTACCCGGAGAGGGTAAGAGTATGTGGATATAAACTTGGGGTGGTGTAACCTTCATATTACATTTTTCTATCTGAATGTCTACTTTATACTATATGGTAGGTTTGGGTCAACCGATGATGCCTACCAGTACGTGTATTTTGTATTGGTACTACTCTTGCTATACCACTTTGCATAGTTTGGTTGCAGGGTGAGTGATATATTATAAGTGAAGATGATGATGATCTCCGTCAACTTTCATTTTTCCTTCCTTATGGAGGGAGCTGTATCTTATTTCTTGTATAAACTATACTCCTTTAGTAGCTCTTGTACCTATTTAGACTAGTTTCTTGGGAAGTATTTTCAGTCGGTCGTAAAAGGTTTTTATCAAAGTTTGATGTTTTCATGAAGTTTTAAAGTGTTAAAGAGCTTTTTGAAGTAAATCATTTATTTTATGCTTATTTTAATTCAAATTGGGTGGTAAGGGTTCTCCTATTTAGGTGTTAGAGTAGGTGTCTCCATGGCCCAATAGGCTGGGTCTTGACAACTTGGTATGAGATCTTAGGTTACCGGTCTCCCAGTATAAGAGCAACTGTCGAATACAGTCCTGAGGATTGGTATGTTGACGTCCATATTTAATATTTAGGGGATTATGAAGCATTCTAGGAATCTATCTCACTTCTTCACTCTTTTCATGTGGTCTATGTCTTGTGGTATGGGTTGAGCCCAATTGATATCTCTGGATTCTAATTGGTATCTTATCGAAGTAATCTGGATGCCATTGTTGCGGTTGAAGGTACACAAGAAAGGGAAGGTTGGAACTAGGAAGGTTCCAATTGGTATCTGGCCTTAAGCGTCATGTTAATGCATGGATGGTCAATTAGTGGTCATCCATGATGTGAATAGAATATAGTGAACTTTATTAAAATGGTGATGAATTCTTGATGATGGTTATTGTGTGCGTTGTGTTGCTTGAATAACTGCTATCTGTGAAGATATACTTGCCTAAATGATTGAAATTGATATATGAATTACTGAGCATGTTTTGTGTAGTCTAGTCCTGAAGTTTTATGGCCATGAGGCAAAGTCTGTATTATACATGTCTAGGAATGATCTTGGGGTTGTTTTAAAACTTTCATGGACTTACCGTTGGTAAAAATGTTAAGGGGACATAATGATTTATGACTGTGGGGAAACTCCAATTTCAAAATAGTCAGTATTGGTTGATTCAGAATACTGTGACTAAGGTTCTATGTGTTTGTTAATGTTGCTATAGGAGTAGGTCAATGGTGAAAGAAATCAGGCTAGAAATCTTTCTGGGTAGTGACTAAATGATTCTAGGTTGAGCCAGTCTTAGATAAAATCTACGTGAGGCGAGGTCTAGGGCCATCTTGGAATGGGTGGGATGAAATATCTAGGCTTGGTTTATATATTCTTGCAGCCAAGACATTAAGGAGCCCATAGGGATTTAAGAAGTTGAATTCAGGTGAGTAAAACTCTCAAAATGTGAATGGGATTGTTTGGGATGTCAAGGGTCAAAGGTATGTTGTGAAAAGTGGACTTTTCAGGAGTTTTCGAGTCTCTGAAGTTCATGCCATCCGCTATAGCGGGCAACAAGCTGCTACAGTGGGAGTGTTGAAGGCACTATAGCAGGGTAGGTTAGGATTTTGTGCCGAAAAAGTTCCAAAACCTTCTATTTTTGCATCATTCTTCTTGGGTTTGAGAGGAGCGAATTAGGGCAGTTCCTACTCAATTTCTCACTAAATTCATTGGTAAAGGTAAGTTCATTACTTCCCTATCTTTAAATTGAGTCTTAAGCCTTAGAATCTAGTGATAATGTGAATTGGCAGATCATGCACCTCATAAACCAAATTAACAACTTGAAGAATCATGGTAATTTCACATTTCAACATTGCCACCAAGAAGTCAACAATTTGATAGATTACTTGGCAAACTTGGGAGAGAACAAAAAGCACAGTCTTTTCTTCACCAAGAATTTAACTCTATCTAATCGAGTTAAAAAATTAATTGAAGAATGACACAGATGGAAGTCCCACTTTCAGAATAAGAGCCAAAAGAAGCATTTTGATGATGGTTAAATTACTCTATAGCTACATTTCTTGTTCCTGGAAAATGTATTTTCCTCTTACTATCTTGGATCCATTAGGATATCTAAATACTAGTCTTAATCAAGAGCTTAAAAGTTTTGGTATATTTTTGTATAAGGATGAACTGTTTATACTTCATGTAACTTAAGGTGGATTAGACAAATATCCAATCCACCAAATATGTTTTTTTTTTATTATAATCAATACATAGATTAGGCTGTGCCTAATCCCCACCATTATGGTGGTTTTTTTTTTTAAAAAACTTTAGAATCTAGGATATTACTCTTGGGGGAGGTTATTGATTTGATTTAATGGTGGGAAAAGCCCTGGGTTGGATAGAATGATCATGATTTGGCCTGGGGTTAGGAGTTGGTTATAATCCGGGTATAATTAGGTCAATTTGATTGATTGTTGTGTTTTTCATTATTGTTAAACCCAGCACAAGCCAAGACACTTCAAAAAGGGAAAACTCGGGTTCTTTAGTGTTTCCAAGGGTTGATTTGAATGGTGGTGATGTGATCGTTATAACATTTGTTAGGGTGTAAGTGCCCGGGTAAATTTCTCCCAAGGATGAGAGTTGACGAAAATTTTGGGCTAGGATGGGTTCCAATGAAAATTCTGTGTTGTGTGGTTCAGAAACATTTGGTGTCTCGAGGTGTAGCATTTGAGAAATTTAAGATGGTATCGTGGTATGTAAGGGACATAGTATCCCATAGCAACTTCGGAATGAAGTTCGGGTTAGTAGAACTCCGGATATAGCATTTGACGTAAAGAGGTTAGTTTGGGATGTCAAATCAGAGTTTTGTGTATTAATAATTTCGGTGGTTTGTGTAAGGCTAAATTTTCATTGTCATAATAAGGGTGTTAATGTTCAAAATTCTGGCCGCTTCTTTCCCTCCATAATAGTAATAGTTCGGGGACGAAGAATGAGTAAATTGGTATCTATTGTAACGATCTATTCTATTATTACAAAAAATCTATGGTAAAGGTATATGAATTTCATTCATCATAAGGTTAGGATCAATTCCTTAGTATATGAGTGCATTAATTATGAATTAAGGTTGTACAATGCCCCTATCACAAAGTTAAGTTGAAAGTGCCCTACCAATTTAGTTTCGGGCTTAAGTTTAAACTAAGGTCAACTTCGAATGACCATATCTCTAGCCTATAATGATTTAGTGACCCATGACCTTTCAAATTAAAGGTCTATGATTCTTCTTTCCAACGCCACCAGGTTTACATCATTTGGAGTCCGGAGTTAAAAGTTATGATCGTTTTACCAGATATGTCCATACTGAAAAAGCAGAGGCCACTATAGCAGGGCCGCTACAGCAGGCACACAGTTAAATGCAACTTTTCAAACCTAAAGCGTTATTTTACTCTCAAAACTCGTTCAAGGATAGGCTAGAGAAAGGGAGGGGAGATTTCTTCAGTTTTCTATTGATTTCCTCTTTAAGGTAAGTCCTACGATCAATCTAATACTCATTTAATTCCTTAATCCTTAGAATAACATTAGATTGATCATGGTGGGGGTAGAAAGTTAATCTAGGGAAAATTTCAATAATTTTTCATTAAGAATCTTTGTAAAGGTAAGCAATTCGATCCCCTACTTTTGTAATTCGATTTCTAGGCCTTAGAAAATATAATTGTGGCCCCAAGGGATGGTTTGAATTCATTATACGGTGGGGAAAATCTGGGTTGATGAGGATTTTAAGGTGCAAGACCTTGGGCTAATCTTAAGAATATTTGTTCTTGATTTATTTAGCGCAATTCTCTATTGTAACCATGGAATTGATAGTTTTAGGTGAATTAAGGGTGGAAAAACCCTAGTTTGGGTGGAAAATTCATGAGGTTAGCCTAGGGTTTGAGATTTAGATATGAACTGGAAATATTTAGGCCATTTTAATTGATTTTGTGTTATACTATTATTTTAGACCAAGAACAAGCTAAAAGTTCACAAAAGAAATCAAAGTTCGCGATCAGACTTCTGCTGTAGTTGCTTGGTGTGTAGGTAGGCTAGGTTTCCTTCAACTGAGTAGTTAGACCTATTTTTACTGCATTCTATCTTGTAGATGTTCAGAGATTATATGCGTAGGCCTTTGGACATAGAGTCTAGATGGTTATAGGTTGTTGTTTATTGCTGTTAAGGCAGGAGACGAGATAATGGCTAGGGGGTTGTTCATTAGTTCTTGTTTATCCTTGAGTTTCCTTGTTAAGATGGTTTGCGTTGTCCAACAGGTATTGTTATGCATGCTTACTGCCGACTTTATCACTGGTGTATGCATAATGGGAAAATCGTAAGGAAGGATATTTAATGATAATATGTTGATAATCTCATGTAATGAATCTGTTATGTCACTTGTGATTTCAAGTGTTATTGTTTATGATATTTGTGATTGTGCATGATTGTCTGTGTTTGATGATTTGCTCGGGTACCATGCCTGATATAGGATATCCCCATGGCTGGCTCGGATACCACGACTGGTATATACTAACAGTTGACTTGGATACCACGCCTGATACAGAGATATTCATATATGGTTGTCTCGGGTACCACGCTGGTACACTAACTAGGGATGGCCCTGGTACCATGCTAGTACACTAACAAATTGAGTTTGGGTTCCACGAGAAAACCAAGTATATGTTTACTGTTCCATGAGCAGACTGGGTTTACTTTTTCATAATGTGATTTTTGCATGTTGAATCCTTGAGTGGTCTGAAGTACTTGAAAGGTGAGTATGATCTCAAGGGTAGCTTATATGTAATCGTGTGAGACATGTTTCATGTTACTGTTAAGTCAGGTTAAGGACTGGGAGTTCGGGTTATGTGATACTTATGATTATTGATGTATGTTATTTGTTTATTGAAATGGTGATTATTAAGTTGGACAAATGACCGGGGGTATGGTGTATGGTTACGTGTTGGGACTGCTAATGGTTTTTTGAAGTTTTTAAAACGTATATGATAATTGGGATTTGAGTCAAGATGGATGAGTTGGTCTATGGTGCCAGTTTCATGTACTGTTCGAAAAGGGCCAGGGAGTTGGCATGAGAAATTGAGAGAGAATAACAGGTTGACTGATAGGGCTGGTGGTGGTCTTGTATTCGTGAATATTAATATAGTAGAAGGGTTAGATTATAATTTGACATTATGTTGGTGTAACAAAGAGCCATGGGATCAAGGTGCATTAATTATGGCATTATACCCGGGGAGAGTAAGAGTATGTGGATAGAGACTTGGGGTGGTGTACCTTCATATTGTATGTTTCTTTCTTATTATTTACTTTATATGATGTGGTAGGTTCATGCCAATCGATGAAGCCTACCAATTTTGTATTGATACTACTCTTGCTATGCCACTTGACATAGTCTGGTTGCATGGTTAGTGATGTTTTATAGGTGAAGACGATGATGATATCCGACAACTTTCATTTTAACTCCCTTATGGTGGGAATTGTGTCTTATTTCTTGTATAAACTGTAATCCTTTAGTATCTCTTGTATATGTTTAGACTAGTTCCTTGGAGAGTGTTTTTAGTCGGTTGTAAAAGAGTTTTTATCAAAGTTCTATGTTTTCATTAAATTTTAAAGAGGTTTTTGTAGTAAATCATTTATTTTCCGCATGTTTTAATTCAAATTGGGTGGTAAGAATTCTCCTATCTAGGTGTTAGAGTAGGTGTCTGCATGGCCCGATGCGTTAGGTCGTGAAAAAAAGATAATTGAAATTTTTCTCACAACTATGTCTCTATTACCTTCAACAAGATTAAAAGAAATACGTTGAAAGTCAATTTCATTTAATCCAAGAATTTAGCCTTTCGAGCTCTAGTGTTACTCCTTTGTTCACTAGGTTAATTATTAATCTCTTGTGATCTAGATTGCTCAACAATCCTTTGAGATGTTTCGTTTATGGTTACATCAGTTAATGATGATTGAAATATTTTATATGAACTTAAAGAATATTAAAAAAAAATTACATCTCTAGATTCAATAATTATATTGGATTCTAAATTAAGAAGTCGGTAAGTTTTTCTATTTTAGATATAACCTACAATACACACTTGATCCCTCTTGGACCCAACTTGGTTCGAGTCAGATCTTTATTCTTGTAATATACAGGACACCCCCACACTTTTAAATATTATATATTAGGTTTTCTTTCCTTCCACAATTCATACGGAGTAATTTGATTTTTTTCATAGAAATTCTATAAAATATATGACATGTAGCAAGAAATGGTTGTCCCCACAAATTAAATGATAATTTAGCATGTACCAACGAAGAATTAACCATTTTAAAGTAATTTTTATTTTTTTCTTTATGTTAAACCATTGTTTTGAAGAGTATGAGGAGAAGAACATTCATGAATTATATTATTTTCTTCACAAAATATGTCAAATTCTTAAGAAAATATTCTCCTCCTCTATTACTTTTTAGGACTTCAATTCTTTTTCTTAATTGATTTTTCACTTCGGCCTTATAATTCTTAAAAGTTATAAAAGCCTCATTTTTGTGTCTCAATAAATATACGTAAGTGTATCTAGAACCATCACCAATAAACATTATGAAATATTTATTGCCTCCTCTTGTTAGCATGTCTTTTAATTCATATATATCATAATGTATTCAATCTAACAAGTTAGTGTTTCTTTGAACACTTTTAAAAAGTTTCTAGTTAATTTAGAATTTACACATAATTCACAATTTTTAAATTCATTAAGATTGCATGAAATTAATCTACTTTTAAGTTTTCTAGTTAATTTAGAATTTACACATAATTCACAAATTTTAAATTCATTAAGATCACATGAAATTAATCTCCTTTTAACCATTCTTTTCATAGTACTTAGGCCAACAGTGTTAATCTATAATGCCATGAGAAAATGAATCCAACATATAAACAAAAGTATCATTCTTATTATTAAAAAATAATCAGTTAGAGACAACTTGATCATTTCATCAATAGAATGGTCTTTTCCAACAAAGACACCATTTTTGGGATAAAATTAAGTTTTCCGATTTAATTATAAATACTATATTCATTTTTACCGAAAGTACGCCCAGTAACAAGATTTCGATTCAGATCAAGAAAATGCAAGACATTGGTAAGAATAACCATCTTGCCCAAGTAAATGCAAGTTCAACATTTCTCCTGCCAATAACTTTGGAGTTTCCTTCATTTTCCATCTGAATCTCTTGCTAAATCAATAACTTTTTTGTAAGTCTTGAAGAGGTACTTGTCATAGCAAACATGAACAGTGGCACATATATCATACCATCAACTAGAAACTTTGCCTTTTTTGGCGTAGATCTCACTCACAGTAGCAATGATCTCTTCATTTTCTTTTATTGCATTCACTTTTTTATTTTTGAATCTTTTTAAATCTTCAATCTCTAACATAATGATCAAGTTTTTCACACAAAACAACCGTCTTGTTTGGACTTCTTGAATTACTTTTTTTGGATCCTTTTTAGTACCAAGAGAATTTCCTTTTCTTTGTTTGATTTGTTCAAGGGTTTATTCAAAGAATTGTCCTTATTATTTCCATTATAAGAATTTTCATTCTTATCTCTCTGCCTCGATTCCTCTTCGATTCAAAGGTGCTTTTGAATTTCCTCCAAAGAAAACTCTTTAGAATTATGGATAATTTTCTTCCTATATTCTTTTCAAGATGTTGATACTTTTGTTATAATTATTCCAACTTGAAATGGTACGGAAAGTTCAATTCCTGCAACCTTCAACTGATTTAGTATAAGTTGTAGTTCATGCACTTGTGCCAAAATAGGCCTATCATTATTAAACTTGAACTCAAAATACTTAGAATAAGAAATTGTTTTGTACCTTCCTCATCGACTTTGTACTTGAATTCTAAAGCATTCAAGATTTTCTTCGGTGAACGTTCTATTAGGGTTTTGCCTTGATTTCTTACCTTATTTGAATTTATTTTTCTCTTGAAGGAAAGTTAAGGTATTACCATAATTGCTTTTATTTTTCCTGAAAGGAAAATATTATTTTCTTCCATATTTTATTTATTTTTTCCTTAGAGGAAAAGTTTGGAACTATATAACTTGAAGACCCCTCTTCTCATATCAAGAACACAATAACATCCTCAATGTAGTTGTTTAAAGAGTCTTGTTTATGTGGAAATTTTCTCCTAACATGTTTATGATATTTTCAATATTAGTTTATAATATGTGGGCGGTTTGGCCAAACCATATTAATAATGTCTTTAGTATATTTTTCTTTGTCATCTGATTTATCAATTCCATAATTTGCAATTGTAAGTTTTCGCATGACGCACTGATTTCTTTCGAACCCAACAAGTGGTATCAGAGCATATGGTTTAATGATCCAATAATTGAACAAAATTGAAGACAGGTTCAAGACGGTTTCAAATTAATTTGCAATCAATTTGATGATGAAGAAGATTTTTGTCCAACTATATGTGGAGAACAAGTTTCAACCGTATTTTTCAACATTCATGTTGCTGTAATTTTTAAAAATAAAAATAAAATATTTTAAAACCATTTTTAATCCATGTATTTTAAACTTTATTTTTAACCATGACAAGCAACAGTAATGAAGATTTTGTGAAGAACAAGATTAACATGCATATGAAGAAGACGAATTAAATTTTGTCAAGAAAATCCAACCAAAAGGGTAGATTTGTTTGAGTTTTGCCCTCATTTTCTTACCTTATTTGAATTTATTTTTCTCTTGAAGGAAAGTTAAAGTATTACCATAATTGCTTTTATTTTTCTGAAAGGAAAACATTATTTTCTTCCATATTTGGTTTATTCTTTCCTTAAAGGAAAAGTTTGGAACTCTATAAATTGAAGACCCCTCTTCTCATACCAAGAACAAAATAGCATCCACAATGTATTTAGAGAGTCTTGTTTATGGAGAAATTTTCTCCTAAAATGTTTATGATATTTTCAATATTAGTTTATAATATGTAGGCCGTTTGGCCAAACCATATTAATAATGTCTTTAGTATGTTTTTCTTTGTCATCTGATTTATCAACTCTATAATTTGCAATTGTAAGCTTTCGCATAACGCGCTGATTTCTTTCGAACCCAACAGGTTCGATTGTGAAGAGCTCATAAAGGTTATCTGAAAGTGTGTTGAGAATGTGACTTCTACACATGATTTCATCTTCTTATCTCTTTTTTCTTTGTGCCATGAGGTTTTCAGAATCGTCATCCTTTGATGGACGAATTGGAGTAAGACTTGAATCAAGCACATAAAAAATCTTTAAAGCCATCAAGATAAACTTCAATTTGTCCCTCCATTTTGTGAAATTTTGCGCCATCAAAACAATCAAGATACACAAAATTTGATTCATAATTTTGGAAGTGTCAGAATTCATGATAAAAAAATATAAATACCAAATCAAATAGAATTATTCTTCAACTTTAGAAAAGTTTTGAATGCCCTCAAATCAAAAGAAAAATATGATTTTTAGATTATTGGAAAATATATATCGAGAACATAAAATTTATATGAAGAAGAACACGAAGATGAAGGTATGATAATATGAATAAAAACAGAGAATTGAAGGTTTGATGTCACGACCCAAAGTATACCCTAGGTGTAACATGGCGTATAGGACTTGGATGGGCCCCACACAAGCCACTTAGCATACATCATACAAGATAATAGAATTTGAAGAGTTCAAAAGAAACGTTTAATATAAACGAGTTTGAATAAAGCGGAAGTCTAACATAAGTCTCAAAGCCATCTAATACATGATAAGGAAAGTGCTTGGGACGTAACCCATACATCACATACAAAATCCGAAATGAAATGACATAAAGATATAAAGGAGTCTCGGTCCTCGGATCATGAGGACTCACCAATCTCTAACAATTACAAGAGCCAACTAGCCACGAGTATGAGGAATAGAAGCGTCGAATCCTACATTAGTGAAACAATGTAGGCACAAGTATGCGTTAGTACATGGAATCTACCAAGTATGTTAGCAATGCATAAGAATTATGAAATCATGCAAAAAAGGGACTTTACATGACATGCAATGACCAATCTAAAACATAAGATAAAAGGGTTAGAAAACATAAATCATAATCATGGCCAATGCAAGCTAAACATTTTAAAAACGCTTGTGAGGTACTTTAGAAAATAATTTTAGTTCTATCCCATACTGAAAAGAGATGTCCTTACTTGCCAAGGTAAGAACCATAAACTTGAGCTAAAGTGGATCCACTAGCTAATGTCTATCTAAGAAAAACCTATGGTGGCTCATAGTTATGGGACAAGGAGATTTCTAATAGAAACCCGGCCTCTACTAACGGGAGACTTCCCATCTCAATATCCTCTCGGTGCTTAGCATAAATCTCACAGAATAGTCACTTAATCGTATTAATCTTATTCTTAATGGTAACCTTATTCAATTGCCGATAGTCAATACATATACGAAGTGAACCATCTTTCTTTTGAACAAAGAAAACTGGAGCACCCCATGCAGAGATACTCGGTCGGATGAAACCCTTATCCAATAAATATTTCAATTGCTCCTTTAATTCCTTAAGTTCTGCCGGAGTCATATGGTAAGGAGGAATAGAGCTAGGTTGCGTATCTGGGAGAAGGTCGATGCCGAAGTCTATTTCTGTTCCGGAAGGAACACCGGGTAAATCATCAGGAAACACTTTTGGAAACTCATTAACAACGGGGACTGACTCAAAGATAGGGGTTTCAGAATCCATATCCCTAACCCAAACAAGATGGTAAATGCAACCCTTGGAAATCATCTTTCTAGCTTTAATACAAGAAACAAACTGACTCTTAGGCATAGAATTTCCCCCTTCCCACTCTAGGATGGGTTGATTTGGAAGCTGAAACTTGACCACTCGGGTTCTACAATCAATAGAAGCATAAAAAGAATGGAGCCAATCCATGCCAAGAATAACATCAATGTCTACCATATCAAGCTCTATAAGATCAACATGAGTGACTCTATGTGATAAGGAGACGGGACAACTTCTATAGACTCTCTTAGCCATAATAGATTCACCAATAGGAATAGAGACAGAAAAAAGGGTCTATCAACACATCCGAAAGAACATTAAACCTCATAGCCACATATGTCGTCACAAAAGACAAGGTAGCACTGGGATCAAGTAAAGCACAAATATCAAGATGAAAAACTTTCAACATACCGATAACAATATCGGGAAAACCCTCTTGCTCATGACAAGTTTAGAGTGCATAAAATCTATTTTTCTTAGGAGCATTTGAACCCGAATGTAATACCTCGGATTCGAAAAGGGAAGAATTTTGGGTTTTCAAAAAAATTTCTGGTGTAGTACCAACGAGACCACCGACGGTCCGTGGTCTGACCTACGGACCGTCGGTGGAATCATGGTTGGCACTGTCCAAGTTTTCCAAATGTTAAGTTTCAGTAGTTGATATATGGTGCAACAGGTCGAGTCGTCGTTCTATGCACGAGCCGTAGGTGTGATCGTAGGTGACTCTAGAAATTTGAGAAAATTTTAAGATCCAACAGTGGGACCTTTGACCATGATACATGGCTCGTTGGTAGACCCATGAGCCGTAGGTCTTGTCGTTGGTGGAGGGTCGACAGTGATTTTTTTAGGGTCTTTTTGGTCTTTTCCCTAAATAGTTAATGCCTAATCTAAGTCGGTTACCCTCTAATCCTAGGCACTATATAAGCTTTCTAAGCCTAATTTCTACCCTTCCTAATCACTTTTCAACTATTCTCAAAATCTCTCCAAATATTTCTCTCTCTAGAAGTAAAGAAGAAGAAGAAGAAAGCTAGGGTTTGAAGGTCAAGTACCCTAATCCTCCATTGATTTCAAGCTTTTGGCATTGAGGTATGATGATTTTCATCTCTGGAGTCCTTTCCTCCATAGGGTTCCCAAATTCCCTAAATTTCAAAGTAAGAATTCTCAATTGAATCTAGGGTTTTCTTCTATCATGTGGGATCTTTCAAATTATGATTTAATTGATTGAATTATGTTCAATTATGCATGAATTGAGTTAAATTGCATGTTTTAAGTTGAATCCCCATGAACCCATATGAATTTCATGATTTCTAGATTATTATCATAATATGAGGTTTGAACTATGAAAGATGAATTGGGGAAATTAAATGATTTGGAGATAAAGATACATGAGCCCATGCATGATTTATGTCTTCTAAGATTGAATTTCATGATGAAGTTATGAATGATCAAAAGATGAGTTTTATGAAAATATGCATGTTCAGTTATGAAATTATGATGATTTGAGACTTTGCTTTGAGATTGAAGCATAAATGATGTTGTTGTTGAGTTGTGAAAGGGTTTCTCACATATTACTCAAACCATGAATGTGAAACGATTTTTCTCACATAAAGGATTCATAAAGGGTTGAAAGGTTTTCTCAACTAAACTTGAATCAAAGTTAAGGAGCTATTCTAATGAAAGGGACAAGAGACGATTACCCATGTTTCCTAATGATAGACAAGAGACGATTACCCATGCTTACTAAAGATAAGATGAATTATGATTTATGACTATTCTGTGGGAATTATACTTAGCACCGAGTGGACAAGTGGCGATTACATATGTTCCATAAACTATGTGCCACCATAGGATGATTGTCTAGATAGACATTAGCTACTGGATCCACATAAGCTAGAAGTTCATGGTCTTACCTAGGCAAGTAGGACACCTCTTTTCGGTGTGGGGTAGACACCGGATTCCATGTTAATAGCTCACATGGTCTTAAATATCGGTTAAAGGTAATTTCTCACAACAATGAACTAAAGTGACTTTCAAGGTGTCTCACGAGTGTTTTACGCATGTTTAGCATGCATTGACCATGATCCTATGACTTATATTTCTAACCTCTGTTATCTCATGTTTTAGCTTGGTCTTTGCATGTCATGTAAATGTCCCCTTTTATCATGATGTTATGGTTTTATGCATAGTTATCGTACTTGGTACATATTTGTACTAGCGCATACTCTTGCCGACATTGATTTATTGATGTAGGATGTGATGACTCCTCCCCATCCACTCGTGGCTAGAGCTTGTAGTACAAGAGCCTTGAAGACTTGGTGAGTCCTCATATGTTCGAGGACATTGCCTTGTTATTCTTTTGATGTTTCTTTACTTTTGGTCTTGTATTGGGTTACGTCCCAACGTTCTTTCTATTCTTATGATAGGTGGCTTTGAGACTATATGTAGACTTCTGCTATGCTTTGTAAACTCTTGTGATAATGAATTGTCTTTTGAACTCTTAAATTGCTATTATCTTGTATGATGCATGTTAAGTGGCTTGTATGAGGCCTTTCGGGGTTTTGTACACCAAGTCACATCTAGGGGGTAGTTTAGGTTGTGAAAAACTTGGTATTCAAAGTACAAGGTTTTAGAAAATTCCTAGGAAGTCTCATAAGACACGTCGAGTAGAGTCTTTTTCATGAGTGTGAAGCGCGCCACATTTATGAATGAGAGGCTACAAGATGTTTAGGAAACTCCACTTCTTTCATTATTTTAAAGTCGTGCGATAGAGTTTAACTCTATATGTCTCTTTCCTAATCCCTATATCCTATGCGTTTCAGGATATGGCCCTCAAAGGGCATATGCTAGGAGGAATGCAAGAGAGAATGTGGAATAAGAAGCTCCTTCTCAAGCTCCTCAAGTTCCGCCCGACCCTTTGGCTGAGCAAGTGACTAATATGGAGTTTAGGGCTGCTTTTCAAGTGTTGGCTCAAGTCATGATGGCTCAAGCCAATAGGGAGGTTGTGGCTCCCATGAACCCAAATGTGGGTACAATGGCATCAAGAGTGAGGGACTTCACTAGAATGAATCCTGTGGAGTTTCATGGCTCTAAGGTTGAGAAATATCTTCAAGAGTTTATTGATGAGGTGTACAAGGTGCTATGATCATGGGCGTGACGCCAGAGGAAAAGGCGGAGTTGGCCGCTTATCAACTTAAGGGTGTGGCTCAAGTGTGGTTTGAGCAATGGAAGAGTGAGAGGGCGAATGATGCGGGTCCTCTTGATTGGGAAAAGTTCAAGGCTGCTTTCCTTGATAGGTTCTTTCCCCTTGAGATGAGGGAGGCAAAAGTACTTGAATTCATCAATCTTCGTCAAGGAAACATGAGTGTGAAGGAGTATGCTTTGAAGTTTACACAATTGTCTCGACATGCTCCTACTGTAGTTGCTGATCCTTGGGTGAGAATGAGTAAGTTTGTTTTGGGGATGTCTGAAATGGTGGTCAAAGAGTGGCATACCGTCATGCTTATTAATAATATGGAAATTTCTTGTCTCATGGTTCATGCTCAACAAATAGAAGAGGAGAAACTCAATGAGAAATCTAGGGAGGCTAAGAGGGCTAAGATCGGTGATGGTAACTTCTCACATTCAAGGTTCGATAGACATGGCCGTTCTAGGTTCTGACAAAGGTTTTATGGTCAAGGTTCCTCCAATGCTCCTCCTAAGTTCAACAAAGAAAGGGTGTCTAACCCTAAGCTTCAAGGAGGGAATGGTGGTAGACCCCTATTGCCTACTTGTGCTAAGTGTGGGAAAAAGCATGAGGGTAAATGTCTAGCCGGTTCCAATGCATGTTTTGGTTGTGGTAAAATGGATCACAAGATAAGGGATTATCCCTTAGTGGCTAAGAATGAAGGAGATAATCGTCAACGGGCTCAACCTCAACATCCTACGGGTTTAAGTGGGAATCCGAAGCAAAACCGATTCTATGCGCTTCAGACTCATTAAGAGCAAGAGGGTTCTTCCGATGTGGTTATTGGTATGTTGAAGGTCTTTCATCTTGATGTTTATGCTTTGCTTGACCTTGGTGCTACCTTGTCTTTTGTGATGCCATATGTGGCTATGAGGTTTGATGTTCTTCCGGATGTATTGCTAGATCCTTTTTGTGTCTCTAATCCTATTGGTGAATCCATTGTGGCTAAGAAAGACTATAGAAATTGCCCCGTTTCCTTATCCCATAGAGTCACTCATGTTGATCTTGTAGAGCTTGATATGTTAGATTTTGATGTTGTCCTTGGGATGGATTGGTTGCATTCTTGTTATGCTTTTATTGATTGTAGGACCCGAGTGGTTAAGTTTCCATTTCCAAATTAGCCTATTCTAGAGTGGAAAGGGAAAAACTCTATGCCTAAGGGTCAGTTTGTTTCTTGTCTTAAAGCTAGAAAGATGATTTCTAAGGGTTGCATATACCATCTTGTTAGGGTGAGGGATGTGGATTCCGAAACCCCTACTCTTGAGCCGGTCCTTGTTGTTAATGAGTTTTCGGAAGTGTTTCCCGATATCTACTCGGTGTTTCTCTCGAAAGGGAAATAGACTTCGGTATTGATCTTCTCCCCGATATGCAACCTATCTTTATTCCTCCTTATCGAATGGCTCCGGCAGAACTTAAGGAATTAAAGGAACAATTGAAAGATTTTTTGGATAAAGGTTTCATCCGACCGAGTATCTCTCCATGGGGTGCTCCAATTTTGTTTGTTCGAAAGAAGGATGGTTCACTTCGTATGTGCATCGACTAACGCCAATTGAACAAGGTTACCATTAAGAATAAGTATCCTCTTCCAAGGATAGATGACTTGTTTGATCAACTCCAAGGGGCAAGTTACTTCTCTAAGATCGATCTTCGTTCGGGTTATCACCAAATGCGGGTGAAGGAAGATGACATTCCAAAGTTGGCTTTTAGGACTAGGTACAGACACTATGAGTTCTTACTGATGTCCTTTGGCTTGACGAATGCTCCGACCACATTTATAGATTTGATGAATAGGGTGTTTAGACAATACCTTGATGTTTTTTTGATTGTGTTCATTGATGACATTTTGATTTACTCGAGGAGTGAGGATGAGTATACCGATCATTTGAGGATTGTGTTGTAAGTCCTCATGGACCAAAAACTCTTTGCAAAGTTTGATAAGTGTGAGTTTTGGCTAAGGTTCGTGGCATTTCTTGGTCACACTGTTTCCGGCAAAGGTATTAAGGTAGATCCTGAGAAGACGGATGCGGTTAAGAATTGGCCTAGACCTCTATCCCCGGTGGATATTCAAAGCTTCTTGGGTTTGGCGGGTTATTATAGGAGGTTTGTTGAGGGGTTCTCTTCAATTTCTTCTCCATTGATGGCTTTGACTCAAAAGAAGGTTAAGTTCACATGGTCCGAAGCGTGTGAAAAGAGTTTTCAAGAATTGAAAGATAGACTTACCTCGGCTCCCGTGTTGGCCTTACCGGAAGGGTCTGATGGATTTGTGGTTAATTGTGACACTTCAAGTATTGGACTAGGGTGTGTCCTTATGTAAAATAGGAAATTCATTGCTTACGCTTCAAGGCAACTTAAGATTCATAAAAAGAACTATCTCACTCATGACTTAGAACTAGCGGCAGTTATGTTTGCTCTAAAGATATGGAGGCATTAATTGTATGGTGTGCATGTTTATGTCTTCACCAACCACAAGAGTTTACAATATGTATTCAAACAAAAAGATCTAAATCTTCTCCAAAGGAGGTGGCTTGAGTTGTTAAAAGACTATGACATGAGTGTCCTCAATCACCCCGACAAGGCGAATGTGGTGGTGGATGCTCTTAGTCCGGTGTCAATGGCTAGTGTTGCTCACATTGAGGATGGTAAGAAGGAATTGGTTCGAGATGTTCATAGATTGGACTGATTGGGTGTTCAGCTGATTGACTCCATTAAAGGAGGGATGGTTGTTCGTAATGGATCGAAATCATCTTTTGTGTCCGATATGAAAGCCAAGCACGATCTTGATCCTAATTTGGTTGAGTTGAAGGAAGCGGTGCTTAAGAAGTCTATTGAGGCCTTCTCCCAAGGGGGAGATGGTGTACTCCGATATCAAGGTCGCTTGTGTGTTCCAAATGTGGATAGCTTGAGAGAACAAATTTTATTAGAAGCCCATAGTTCTCGATATTCCATTCACCCAGGAGCCACCAAGATGTACCATGACTTACAGGAGGTCTATTGGTGGAATGGGATGAAGAAGGATATTGCGGAATTCGTGGCTAAGTGTCCTAATTGTCAACAAGTGAAAGTTGAACATCAAAAGTCGTGAGGTTTGTCCCAAGATATTAGTATTCCTACTTGGAAGTGGGAAGATCTGAATGTGGACTTTATTGTTGGTTTACCACGCGCCCGGCGGCAACATGACTCATTTTGGGTTATTGTAGATCGAATGACGAAGTTAGCCCATTTCATTCCCATCAAGGTATCTTACTCGGCAGAGGACTATGCTAAGTTGTACTTGAGAGAAATGGTTAGGTTGCACGGAGTGCCTTTATCCATTATCTCCGATCGTGGTACCCAATTCACTTCTCAGTTTTGGAGATCTTTTCAAAAAGGGCTTGGTACTCGTGTTAAGCTTAGTACGGCCTTTCATCCTCAACTTGATGAGCAAGAGGAACGTACTATCCAAACTTGGGAAGATATGTTGAGAACTTGTGTGATTGATTTCAAAGTTAATTGGGATGATCATTTGCCTTTGATTGAGTTTGCCTATAATAATAGCTATCATTCGAGCATTGGTATGACTCCATTTGAGGCTCTTTATTGTAGGAGGTGTAGATCTCCTATAGGTTGGTTTGAAGTTGGTGAAGTTGCTTTGATAGGTCCCGAATTGGTACATGAGGCTGTGGAGAAAGTTCAGCTTATTATAGAAAGGTTGAAAACGACTCAAAGTCAACAAAAGTCTTATGCCGATGTTAGGAGGAGAGATTTAGAATTTGATGTTAATGATTGTGTCTACTTGAAAATTTCACCCATGAAGGGTGTAATGAGGTTTGGGAAGAAAGGGAAGCTTAGTCCCCGTTACATGGACCCATATCAAATTTTGAGGCGTATTGGTCAGGTTGCTTATGAACTTGACTTACCTAATGACTTAGCATCGGTGCATATGGTTTTTCATGTCTCCTTGTTGAAGAAATGCGTTGGAGATCCGACATCCATAGTACCATTAGAGAATCTTGGTATAAAGGATAGCCTTTCTTATAAAGAAGTTCCGGTTAAGATTTTAGATCGGCAAGTTCAAAGGTTGAGGAATAAAGAAATTGCTTCCGTAAAGGTTCTTTAGAGGAATCAATTAGTTGAGGGTGCTACTTGGCCGAGGCCGATATGATGTCCCGATATCCTTATCTCTTTCCATCCGATCTTACTCTAGCTTGAGGTATTTAGTTCCTCATGGTTTCCTCTTTTGGTCTCATGTGTCTTAGATATTTCCATGATTCCTCATTTATGCATGTTTATGAAAAGCTTAAATTTTGAGAAAATGAGTTAACTTGATTGATTTCTTCGTGTTTATGTGCAATTAAGTATATGCTGCATATAGACCTTATGAGGTAATGTTTTGAACATGCTTTAGCTTAGAGTTGATGATTCCTCCTCGGAAATGTGTATTTATGTGATTGCATTCATGTTGGGATGTTAGGTTTAATTCCTACACTCTTTATGATGTCTTGATTCCCATTCGAGGATGAATGATCCCAAGGGGGAGATAATGTTACACCTCGAATTCGAAAAGGGAAGAATTTTGAGTTTTCAAAATTTTTTTTGGTGCAGTACCAATAAGACCACCGACGGTCCGTGGTCTGACCTACGGACCGTAGGTGGAATCGTGGTTGGCGCTGTCCAAGTTTTCCAAATGTTAAGTTTCAGTAGTTGATATACAATCCTACAGGACGAGTCATCGTTCTATGTACGAGCCGTAGGTGTGATTGTAGGTAAGTCTAGAAATTTCAGCAATTTTTAAGATCAAACAGTGGGACCTACGATCATGATACACGGCTCATTGGTAGGTCTGGTTGTTGGTGGAGGGTCGGCAGTGATATTTTTAGGGTCTTTTTGGTCTTTTTCCTAAATGTTTCATGCCTAATCTAATTCGGTTACCCTCTAATCCTAGGAATTATGTAAGCTTTCTAAGCCTAATTTCTACCCTTCCTAATCACTTTTCAACTATTCTCAAAACCTCTCCAAATATTTCTCTCTCTAGAAGTAAAGAAGAAGAAGAAGAAGAAGAAGAAAGCTAGGGTTTGAAGGTCAAGTCCCCTAATCCTTCATTGATTTCAAGATTTTGGCATTGAGGTAGGATGACTTTCACCTATGGAGTCCTTTCCTTCGTAGGGTTCCCAGATTCCCTAATTTTCAAAGTAAGAATTCTCAATTGAGTCTAGGGTTTTCTTCTATCATGTGGGATCTTTCAAATTATGATTTAATTGATTGAATTATGTTTAATTATGCATGAATTGAGTTAAATTGCATGTTTTCAGTTGAATCCCCATTAACCCATATGAATTTCATGATTTCTAGATTATGATCATAATATGAGGTTTGAACTATGAAAGATGCATTGGGGAAATTAAATGATTTTTAGATAAAGAAGCATGAGCCCATGCATGATTTATGTATTCTAAGCTATGAATTTCATGATGAAGTTATGAATGATCAAAAGATGGGTTTTATGAAAATATACATGTTCAATTATGAAATTATGATGATTTGAGATTTTGCTTTGAGATTAAAGTATAAATGATGTTGTTGTTGAGTTGTGAAATGGTTTCTCACATATTACTCAAACCATGAGTGTGAAAAGATTTTTCTCACATAAAGGATTCATAAAGGGTTGAAAGGTTTTCTCAACTAAACTTGAATCAAAGTTAAGGAGCAATTCTAATGAAAGGGACAAGAGGTGCTTACCCATGTTTCCTAATGTTAGACCAGAGATGATTACCCATGTCTACTAAAAATAAAATGAATTATGATTTATGACTATTCTGTGGGAATTATGCTTAGCACCGAGTGGACAAGTAGTGATTACCCATGTCGCATAAACTATGTGCCTCCATAGGATGATTGTCTAGATAGACATTAGCTAGTGGATCCACGTAAGCTAGAAGTTCATGGTCTTACCTTGGCAAGTTGGACACCTCTTTTCGGTGTGGGGTAGACACCGGATTCCATGTTAATAGCTCACATGGTCTTAAATGTCGGTTAAAGGTAATTTCCCACAATAATGAACTAAAGTGACTGTCAAGGTTTCTCACGAGTGTTTTATGCATGTTTAGCTTGCATTGACCATGATCCTATGCCTTATATTTCTAACCTCATTTATCTCATGTTTAAGCTTGGTCTTTGCATGTCATGTAAATGTCCGTTTTTATCATGATCTTACAATTTTATGCATAGTTATTATACTTGGTAAAGGTTTGTACTAACGCATACTCTTGCCTATATTTGTTTATTGATGTAGGGCGTGACGACTCCTCCCTATCCACTAGTGGCTAGATCTTGTAGTAGAAGAGCCTTGAAGAATTGGTGAGTCCTCATATGTTCGAGGACATTGCCTTGTTATTCTTTTATGTTTCTTTACTCTTGGACTTGTATTGGGTTACATTCCAATGTTCTTTCTATTCTTATGATAGGTGGCTTTGAGACTATACGTAGAATTCCGCTTTGCTTTGTAAACTGTTGTGATAATGAATTATCTTTTGAACTCTTAAATTGCTATTATCTTGTATGATGCATGTTAAGTGGCTTGTATGAGGACTTTCAGGGTCTTGTATGCCATGTCACGTCTAGGGGGTACTTTAGGTCGTGACACTGAACCACTAGGCGGAGCTTGCTTACCTTCTCTTCCCTTAGTAGTACGTGATGGACAATCCCTTATTTTATTACCGCTCTTACCACATCCAAAGAAACCGTCCATATCGGCTAAGCATTTACCCTCATGCTTTCTTCCACATTTAGCATATGTATTCAATAAATATCCACCAACGTTTCCTCCTTGAGGCTTAGGGTTAGACACCCTATCTTTGTTGAACTTAGGAACAAGAGCATTGGAGGAAGTTTGACTTGAGAACCATTGTCGAAACTTAAGACGACCATGTCCATCGAACCTTGAGTGTGAAAAGTCACCATCACCGGTCTTAGCCCTCTTTGCCTCCCTAGATTTCTCCTTAAGTTTCTCCTCTTCAATTTGTTGAGCATGAATATTTAGGCAAGAAATGTCCATATCATTGATAAGCATGGTGGTACGAAATTCTTTGACCACCATCTCGGATACTCTTGAAACAAACTTACTCATCCTTGCCCTATGATCGACAACAATAGTAGGAGCATATCTAGACAATTGTGTGAATTTCAATGCATACTCCTTCACACTCATGTTTCCTTGACGAAGGTTAATGAATCAAGAAATTTTTCCTCCCTCATCTCAAGGGTAAAGAGCCTATCAAGGAAAGCAACCTTAAATTTCTCCCAATCAAGAGGACCCGCATCAGCCGTCCTCTCTTCCTTCCATTGGTTGAACCAAACTTGAGCAACACCCTTAAGTTGATAAGTAGCCAATTCTGCCTTTTCCACTAGCGTCACACCCATGACCATAAAAACCTTGTATACCTCATCAATGAACTCTTGAGGATCTTCCTCAACCTTGGAACCATGAAACATTAGAGGATGCATTCTAGTGAAGTCTCTCACTCTAGTTGCCGCCGTACCCACATTTGGGTTCACGGGGACCACAATCTCCCTATTGGCTTGAGCCGTCATGGCTTGGGCCAACACTTGAAAAGCAGCCCTGAACTCCGCATTAATCACTTGCTCGGCCAAAGGGTCGATCAAAACTTGAGGAGCTTCTCGTTCCATATTCTCTCCCGCATTCCTCCTAATGTATGCTCTTCGAGGGGCCATATCCTATAAAACATCGGCTAATGATTAGGAGAGAGACATATAGAGTTACACTCTATCACACAACTTTAGAATGATGAAAGAAGTGAAATTTCCTAAACATCTTATAGCCTCTCATTCATAAATGTGGTGCGTTTCACACTCATAAACAAGACTCTATTTGATGTGGTTTATGCCACATCCTAGGACCTTTCTAAACCTTGTCCTCTGAATACCAAGTTTGTCACGACCCAAAGTATACCCTAGGTGAAACATGGCGTATAGGACCCCGAGAGGCCCCATACAAGCCACTTAGCATACATCATACAAGATAATAGAATTTAAAGAGTTCAAAAGAAACATTTCATATAAATGAGTTTAACAAAAGTAGAGGTCTAACATAAGTCTCAAAGCCATCTAATACATGATAAAGAAAGTGATTGGGACGTAACTCATACATCACCTACAAAATCTGAAATGAAATGACATAAAGTTATAGAGGAGTCTCGGTCCTCAGATCATGAGGGCTCACCAATCTCCAACAAGTCCAAGAGCCAACTAGCCACGAGTATGAGGAATAAAAGCATCGGATCCTACATTAATGAAACAATGTAGGCACAAGTATGTGTTAGTACATGGAATGTACCAAGTATGATAGCAATGCATAAGAGTTATGAAATCATGAAAAAATGGGACTTTACATGACATGCAATGACAAATCTAAAATATAAGACAAAATGGTTAGAAAACATAAATCATAATCATGTCCAATGCATGCTAAACATTTTTAAAACACTTGTGAGGTACTTTAGAAAATAATCTTAGTTCATAATAGTGGGAAATTTTCCATTAATTAACATAAACCATGTGAGCTATAGCATGGAATTCGGTGTCTATTCCACACCGAAAAGAGATGTCCTTACTTGCCAAGGTAAGAACCATAAACTTGAGCTAAAGTGGATCCACTAGCTAATGTCTATCTAAGGCAAACCTATGGTTGCACATTATTATGGAATAAGGAGATTGTTACTAGAAACTCGGCATCTACTAACGGGAGAGTTCCCATCTCAATATCCTCTCGGTGCTTATCATAAATCTCTTGTAGTCACTTAATCATATTCATCTTATTATCCATGAAAAGACACAATTAAGTAGCCAATCCAAGCTAAAGTTCATTTAGAATAGTTCCTTAATCTTTGATTCAACTTAGGTGAGAAAACCTTTCAACCTTATGAATCCTTTATGTGAAAAATACCTTTCACAAAAACAAAAACAATATCGATGCTTTATTCTCAAAGCAAACTTAAGTCATTATTAATTTCAAAAAGAAACATGCATATCTTCATAAATTCATCTTTGATAGTTCATAAGCATCATCATAGGATCATAGTCTAGAAATCATGGATCATGCATGAGTTTATGTGAATTTAACTTAAAAACATGCATATATCTTAATTCATGCATAAAAAGACATAAAACAATCAATTAGATCATAATTGAAAAGAACCCATGAGATTGAATAAAACCCTAATTTCAATTGGAGATTCTAACTTGTAAAAATTGGAGAATTTAGGAACCCTATAGAGGAAAGGACTCCATAGGTGAATGCCATCATACCTTGATATTAAAAGCCCACAATCAATGGAGAATTTGGAGACTTGTTCCTGAAACCCTAGTCTTCTTCTTCAAGCTTTAGAGAGAGAATGAATTTTTGGGGGAAGAACTTGGAGGGATTTGGGGGAATTTGAAGAATGATTTAGAATGGTTAAATTTTAGGCTTAAATGACTTATATAGGGTCTAGTATTAGGATCAAAATGACCTAGCTTAGGCATTAATCAATTAGGAAAAAGACCAAAAAGTCCTTTAAAAATTAACTGTCGACTCGACCTACGGTTCAGACCTACTGTTCGTAGGTCCTACTATGGACTGTCGTGGTCAACCGTCGGTTGATTAAGAAACTATTATTTTGGACCTTTAATCGACGTAACCCATGTACGGTTGGTAGGTATACCTACGGACCGTACATGGCCACCGTAGGTCACAACTTTTTCTTTTAAATTTCACTAAGTCTGGGAGTGACCTACGAGACCTACCTATGACTCATACAATGGTTGATAGACAGTCCTGATGAACCGTAAAATGGGTTCTGAGACTTGATTTTAGAAAATTAATTCCCTACCACCTACGGATGCCACCTACGGTCTGTAGATACTTCTACCAACCGTAGGTGGGAGCTTTAGGTCATGCCTACAACTCAAAATCTGTATTTTCCTTCTTTTCCAAGTCCGAGGTGTTATACTTGAAACATGTGAAAACACTTACCTAAAAATGATATTTTAACCCTCTCTTTCACGAGATTGCTATGAAATAATAGTTTTATTGGATATGACAAACTTATGAATTTCTACACTAAGAAAATAGTGAAGAAATTCTTTTAGAAAGCAAGAATTTGAACTTGATTTTTTTTGGAGAAGAGAAGAATTCTTTGGAGAATGTCGTAGAGAAAGTTATTATGTAAAAATTTTTATTTGAATATGTAGAAGTTGGATTTAAATAGAATTGGTAGTAACCAAAGAATGAAAAGACACACCCTTTAATTAGACCTTATATCATGTGATGTCTGTTTGTGTTCTGAATATTGTGGCTTCTTCTAAATCTTATGCTTGATACTTTAGACTAAGAATCCTTGTGCCTTCTATAGGTATTTTCTAAAACGAGTTTTGTGATAAAGTACTTGCAAAAAAAAGATAGTTAGGTTGGTAAAATAATCCATCAGTTGATTGTCTTTTCTATAGACTATACACTTGTTCTTGTAATATTGGCTTCTTCCCTTAAATTGTCAATGCGTGTCAACTCCATGGAGATGTTACCAAGAACCTCCCAGATCCCATTCAAAACCTTTCACATGGTTAAAGAGTTGGTTTCTATCACCACTAAAACTAAGTGAATGGAAATGCAGCTAGTATTCTAGCCTAAGTTGCTTGGACTCTTTATTTTTGGTGCCGCACCCATATCGACACGACATGGGTGTGGGTGTCGGATCCGTGTTTGATTTGGTCACCCAATTTTGGGTACTTTGACTAAAATCGATGGGGAAAGTCCGGACAGTTTTAATGATTTATGTAATCAATACAAAAACTAAGGTGAAATTGAAGAAAATGGAGTACCTTTTATATAGAAATTTCTATATCACTCCTTTTCCTTTAATCTCCTTCTAGGATTCTCCTCAAGTTCTCCACATCATCTCATAATTTAGGTTTTATAACTCTATTTTTAGATATTTTAGTTATTTGTAGGCGAATCCCCCACCCGTATCTATACATGGATTCATATCCTCGAACTTTTAAAAACTAGATCATGAAGGATCCGACCTCTAGATCCGCAACCGTATCGGACACTCGCACCCGAGTCTGAACAACTTATTTTCTAGCCTAGCTTTACTAGTTCTAGCTTAGACAATTGATATTGAAATTCTAATAGCTTTAGCATGTCTTTGATTATCAGAGTTGTCTCTTACACATAAAACAATCGAATTGGACATGAATTTAGAATAACCATCACAGTTACATTTGAAAGTACCTCTATCAAGTTTTTTTTCAATGCACTACCTCACAGTCTAGAGAGGAAATATACTTTTAAAAACTGAACCAACATTGTCCACTATTTAGGAATTCACTTCAACCAAGGGTATCTAGTTCTTGAAAATAAGTACATATTTCTATTAGTTTCATACATCACCTTAGGGAAAGACATGATATCCCCATGCACAATTGTATTCCTTCTCTTTCAAATTTGCCACAATATAAAATATAAAATGACTTTATAAATAGGCTTCAACTTGTTAACACAATAAACATACCATCATTAATTAATAGCAACTTTCAATTGCGTAAAAGAAATAGATATCCCTATAGTTGTGACAAAGGTCTACCAAACCCTTACAACAAAAGGGAAAATTAAGAACAAATGATCAACTATCTCCTGGTAGATTCTATTATAAAAACTTTAATATGAGTTCTTAACCACCCGTATTCTTTTAAGAACTTTACCGATGGGAATTCTCTACTTCCACAACCTCCGAAGGAAAATGAATCCCTTAAATGATACCCCTTTAATCCATATATTAGAAACATGATCATGCTTTTTTTTCTTTCTATCTTATCATCTTTCATGCACTACTACAATAAACGTTCTTGAGCTCGTCAGCATCCACCAAGTCATATCCCACTCAGTTATATCTTGTGTAAATATCAGTTTCTTGTGAATTTATTCTACTTCATTCAGGTAAGACTTTTTGCATTGTTTCATTGTTCCATCACCCTTGTGTCATCAGATGATGGACATCTTCTCGAGTTTTGTCAAAATTAAATGTGGGAGGAAAAAAATAATATAGAACCCTCAACTTTGTCAAGTTATCAAATAAAACATTAGAGTATCCACATCTTGTTTCCTATCAAATTTCATGATCAATGCAATCTCTGGCTTCCAACATTTGTTTCTAAATCTGAAATCAACCTTTCCACTTCACCACTTGAGGAGTGTTTCTTTTACCATATTTGTTCCACAAGAAAATTGTTGACTAATTCTTCAAGAATCAACTAAGTGCAAAATCTTATTATGGTCCTGGTTTTTAGTATTAGTGGAATTAAGTTTTACTTAGTCAATTTCTTTATTTTCTGCTTACTATTTTAGCTATATTAGTAGGACACGTTTTCAGTGTTCTACCCATGTTTAACCACTACTTGTTAGCTCCTATTTTTTAGCTTTATTTGTTAAGTTGTAAGCCTATAAAAGGCACTATGTTTGGTTGTTTTATGTAGCATGGAATTGAGCAGTAAAATATCTTTCTTTCTCATAGCTCTGCCTACTTCTTTTACTCTTTTTTTTTCTGACAATTTGGTATCAGAGAAGCTAGGTTTGATCATCTGGGAGTCAAAGAGAGAGTGAGAAAGAGAGATTGCAAAAACACGAGAGAAATCCATAAAAATTGGCAGTGAATACCAATTCAAACTCTCAACCTCTTCCAATCTTTAAAGGGGTGAATTATCATTTTTGGAGTCTTAAGATGAAGACTCTTTTTAAGTCTCAAGAGTTATGGGACTTGGTGGAGAATGGATTTACAGACCCGGATGAAGGCCACGCACAACAACTCCGGGAAAATCGCAGGAAGAATTCGAAGGCATTGTTCTTGATTCAACAAGCCCTTCATGATGATATCTTCCCCAGAATTTCAGCAGCGGAGACATCCAATGAAGCTTGGAAAATTTTGCACCAGGTGTATATGGGAGATAAGAAGGTAATTGCAGTTAAATTGCAAACTTTGCATCGTGATTTTGAAATTTTGAGTATGAAAAATGTTGAATCGGTGCAAGAATATATGTCTAGTGTCTCTGTAATTGTTAATCTCATGAAGTCTTATGGGGAGAAAATTAATGATGAAACTTTTGTAGCAATGATTTTGAGGTCTTTAACCAATAAGGTTGAGCATGTGGTTGCTGCTATCGAAGAATCCAAGGATTTATCTAATTATACATTTGATGAATTAATGGGTTCTTTCTTAGCTCATGAAGATAGGCTAAACAGGTCTCATGAGAAGGTTGAAGAGAAGGCATTCCAGGTGAAAGAGGAGCCATCTCTCTCCAAAGAAAAATCCTCAAATATCTCTAGTAAAGGTAGAGGCGGTTTTCGTGGGCGAGGTCGAGGCCGCGGCAGAGGCAGAGGACAATTTAGTGAGTCACGTCAGCCCAAGAGTAACTTGCAATGTTGGTATTGCAACAAGTCTGGCCACACTGAAGCATATTGTTGGACCAAGCAAAAAGATGTGCAGAAGCACGCCAATTTCTCCGAGAAAGTTGAGGATGAAAGTAAGTTGTTCATGGCTCATTCTTCAATTACAGACAATTCTGATGGTGTTTGGATTATTGATAGTGGAAGCTAGAATCATATGTCTGGTACAAAGTTTCTATTTAGAGATATTGATGAGTCGAAAAAGAGTGAGGTTCGACTCGGTCATGAAAAGCAAGTACGAATTGAAGGCAGAGGTACCATGATCATCAAAACAAGGTAGGGTGATTCTAAACTTATCTGTGATGTGCAATTCGTTCCTAATTTGGCTTACAACTTGCTAAGTGTTGGAAAATTGATGGTTAATGGTTATTCTATTTTGTTTGATAATGACTCATGTATTGTTAGTGACAAGAAATCTGGTCAAACTGTTGCAATTGTGCCTATGACTCAGAACAATATGTTTCACTTTAATGTTTCAGATATTGTTAAGAATGCGTTAGTTGCTAAAGGTGTTAATGAAGCTCAACTTTTGCATTTTTGCTATGGTCATTTGAACATTAATGGGCTGAAACTGTTGACTAGAAAGAACATGGTGGTTGGTTTACCAAAAGTGGGCGAACTTGAGTTTTGTGAAGGGTGTATATTTGGAAAACAAAGTAGGAGATCTTTCCTATTGGAAAGTCTTGGAGGGCTAGCAGTTGTCTTGAGCTTGTACATACTGATTTGTGTGGATCGATAAAGACTGAGTCACTTTGTAGAAGTCGCTATTTTCTTCTGTTTACTGATGATTATAGCTGTATGAGCTGGGCTTACTTTCTAAAATTCAAATTTGAAGCATTTGAGAATTTCAAAAAATTCAAGGCTCTCATAGAGAAGCAAACCGGTTGCAATATAAAAGCTCTTCGCACAGATCGTGGTGGTGAATTTTTATCTAATGATTTTAATCTATTTTCTGATGAGAATGGAATTTGCAGGGAGCTTACAACACCGTACTCACCACAACAAAATGTAGTCACCGAGCGAAAAAACCGCACGGTGGTTGAAATGGCCAGAAGCCTACTTAATGAAAGGGGACTTCCTGTTCACTTTTGGGGAGAAGTAGTGGTTGCAGCTTTGTACCTCTTGCATATTTCTCTAACCAAATCTGTTTTGGATCGAACTCCATTTGAAGCATGGACAGGACATAAACCACGAGTAAGCCACTTGAAAGTTTTTGATTGTATAGCCTATTCTTTGGTTAATATACGTTCTAAACTAGATGAAAAATCTGAAAAATGCATTTTCATTGGTTATAGTCCTCATTCCAAAGCATATAGACTATATAATCCTACTAGTGGCAAAGTGATTATCAACAGGAATGTTATATTTAACGAAGAAGCAGCCTGGGAGTGGAATGGCGAGAAAAAAGATTCAGTAGTCCATATTTCGGTTCAATAAGAAGGAGAGCATACTACGATTCTTGAATCAAGAGGTTCTGTCCCTTCCTCTCCTTCCAACAATGATAATAATCTTTCTTCTCATGGATGTAGTAGCAATAACTCTAATCCAACAAGCTCCCATTCACCATCTTCGGCTTCATCCAGCGAAACGCCACCAACAAAGTTTCGGTCGCTGAAAGATGTTTATGCATCTTGCAATCTTTCCATATTAGTTGCTGAACTAGCATGTTATGAAGAAGCTGCAAAACAACCTGAGTGGCAGAATGCAATGACTAAAGAGATTCAGGCCATTGAGAAAAACCAAACCTGGGAGTTGATTGATTTTCCTAAAGGGAAGAATGTTATTGGGCTAAAATGGATTTTCAAAATGAAGTGCAATGCTGATGGAAGTGTCAAAAGGCATAAAGCTCGACTTGTTGCAAAAGGATATTCCCAGCAACAAGGCATCGACTTAGAAGAAACATTCTCATCAGTTGCTCACTTTGAAATGGTTCGAACTATTCTAGCCTTGGCTGCTCAACTTGGTTGGCCTGTGTACCAATTTGATGTTAAGTCGGCCTTTCTAAATGTCGAGTTACATGAAGAAGTATATGTCTCCCAACCTGAAGGCTTCATCTCTACTGAAGGAAAGAGCAAGGTATACAGATTGAAGA
The DNA here is from genome assembly GCA_018342035.1 of Solanum appendiculatum. NCBI lineage: Eukaryota > Viridiplantae > Streptophyta > Magnoliopsida > Solanales > Solanaceae > Solanum > Solanum appendiculatum. The sequence goes on from JAGDQO010001728.1 coordinate 48,748, forward strand.
AGACATTGTATGGTCTAAAGCAAGCTCCACGGGCATGGTATAGCAAAATTGATTCCATTTTTCAAGAGCAGCAGTACAGAAGAAGTGATAATGAACCTACACTTTATGTGAAGAAGCGAGCTAATGGTGATTTTTTAGTTGTCTCTCTGTATGTCGATGATATTATATATATGGGCTCTTGTGAATCTATTGTTTTTGAATTTAAGAGTTGCATGATGAGCAAATTTGAGATGTTCGACTTGGGTATACTGCATTATTTTCTTGGGCTTGAGATAAGACAAGATTTGGATGAAATTTTTATTTCGCAAAGAAAAGATGCTACTGAACTTTTACAGAGGTTCAACATGTTGAACTGTAATCCATCTCACACGCCCATGAATATGAACGAGAAGTTGGTACTTGATGATGGTACAGGTACAACAAATGTTTCTTATTTTAGAAGCCTGGTTGGTGGTCTAAACTACTTATCAAACACAAGGCCCGATATAGCATTCTCCATCAGTTTGATCTAAAGGTTCATGCATAGTCCTTCAAAGCAACACCTAGGTGCAGCCAAAATGATCCTGCGATATGTTAATGGCACAACAAGCTACCGAATTTGGTACTAAAAAATATCAGATTTCAGATTAATTTGTTTCACTGATAGTGATTGGGAAGGTAGCTTGGAGAGTCGAAGGAGCACATCAAGAAATGTTTTTAGTCTTGGTTCTGGAGCAATCTCCTGGAGCTCAAAGAAACAAGATAATGTAGCTTTGTCATCTTTAGAGGCAGAATACATGGCTACAACTTCAGCAGGTTGTCAAGCTGTATGGTTACGGAAATTGTTAGTGGATCATCAACAAGAGCAGGTTGGTCTAACTGAAATTTGGTGTTACAACAAGTTATCGATTGCTATGACAAAGAATCCTGCTTTTCATAGTAGAACCAAGCACATCGACATTCGATATCACTTCATCCGCAATCTTGTTACTGCTGGAATAATCTCACTGAAATTTTGTGGCACAAATGATCAGGTTGCTGATGTTCTTACGAAATCGCTTCCACGCAACAAGCATGACTTCTTCAGGCTATAAATGGTAGTATGTGATTTTGAAGAAAGGAGGAGTGTTGACTAATTCTTCAAGAATCAACCAAGTACAGAATCTTATTATGGTCCTGGTTTTTAGTATTAGTGGAATTAAGTTTTACTTAGTCAATTTCTTTATTTTCTGCTTACAATTTTAGTTATATTAGTAGGACACATTTTCAGTGTTCTACCCATGTTAAACGCATTTTTTAGCTTTATTTATTAAGTTGTAAGCCTATAAAAGGCACTATGTCTGGTTGTTTTATGTAGTGTGGAATTGAGTAGTAAAATATCTTTTTTTCTCATAGCTCAGCCTACTTCTTTTACTCTTCTTTTTTCTGACAAAATTTGTCTATAAGGACTTTTCGATTTTAAATATCTACCAAAGCTTTACGAACATAATTTTATATACATCAAATAAAGATCTAAAATTCAGGCCATCTTCTAATTTTTGCAAACACATATTAGTAAAGGAAATTTAGTGCTTTCTTCTTTCTTCATATTTGTTATTCCATAAGAGTATATCAAATAACTTGTATAAATCATGAATCACACACTTTGGGGGTTAACTGTTGATAATGATATATGGGCAAACTTTGTAGAACATTGGTTATCAAAACATCTTTCCACTCAAATGATAAGATTTTCCCCTTCTAGGCTTGTAGATTACTCTGTCCTTTTTTGTAATGACCTTGTGCCTCTTTCCTATTATTTAGAGCAATCCTGTAGCGACCCCAAGTCATTTCTGACTTGCTGGTACTGTAGGTTCGGTTGCCTGGTTGCTCATTTGGGTTTTATGCCTATTTTCCTATATTGGGGCTTTTGAACCTTGAAAAATTGATTTCGGTCATAACTTCATGTAAACGACCTCAGATGGGAATCAATTCCATCAGCTCCGAAATGGACAAATTAGGCTAATAGCATGGTTTGTCTGAGTCCCGGGGCTTCCGGTGTGATTTTGGGGCCAGTTAGCTCTTTAGCCTTCAAAATTTGGCTTAAAGTTGGCTTTGGTCAAAATTCTTGGTAAACGCACTCGGATGAGAATTCCGTCAGCGCGGTTAGTTTTGAAATGCCGAGTTTGGTCTAGAATTACCCTTCAATAACTTTCGATCTAATTTTGAAGCCTTCGGTAAAATTTGGTTAAAATGGCCCATTGGGTATGGTATGGGTCTCACTTTTCGTAGAAATGACCTCGTATGGAAATTTTAACTGTGCCATTGAGTTTAAAACGTCAAATTTGATGGGGTAGAATATCTCCTTTGCGTGCACGGGGTTCCGAATGAATCCAGAGCACCCCATCGGAGTTTTGGAGTTGTCCAAAAATCAGCCGGTGCAGCTGATATATGCAGACCCATTCCTTCTCCGCGTTTGCAGAATTGGCTCGGCGTTCGCGGAGGTGTGGGCCTATCTTCTCCACGTTCGCGGTCTAGGCTCCGCGTTCGCGAAGGTCTGAGGTATCCTTCTCCGCGTTCATGGATAGGTCTCCGCGTTCGCGGAGGTCTGGGAGGCCTGGAGGAGTTTTCTCTCCGCCTTCGCGGATTGGTTTTTGCATTCACAGAGATGTGAATCCCTTCTCTCCACATTCGTGGGCCCCTAGCTGCATTCATGGAGTATAGTTTGTTTTCCCTCCGCGTTCGCGGGGCCTTGGCCGCGTTCGCGGAACTCAGCGGGTTGCAGTGGTTATAAAGGGAGGTCGAGGCTCATTTTTAGGAAATGTTTAAAAATTCATATCTCCCTCATCTTTTATCGGTTTTCAGTGATTCGAAGTCCCATATACTTGGATTTGCGTTGGCTTCGTGGGTTTGTGGTTGATTTGCATTGGGTGTTCCTCAATTTTTGTAAATTCGAGGCGTAAGTTTCTTTCTTAGGCTTATAGTTGTAAAGTTTTGCATATCTTGTTGTTGGCTATTGGGAGCTGATCCAAGCCCCGATGGGTGTTTCGTTTTGGAATACAAGTTTGAGGGAGGATTTGGGACCTCTTTACGGATTCAATTTTGGATAATCCGGAGCGGGTCCCACATTTCCCAATTTTGACTCTAAAATTGGTCTGTCTTCGATTTTGATGATTTTAGTGTCTAAATGATCATATTGACGTTGTGACTCTATTTTTGACAATGTGGCAGCAGTCTGAGGCTGTTCGGAAGGGGAAAGCTCTGGCAGAGTGACTTGGACCGCGTATGATCGGCCTTCTAGCAGGTTACGACTTCCCTTCTTCCTAGATTGAGCTTGAATACGTAATTACTAGTCATCTTGTGTGAATCTGGGTTAGGTAGCTGGTATTTCTGTTCTTCTTCTCTGATTTCTTCGTTTAGAGTTGATTTCTGAACTGTTCGGGGCAAGTATCATGCTTTTGTGTGGGTTGTTGAATTGGATTGTTGATGAACTTTTATGGTGTTATCTGTTCGGTGGTTATCTGTGTTTGCATGCGTGGGTTCGGGATATTTTTCATGTGTTTTGTTGATTGTGGTGATTGTTTTGACCTTATACTAGGGTAGGGTAGTATTGCCTTAGTCCCATGCACCTGATTGACTTGAGTATGTATCTGACGTCGATTCAGATGGACAAGATCCTTGTAGACTGGTATATCAGACTTGGATCTTTTAGTATGGGCCTTAGTTTAGGCGAATTCATGCTTTTTTAGATTTCCTATTCCTTCTCCTCCTTTCTCTGCGATTTAGGAGTGCTGTCGGAAGATTTAGCTATTGCGCTGATTGACGGTTGGATTGTGATAGGCTGAGAGCCTTCGGTTGATATCTTTGTGGAGGCGGCGTTCCGTGGTGTCTAGCCTTGTGTGAAGCTGGTTAGTGGTGGCTTATTCGGTTCGAGGTAGCTAGCTCCAGTCAGAGGCTGACGTAACACGGTTAGAGTCCGTTACTTCCAGTCTGAGACTGTTGAGTGAGGGTTGCTAGTTCCAGGCCGATGCTGATGTTACATGGTTAGAGTCCATTATTTCCAGCTCGAGACTGTTGAGTGAGAGGTGTTACTTTCTAGTCCGAGGCTGACGTTACACGGTTAGAGTCCGTTATTTCCAGCTGAGACTGATGGTTTGGTTCGAGGCCCAAGTTCTATTATTTACGATTCGAGGCCGTTATTTCCTGTCCGAGGTTGACGTTACACGGTTAGAGTCCGTTATTTCCAGCTTGAGACTGATCATTGGGTTTGAGGCCCAAGTGTTATCCTTATTGGGTTCGAGGTCCATATGGTTTGGGTTCGAGGTCCAATTTCTATTCTTTTTGGGTTCGAGGCCCAAGGGTGTTAAGATTTAGAGTTGGGTTCCCTTGTTTCCATAGCGTAGATTCTCTGTGTACCTATCAGGCTTATGGGGGTCCGTTCGGGTTTTGTTTGTCTGTGCTTGAGTTTGCCTAGCAGGTCTTATGGGGGGCCCAGTTGGGTTTAGCTTTGATATTCTTAGCTTTACTTTTTGTTTACTCTTTTCCTGTTCTGTTAACATGTGTTGTGATTGACTCTATCTTGTCTGCCTATTTTTACCTTTCTCGCTCAGTCGGCCTATGATGCCTACTGGGTACCTGTTATTTTGGTACTCATGCTACACTCTGCATCTGTTTTCGTGATGCAGGTCCGAGCACCAGTTCTCAGCGTTGAGTTCTAGCCTACAATTGTCTATCCAGGAGACGAGGGTGAGCACATGGCGTTTTTGGATAACCTGTCTCCCTCTGTATTTTTATTTTGACTTGTCTCTTGCTTTCGAGAAAGTTTATTTATGTGGTCCACTTTTGGGACCTGTACTCTTGTTAGTAGTTCTATACTTGTGACTTCCAAGTTTTGGGAGGTGTCTTGTATATATAGTTTTGGTTTCGTTTCCGCCTTCTCTTGTGTATTCTCTTTTATGTTTCCGCTTAGTTGAGGTTATTTTCCACCCTTAGTCTTATTACTGTTAAGTTTAGAGTTAGGGTTTTTGCTGGCCTACTGGTGGGGTGGTAGGCGCCATCATGGCTCGAGAAATCGGGTCGTGACAAGTTGGTATCAAAGCCCCAGGTTCGTTGGTCTCACTTGTACAGAGCTAGCATCTAGTAGAATCCTACGGATTGGTGCGGAGACTACTGTTACTTATCTTCAGGAGGCTACAGGGTGTCCGTAGGAGGTTTTTTTTTTTATATTCCTGTTCGTGCGTTGTTGTCTGATTGGTTTCATGAAATCTCACTTGCTTCACTCTGTTGCAGGATGGCTCACACGCGCAGTAGAGATTGACCCCGAGGTCGAGGTGGCGTTACGCCAGCAGGCCGCGATAAAGCGAGGACTCCCGAGCCAGAGGTGGAGCCTCGTAGGGAGTAGATTCCCCCTCAGTCGGTGGGGCAGGGACCAGCATAGCCACCGCCCGGACCAGCTGCCTCACCTGACCTTCAGGGCATGCTTTCTCAGATTCTAGCAGCTATCGGAAGTATGCAGTAGCAGCAGCCGGCCCCAGCACCATTCCTGGAGCTGGTTCCAGCATTTATATATTATATATAAAGGCGTAAGGGCGAAGGCCTACTTAGCGCCTTTCCAAAGGTAAGCGATTAGGTTGACTTTGGAAAGGCTACTAAGGACCGGTTGAAGAATGAAAAACAAAGTGAAATTCAAGAGCACCGTAGAGTGCTAAACTTCCTTTTGAGAAGTGTTAGAACAATGGATCCTGCAAGGAATGAAGCGTACATTCGCGCTACCAGAGAACGCATAGAGGTTTTGGAGGAGAGGCAGCAAGCGCTGCGGATGGAGCAGGAAGCGCTCATTGTTCATAGAGCACTCGATAAGCTTTTCATAGCCGTAGTCGTACTCAAGTACCTTTGCAGGGGAATCCACTTTTGAGATGGAGAGGATCTCGGGATGCATATGCTCTTTTCAGGGTTAGCCGAGACATACCTCCCGCTAAAGAACACTATTGACAATGGGGTCCGGGAGGCCCTAAAAAAAAGTGATAGAGCAAGAAAGAAAGAAAGGATCTATCAGTTCTGACTCTTTTTCCAAAGGAAGCGAGTGGAATATAAGACAGCGAGTAAGGGAGTGAGTCTGTCCAAATAAACTCTTATGAAGTGAAGTTTCACTCGACAAAAAGGGTTTGGGCCATCCTGCGATAGCGGCTCCAGAGGTTCATCAGCTGACAGCACCAGCCGCGGTTCAGCCGAATCCTTTGGACGGGTTTATGCCTCTGCGAGAGCAGAAGATGCTCGGGGTGTTTCTCAGGCTATCACCGCCGAGGTTCTTCGGGGTTGTAGGGGAGGACGCCATTGAGTTTATTACTATTTGCCGGGAGCTATTGCAGACTTTGGGCCTAGTGGAGTTGAGGGGAGCCGACTTCAAGGCATATCAGTTAGACGGACAGACCAGACAGTGGTGTTGTTCTTTCATCGAGACCAGGCCAGCTGGATTACCAGTGGTATCATGGATGGAGTTTTCAGAGGCTTTTCTGGCCAGATTTATTCCACAGAGCATCAGGGATCGACCTTGTGATACGTTCTCGAGGTTGGATCAGGGCTCCATGACAGTATTCGAGTATGAGGTAAGATTTCTTGAGTTGTCCCATCATGCCACCATGATTCTGCCTATAGAAGAGGAGTGAATCTGATGTTTTGTTAGTGGTTTGAGGCTACAGTTGAGGATTGAGTCGCAGTCTATGTTAACAGCGGGCCATTCTTTTCTGGATGTGGTGGCCGGCCTTCAGCGATGAGCAGATCTTCGTAGGGTTACTATACTTGTTGGGAGCTTGGTCATTTGTCTAGGGAGTGCCATATCTCCAGATCAGCTTTACCAGCACCTCAGGCGGCTAGGCCGATTTTAGCGGTAGCACCTCCAGCTAGGGGAGGAGGTCAGCAACAGGTGCTCGGGGAGGTCCTCTGGGAGGCAGGACAGGCGGTAGAGTGGATGCACGGGGTAGAGGCGCCTAGGGCCATTTCTATGCAGCTCCAGCCAGAGCAGAGGCCGCGGCATCTAATGATATGATCACAAGTACGGTTCTTTTATGCCATCAGTCCGCTTCAACTTTATTTGATCCTGGTTCTACTTATTCGTATGTGTCGACTTATTGAGTGCCTCGATTGGGAGTGAGTCCTGAGCCCTTATCTGTGCCTTTGTGTGTTTCAACCCCAGTAGGGGACTCTTTAGTAGTGGACCGGGTTTGTAGATCTTGAGTGGTGACTATTCGGGGGCAAGACACTCTGGTCGATCTGATTATGCTTTGTATGGTGGATTTTGATGTGATTCTGGGCATGGATTGGCTATCCTCTCACTAGGTCATTTTGGATTGCTATGCCAAGACTGTTACTCTGGCCATGCCCGGTATTCCATCAGTGGTGTGGCAGGGCTCTCGTAGTCGCACGCCGGTCGGAGTGATGTCTTATGTTCAGGCTCGGAGGCTAGTGGCTGGCAGATGTTTGGTATATTTGGCGTTTGTTAGAGATGTTAGTAGGGAGAGCCCTAAAATTGATTCAGTGCCTATAGTCCGAGAGTTTGCCGATGTGTTTCCTGCCGACTTTCCTGGCCTACCCCCAGAGCGAGATATTGACTTTGCCATTGATTTGGATCCGGATACTCATCCTATTTATATCCCACCATACCATATGGCACCTGCAGAGCTCAAGGAGCTCAATTTAGCTTCAGGACCTCTTGGGTAAGGAGTTCATTCGGCCTAGTGTATCTCCTTGGGGTGCCCCAGTCTTATTTGTGAAGAAGAAGGATGGTACCACGCGGATGTGTGTTGATTACAGGTAACTGAATAAGGTGACGGTGAGGAACCGTTACCCCATTCCTCGTATTGATGATCTGCTTGACCAGCTTCGGGGTGCCGCAGTGTTTTCAAAGATTGATTTGAGATATAGCTACCATCAGTTGAGGGTTAGAGCAGCGGACATCCCTAAGATAGCATTTAGGACTCGTTACGGCCATTATGAGTTCCTAGTGATGTCTTTTGGGTTGACTAATTTCCATGCCGTTTTCATGGACTTGATGACTCGTGTATTCAGGCCGTATTTGGACTCTTTCGTCATAGTTTTTATTGATGATATCTTGGTATACTCGCGGAGCCATGGTGAGCATGAGTAGCATCTGAGAATAGTGCTCCAGACTTTGAGAGATCAGCGTCTTTATGCCAAGTTCTCAAAGTGCGAGTTCTGGCTTGAGTCGGTAGCATTCTTGGGGCACGTGGTGTCCAAGGATGACATTATGGTTGATTCGGTGAAGATTTAGGTTATTCGTGATTGGACAAGGCCCACTTCTATGACTGAGATTCGGAGCTTCATGGGATTGGCAGGGTACTACAGGCACTTTGTCGAGGAATTCTCCACTATAGCAGCACCTCTGACTCGATTGACTCGCCAGGATGTTCCCTTTGTGTGGTCGGAGGAGTGTAAGAGGAGCTTTCTGAGGCTCAAGGAGTTGCTTCCCACTGCTCCTATATTGACTCTTCCAGTTGAGGGCGAGGGCTTCACGGTTTATTGCAACGTATCCAGCATTGGTTTGGGTTGTGTTCTGATGCAGTAGGGTCGGGTTATTGCTTATGCGTCGAGGCAGCTTAAGCTTCATGAGCGTAACTACCCCACTCATGATCTGGAGTTGGCAGCGGTAGTTTTTGCGCTTAAGATTTGAGGAATTACCTCTATGGAGTTCATTGTGAGATATATACCGATCACCGGAGTCTTCGGTAAATTATGAGCCAGAGGGATCTTAATTCGAGGCAGCGCCGTTGGATTAAGTTCCTAAAGGACTATGATCTCTCTATTCTCTACCATCCGGGCAAGGCTAATGTAGCAGCGGACGCCTTGCATCAGAGGGCAGGAAGTACGGGTAGTCTAGCCTTCCTTTTTTTTCCAGAGCGACCCTTGGCTATGGACATTCAGTTTTTAGCCAATCAGATGATTAGGCTTGATGTTTCATATTCCAGCCGGGTGTTAGCTTATGTGGGGGTTTAGTTATCTCTACTTGATCAGATTTGTAGTTGTCAGTTTGAGGATGAGGCGTTGGTGGCACTCAAAGGCAGAGTTTTGGGAGGTGATGCCGGGCAGGTTACCCTTGATTCAGATGGGGTTTTGAGGTTTGCTGGCGGTTTGTGTGTTCCTAGAGTTGGTGATCTGATTCAGCTTATCCCTAGGGAGGCCCATGATTCCAGATATTCTATCCATCCGGGCACAGCTAAGATGTATCGTGATTTGAGGAACCACTACTAGTGGAGCGGTATGAGGAGGGACATCTCAGACTATGTGTCCCGTTGCTCTTGTTACTAGCAGGTGAAGGCCGAGAATTTGAGGCCTGGTGGAGAGTTGCAGAGGTTACCCATTCTTGAGTGGAAGTGGGAACGCATCACCATGGACTTTGTTGTGGGGTTGCCACGGACTTCTAGAGGTGTTGATAGCATTCGGGTCATCGTGGATAGATTGACCAAGTCAGCATACTTTATCCCAGTTCATTCTTCCTTCAGTGCTGAGAGGTTAGCCCGTATCTATATTCGGGAGGTAGTCCGTCTGCACAGTGTGCCTGTATCTATCATTTCATACCGGGGTTCATAGTTCACTTCCAACTTTTGGAGAGTACTTCAGGAGGAGTTGGGCACCCGTGTTGATCTTGGCACAGCTTTTCACCCGCAGACAGATGGCCAGTCAGAGCGTACTATCCAGGTTCCTGAAGATATGTTGTGGGCCTATGTTATGGATTTTGGAGGCCAGTGGGACCAGTTCTTGCATTTGGTGGAGTTTGCGTACAACAACAACTACCATTCCAGCATTCAGAGGCACCTTTTGAGGACTTATATGGTAGGCGTAATCGCACTCCAATTGTATGGTTTGAGTCTACAGAGCCTAGGCCGTGGGGTACAGATCTGTTTTAGGAGACCTTTGAGAATGTGAGGTTGATTCAGGGTAGGCTCAGGATGGCTCAAAGTCGACAGCAGAAATATGCAGATCGTAGGCGTCGACCGTTGAGTTTTTTCGTGGGTGATAGAGTACTCCTCAGAGTATAGCCTATGAAGGGCATGATGAGATTCAGGAGGCGGGGCAAGCTTAGCCCCAAGTATATTGGGCCTTTTGAGATTTTGAGGATAGTTGATGAGGTGGCCTATGAGTTAGCTTTACCTCCAGCATTCTCAGCTATTAATCCAATTTTCCATGTTTTGATGCTACGTCGGTATGTTCCAGATGAGTCTCTTATGCTCCAGTATGATGTCGTTGAGTTGGATGATCGCCTGACCTATATTGAGGAGCCAGTTGCTATTTCGGCTAGAGATGTGAGGCAGCTGAGGTCGAGAGCCATTCCTGTAGTTAAGGTCCGTTGGAGGCACCGTCCAGTTGAGGAGGCTACCTGGGAGACAAAGCGGGAGATGCGGGAGCAGTTCCCCAGCTTATTTGAGCCCTTCGGTACTTCTTGACTCTTATTTTTGCGGACAAAAGTCCCTTTTAGTAGTGGATGTTGTAATGACCCTTCAGGTCACTTGCGTGTTTGTGCCTCTTTTCTGTCGTTTAGAGCATTCTTGTAGTGACCCCAAGTCATTTTTGACTTGCTGGCACTGTAGGTTCGGTCGCCTGGTCGCTCGTTTGGGTTTTATGCCTGTTTTCCTGTTCTGGGCTTTTCAGACTTGAAAAGTTGATTTCGGTCATAACTTCAGGTAAATGAACTCAGATGGGAATTTTGACGGTTCCATTAGCTTCGGAGCGGCCAAATTAGGCTAGAAGCATGGTTGGCCTAAGTCCCAAGGCTTCCGGTGTGATTTTGGGGCCAATTAGCTCTTTAGCCTTCGAAATTTGGATTAAAGTTGACTTTGGTCAACATTCTTGGTAAACGCACTCGGATGAGAATGTTTTCAGCGCGGTTAGTTCTTGAATATCGAGTTTAGTCTAGAATGACCCTTCGAGAACTTCCGATCTAATTTCGAGGCCTTCGGTATAATTTGGCAAAAATGGCTCATTGGGTGTGGGACCTACTCTTCATCGAAACAACCTCGTATGGAAATTTCGTCTACGTATTTGAGTCTGGAATGTCAAATTTGATGGGGTAGCATATCTCGTTTGCATGCACGGGGTTTCGAACGAATCCCGAGCACCCCGTCGGAGTTTTGGAGTTATCCAAAACTCAGCTGGTGTAGCTTATATCTGCAGAACCATTCCTTCTCCGCGTTCGCAGAATTGGCTCCTCGTTTGGGGAGGTGTGGGCCTGTCATCTCCGCATTCGCAGGCTAGTCTCCGCGTTCACGGAGGTCTGAGGTATTCTTCTCCGTGTTCGCGGATAGGTCTCCCCATTCGCGGAGGTCTGGGAGGCCTGGTGGAGTTTTCTCTCCGCGTTCGCGGATAGGGTTCTGCATTTGCAGAGATGTGAATCCCTTCTCTCCATGTTCGTGGGCCCCTAGACGCTTTCACGGAGTAGAGTTTGTTTTCCCTCCGCGTTCGCGGGGCCTTGGCCGTGTTCGCGGAGGTCAGTGGGTTGCAGTGGTTATAAAGGGAGGTCGAGGCTCATTTGGAGAAAATGTTTGAAAATTCATATCTCCGTCATCTTTTATCGGTTTTCGGTGATTCAAAGTCCCGAGTTCTCGAATTTGCATTGGCTTCGTGTGTTTGTGGTCGATTTGCGTTAGGTGTTCCTCGATTTCCATGAATTCGGGGCGTAAGTTGCTATCTTAGGCATATAGTTGTAAAGTTTTACATTTCTTGTTGTTGGCTGTTGGGAGCTGATCCTAGCCCCGATTGGTGTTCCATTTTTTAATACAAGTTTGGGGGAGGATTTGGGACCTCTTTATAGAGTCAATTCAAGATAATCCGAAGCGGGTTCCACATTTCCCGATTTTGACTCCAAAATTGGTCTGTCTTCGATTTTGATGATTTTAGTGTTTAAACGACCGTATTGACGCTGTGACTCTATTTTTGACAGTGCGGCAGCAGTCTGAGGCCGTTCGAAAGGGGATAGCTCCGGCAGAGTGACTTGGTGTGCGCGTGATTGGCCTTCTGGTAGGTTACGACTTCCCTTATTCCTAGATTGAGCTTGAATGCGTAATTACTTGTCGACTTGTGTGAATCTAGCTTGGGTAGCTAGTATTTCGGTTCTTCTTCTCTGATTTCTTCATTTAGAGTTGATTTTTGGACTGTTTGGGGCTAGTATCATGCTTTAGTATGGGTTGTTGAATTGGATTGTTATGGGTTATCTGTTGGGTGGTTATATGTTGTTGCATGCATGGGTTCGGGATATTTTTCATGTGTTTTGTTGATTGTGGTGATTTTTTTACCTTAGACTAGGGTAGGGTAGTATTGCCTTAGCCCATGAACCTGATTGACTTGAGTATGTTTCCGACGTTGATTCGGATGGACTAGTTCCTTGTAGACTGGTATAGCAGACTTGGGTATGTTAGTATGGGCCTTAGTTTAGGCGAATTTGTCCCTTTCCAGATTTCCTATTCCTTCTCCTCCTATCTCTGCAATTCTGGGGTGCTGCTGGAAGATTTAGCTATTGCGCCGATTGACAGTTGGGTTGTGATAGGCTGGGAGCCTTCGGTTGATATCCTTTTGGGGGCAGTGTCCCGCGGTCTCTAGCCTAGTGTGGAGCTGGTTGGTGGTGGCTTATTTGGTTTGAGGCAGCTAGCTCCTGTCCGAGGCTGACGTAACACGGTTAGAGTCCGTTATTTCCAGCCTGAGACTGTTGAGCGAGGGTTTCTAGCTCCAGTCCGATGCTGACGTTACACAGTTAGAGTCCATTATTTCCAGCTCAAGACTGTTGAGCGAAAGGTGTTATTTTCCAGTCCGAGGCTGACATTACATGGTTAGAGTCCGTTATTTCCAGCTTGAGACTGATGGTTGGGTTCAAGGCCCAGGTTCTATTATTTATGGTTCGAGGCCGTTATTTCCAGTCCGAGGCTGATGTTACACGGTAGAGTTTATTATTTCCAGCTTGAAACTGATGATTGGGTTCGAGGCCCAGGTGTTATCTTTATTGGGTTCGAGGCCCATATGGTTTGGGTTCGAGTCCCAGTTACTATTCTTTTTGGGTTCGAGGCCCAAGGGTGTTAAGGCTTTGGAGTTGGGTTCCCTTGTTTCCGTAGCGTAGATTCTCTGTGTACCTGTGGGCTTATGGGGGTTCGTTTGAATTTTTGTTTGTCTATGCTTGAGTGTGCATAGCGAGTTTTGTGGGGGGCCTAGTTGGGTTTAGCTGTGATATTCTTAGCTTTACTTTCCTTTTACTCTTTTTCTGTTCTGTTGACCTCTGTTGTGTTTGATTCTATCTTGACTGCTTGTTTTTACCTTTCTCGCTTAGTCGGCCTATGATGCCTACTGGGTACCTGTTGTTTTGGTACTCATGCTACACTCTGCATTTGGTTTCGTGATGTAGGTTCGAGCACCAGTTCTCAGCGTTGAGTTCGAGCCTGCAACTGTCTATCCAGGAAACGAGGGTGAGCACATGGCGTTTTGGGATTACCTGTTTCCTTTTGTATTTATATTTTTACTTGTCTTTTGCTTTTGAGACAGCTTGTTTTTGTGGTCCACTATTGGGACTTGTACTCTTATTAGTAGTTCTGTACTTGTGACTTTCAGGTTCTGGGAGGTGTCTTGTATATATATTTTTGGTTTTGTTTCCGCCTTCTCTTGTGTGTTCTCTTTTATGTTTCCGCTTAGTTGAGGTTAGTTTCTACCCTTAGTCCCATTACTATTAAGTTTTGGGATAGGGTTTTGGCTGGCCTACTGGTGGGGTGGTAGGCGCCATCATGGCTCGAGACATCGGGTTGTGACACATTTTGATGATATCAATGTAATAATTCTTCCTTTTTCTTGAGTAAAATGTAGGACACCCTAGGTACATGAAAGGAAAATTATCTCTTGCAATTCCAGGCTCCAAATTTTATCCACAAAAGTCATTAAACCCTACTTTCTTTGGAGACCTCATAACAAACTTCAAGGAGACTATGTCATAAGCCTTAGCTATGTCTATCTTAATGACCATATTTGCAGGTTTGTCCCTCTTTGTAATGTCTGTAATAATATCTTGAGCCAAAAACACATTCTCAATAATTTTTCTACACTTCACAAAACATAATTGGTTTCAAAATTAGCAAGCTTAAATACTTTTCCAATCTATCATGTAGAACTCTAGATATCACCTTATTCAAGAATTGCTTAGACTAACTAATATGTCTCATATAAGGAAAAGACTGGACCTCTTCCTTCTTAGGAAGTAAGATCAAATTATTATGTGTGATAGATTTAGGGAAAGTATGTCCCTCAAACTAAACATTCACCATACTGGCCACATCACCTCCAACTATATCCCAACATGTTTGATAAAAATATCCTGTTTATTCATCAAGACCACTAGAGCTATTCCAATTTAGCTCAAAAACCACTTTCTTAACTTCTTCAATAGTGGGACTGCAATTCAAAAAAGATTTGTGTTAACAATGTGTTGTAAAATCAGAGCAAATAAGAAATTTAAAGAGATAAAAAAAGAAAATATATGCAATCTTTCTTATTCTTCAAATTGTTCAAGTGTATTCAAGTGTGTTCAAGTGTGTCATTCATCACCTACATACCCCTATTTATACAATTACTATAGAGAGTTGGAAGGCTGCCTTAAACATGACATTAACCATTGAGAATGTGAAAAAAATCACGATAGGTGGGAGAGGTAATGGAGATGTCAAATTCGTCAAACATTACTAAGATTAGGGTTGTGAATGATTGCCTTTCTTCTCTCTCGTTAAACCTTTGCTTACCTACCTAAACCCTAAATCGCCTACCCTGTCGCAAATGATCAAAATATTGGCCAACAATGGCTGACCTCCTCTCATTATAGAAGAACCTCTACCATTACCCAATATAACAAAACCATAGAGTTTGTATGGCACCTTAGCAGTAGATATTCGAGAAGACACAAACAACAATCCCTATCTAAAACATCAATTATGTTCATGGAGAACCTACAATTCTATGGGAGTTAGGATGAAGTCAACTCGATGATAACTCAAGAGAACCTACAATTTGTTGTTGTAGAGAAGTTCTCATATGATTGGACAGAGTTAGAAGAAATTTGTAAAAGTGTGCTACTTAAATGCAAATTAAAATCAGAATGCAAGATTGGTTTTTTTAGTAATAGACACATATTGATCAGGCTGACGACTTTGGAGGATTATGTACATATTATGTCAAAAAAGCTGCATACTTTTTCATAGCTAAGGTATGGTTATTATCAGATAAAGCCTCTTAAGTGGGAACCTCTGATTAATCCAGAGGAACAAATATCCACTGCCTTAGGCTAGATTTTTTTTTCCAATTGGGTTACTTATTAAGTCACCCAATTGTTTTGTGAAAGAATCTCTTTTTACAATGGTAAAGGCAATTGGAAGACCTCTACATCTTGATACGGTAGCTAAAAATCAAGTCAAGGCTAGTTTTGTGAAAGTTAAGGAAAAATTGGATTTATTAAGAGATTTTCCCAAGAGAATTGATGTAGGGGTAAAGAAACTAGCACTAGGGAAATAATCTCAACATGGATTAAATTCAAGTATGAGTATATGTCGAAATATTACAAGACTAAGTTAAAAGTCACAAGGAAACATAAAGTATTGTTATTCACCCTATACTTTGACCTATTAGAGAGGAGGATTAGTCACAAGATGATATTCAACAAAAGGAAACAGGAAATAGAGTTCTAAAGAGTGGCAAGGTGGTGGATCTCCCAAAAAACCCAAATTAGTAAGAAACAAACTAGTATCAAATGACATATAAATTAGAGAAGGAGGAGGAAGATAACAAAAGAATTACCATCTACTATACTAAAGTACCTAGAACACGAATGAAACTATAGATTTCAATGTCAAGCAAGAGAAGTTCTTAGCTAATTTCTATCACCACTAACAAGTGTAAATCCAAAAGTTCTCTCCCTACTATTCTCAATTGGGAAGATAAAAGTACATAATTACACAATCTCTATTCTATCCTTGGAACCTTCTAGAGGAAACACTTTATTCCCTGAGTACATTTTTTCCCCTTCAGCTTCTGCTCCTTGACTTGGGCTGGATAAGCGGAACACCGATCCACAATTATGTAGTGCCAATCACATCGACGCTTCAGTCTTCACTTCTCTTAGAAACACATGTGATGGGATCAGTGGAACACCGATTAGGAATTGTATCACGCTAATAAGTCACCGGTGCTTCAGCAGTTTTGCTCCAATCAAGCCGGTGTTTAGCCGATAAAATGCCAACTGGCTCCTGTGGGACGCCGGTGTGCTTCAGTGATTTTAAGCTTCAAATCTATGAAACTTGACTTTCCCAAAGAATTCATGTATACAAGAGAAATAGTTAGCATCAAAACAAAACAATAATTCATGAATTTGAGTTCAATGAGTTGGTAGAATACCAACTCATCAGACCACCAAACTTGAACTATTGCTTGTCCTCAATCAAAACACTCACTAAGCATAGAACTTAAGCCTAGCCACACCCAAGATAGAATTTGCATAATTATACACTAAATTCAAAATAACAAAAACAAAAGACTCTATATACAAACAGAATTCACAATTGGTTCCACCTCTATTCACTAGGAAACAAATTTCTTTCTTTCAAAATCCCTTTCATTCAAAGCACAAAACTAAGATAACTTTTCCTTCATGCACACTTTCAAAACATCTCAAGTCAATGGCATCAACCATCAAGGTTTGCTAAAGATTCACAAAAATTATCGCATTCTTGTAGCTCAATTGAAATCAAGACATCACCATTCACATGAAGGATGCAATGCCACTCACACAAGAGAGAATCTCACACACAATTATGAATGTCAATTCTAGAGATTATAGATCATGCAAAAACGTTCACTCTCCCAAATGAATTCAAGTATAAACACATTTAACCATAGGCTTGCCTTTATATGTAGATCGCCACTAATATAGATGACAAGGCTTAAAATCCCCAAGGACTTGCGGGTTTAACTTAGGCTTGGGCAAAAGGTATGGTATCATTTGGTCAAGTGACTAAGATGCCTCCCTAGTGCTTTCACTTCTCAATTGAGCACAACGGTCATATTTTTAATTTTCTTCTACCTTTATTTCTCCCTTTTTATGGTGTTCTCCCATTTTTTTCATCTAATGCATATGCACACATTGAGCTAGCACCAATATTTTTGTTGTTTTACTTCCTTAAATTTCTTTCATCCATGAACTCATTTCAACTCTTTTCATTTTTGAAGCTTATGGTGCTCTATGCTTTTAGCTCACTCCTATTTGTTCTTTTGGTTCACAAATCCTCAAACTTAGACTTTTGCCTACATCATGACTCATCCAATTTTTCTCCCTCGAACTTAGGCTTTTAATCTACATCACAAATTATTAGCAACTAGGAAGACATGAGGATGCCAAAAATAGAGGATTATAAAGGGTCAAGGTATGTAACATGGTGGCCAAAAAGTTTGGTTCAGGCTCAACGAGGCTGGCTAAGATTACATCGATGGAGGGAACATTTAGGATAGAGTGGTTAGTCAAAAAGGGCCTAGGTTCATCTTTCAAGCCAAGTCAAATCTAGAATTTCACATTGAAATATATTTTGGGGCAAGTTCTAGACAACATACATATACAAGAATGAATCAAAGTCGTACCACACAAGGCATCACAACCCAACAAATTATCAAGTTAGTCTCAAAATCAATTAAACCAAATGACTTTTGACAAACTATAATGGGAAGAATCTTACTCCAAATTGTAAATCATAAATCCAAACAACGAATGTACGAGACATGACAAGAGCTTACTTCCAATTCAATTTTCCCCATTTTGAAAATATTTTTAACCTTCCTTTGCCAAATGACAAAAAAAATTTGGTGGTCCCTCTTGGAAGAGGTGCGACTCAAAACTTAATTTAATACTAAAACTTGGCATTTTTTCTTAAGAAAGTCACTTATCAATGTATCATAGGGAAACGCCAACCCGGTTCGACATAAAAGGACTCAAAGAAAATAAAAAAGAAAAATAAATTTCCTTGGGAAAGAACCGTGGCATAAAGAAAATATTTGGAGTTTATTCAATTAACTTCTATTCACAAAGACAATTTTGAATCATGCAAGCATAAATACATTGAGAGAACGAAACCTATTGATTAGCGCAATTACCAAGTGTGGGTAGTAAGACAATGAAGCAAGGCAAGACCAATCTGGATATTATCAGTCAAAAACTCAAGCACAACACAACACTACTCATTATATCATCAGTCAAAATCTCAAGCACAACACCACAGTACTCATCATAACATTCAGTGTTCCTACATTACTTGCACAACTCCTTCATTCACTGATCTAAATATCAGTTAGTATGCCATTTTTTTCTTGACAGAAAAAAATAAGTGTCCACCCCAAACAAGAGAATAAGTGATGTCCCCATTGCTAGATAAGAAAGTAAAATGCACTCCCTGTCATCACATGGGTGGAGGCTGCCTTGGGGGAATATAGGCATGATTCAGATCAATCTAAACCTCATGAGGAAGAAGGTGTGTATGATGAATGGCTAGGTTGATACTTCCCGATGGAGAAACCACCTCCCACCTTTCTGGAATAGTCATGATATTGTGGTAGGAGAATCGGGGATAAGCGACACTAAAAGGTGTTTGTGGTGATACATCCCTATGATGAGAAGTGGAGGTACTGGTATTGGTGTTGTTCCCATTTCCCTTGTATTGGACTCAGGAGAGTCGTCGTCGTCATCATCATCCCACCAATGGTCCGATGGGCTAGCAGCTGCTGGTGGGGATTCTAGATCGCAAGTCAGCAAGTTCAAATCTATCTCTCGAGGAAGTGGAGGTTGAGGTGAAGGGAACCTTGGTCTATGCAACAATTCAATTTTCCTTTCCAAAATGCTTACTTTCTTCTAAGCAACATTCACACATATAGACAATGCTTTCATGGAATTTTTGAATTCTTTACGGATGAAAGAAGGTAGAGCAGTGGCCAACTTTGATGACTGATCATTATGCTCACGTGCCATAACAACCAACTTGGCAACTCCTTGAGTGGAAGTGATGGATGGTGTGACATTTGGTGACAATATCTAAGATGGTGGGGGTAATCCACTTGGGGTCGAGGGTGTTGCTCTCCTCTTATACCTCTTTACACATATCTTTCTTGGTTATTAATCATGGTGATTATAGTCTTGGACCCATCACACTTATCAATCCCTCGAATATATAGACAATTCGATTCATAGCAAAGACGTGCAATGAATATTGGATAAGGTAAATCCCCATTGCATTTTCGACCATCCTGACTTATTTGCTCAGCCATGATCTCATGCTCAAAAATCTTCTTTCCCATCATAATACGAGCTATTAGAATAGCTACTTCTGAAGAGACGTGGACTGTGTTTCTTGAAGGCATTAGGATCTTACGCACAAAATCGAACCATACCTGTGCTTCAAGGAGTAGATCCTGCCTTTATATGTCGCCTCCAGTTCTTTCCCATAACGGAGAGCCTGTTGCTACGACCTCAGTTATCCATGTGTATTGATTATGCATTGATATCTTATGATAGGTAGAACTGGCTTCTGCAACACTGAGGCCAGGCCACCAAAAGGTGAAGATTGTTATAGGGAAGATATCAATTTCTTTCCCCCTAACTTGCACTGAAGTTATACTTGGGTTTGATCTCGTGCTTTCTTGGTGGACTTGTTGATCTATTCGGGCTCCGTATGATAAATAAAACTCCCACACCATTTCAGGTAAACATTTATCAAGAGAGTAAGAATTACTCCAAAAATGTTCCTCATTTTGCACCAAGATATTAGGGAAATCTTCTTTGAATGACTCAACATCCAAAATCGTTTCCTCTATAATCCTATGCTTTACTCAGAAATGTTTATATTGAGCTTCCATGCAAGGTATCTCAAGTCGCAACTGATATGTGGATTGATCTACTTGGATGATGGGCCTTCTCTCCACTGAAGACATTACGCTTCAAAAAGATTGTGAGCCAAACACGATAGACACATATTTTTGGTATTTTCATTTAGAGAAAGAAAAACAATACTATAAGAAGTTAACAAAATAAAAGTAGTAGGGATGCAAGAACAATTGAACATTTCAGCTCATAGTGAGATTGACATTTGATCAGTGTCTCACAAATACGAGATTACGACCCCACCTTTGAAAATGCCAATTGCTAACAGTAAACTGTGAGATAACTAGATGAACCGGTGTTACATCGGCATCTCGCCAATAGAGACCTGCGACTCACAAGTGAAAAGCCAGTTGAAGGCATTAGAATTTAGAAATTCCACACCTAACCTGTGTTGCACCTGTGAAAAGCGGAGCAACCATTATGAAGCGCCAATGCTTTACAGGCGACACTTTGACAAAAAATGGTCCAATTTCAGTTTTACAAATCATTAGTCACTTCCAATGGATACTCAGACTTCCCAATAGGATTCACATATTAATTCAAACAAACCTTGATGATTTCCCTTAAAAAGGACGTCACCTTATTTATCATTGGGAATCATCAAACATACTGACCTACTCATTGGACTCAAATTCATGAATTATTGTCGTGTTTTAATGCTAATTGAAGGGGTTTTAGGCCATAGTTCTCTTGTATGCAAACATTCCTTAGAAAAAGCAAGCTTGATAGATTTGAATCTGAGAATTAATGAAGCATATCGACGAAGGAACTGCCGTCCTGCAGGAACCAAAGAGTGTCTCACCAGCTAAACGCCAGCTTGAATAAAGCAAGACTGCCTCAGTATTGGCCCTCCCGTCAGAACTACAGGACGAAGCGAATGACGCTCCACAGCTTCAAATCGGTGCTCCATCGGTCCAGCGCAAGTCTGAAGATGGAAGCTGAAGGACAAAACCACAATTATGGAAAGTAGTGCTTCCTTTGGAAAGTTCCAAGGATAGAAACGGAATTTTTGTAGTTATGTACTATTATCATATTCCCAATTAGGGATAGGGAGAAAAGACTTCTCTTTTAGAGAAAAAAAAGATATTGATAGAGTATAGTAAAGAACTCCTTTTCTTGTAGAGGAAGAAACCTCAGATTTGTGTAACTCTAAGCTTGGATTTTATATTTTATGAATCAAATTAGCTTGGAATGGAGATTTTATATATGGGTGTTGTCTCTATTTCTTCTTTTATGAGTAGCTAAATCATTGGTTAAAGTTGTGTGTGCTAGATGGGGGTATAAAACTCCGAATGGGTATTGATTAAGTAGCTCTAATATTGATTGTATGACATGGATCTATTGTTGTCTTGAATTTTTAATCTAAATATTAATTAGTGGTTTCAAATATTGATTGAGTTTTCTAACACCGATTTGGCCTTGAAAAGTAAAATGTAGTTCGGTAAGACTCAATAGTGAGGACTTGTTGAAATTACTCTATAGGTTTGAGCCAGGGATGGGTGCGAAATTTCTCATTTAATGATATGAGCTAGGGATAGTCTATCTACTCAAGAAATGTTTGGTGTTTTGTTTGAAAGGGTCTTGGAGTTCGAGAGAATCCAAGGGACATATGTTTGATAGTTCGGGATAGGGGTGTCAAAAATGAACCCAAATACCCGCTCAACCCACCTAGAATTTTAAGGGTTGGGCTCAAGATAATTTGAATTAGGTTCAATATCAACGCATTCAAGCCTTAACCCATATTAAGAGAATCCTCAATTGATCCCAATTCAATCTCTAATTTCAACCCATTTTAAGACTCTTTATTTGCATTGATGTAATGTATGTTCCTATATTGAAGGTATGAATTATTATCTATGTAGTATCTTTTAGAATTTATCTATCCATTTGTAAAAAAAATTTAAAAATATCTTGAGTTGAAATTCAATTGTGGTTGTAAAAGTTAAATATCAATATGTTAAAATTATTGAGATTAAGCGGGTCAAGAACCAACTCATTTTTTTAGCCCATTTGAGCCCAAAGTAAACATGGGCGGGTCAGGACCCAACCCGATTTCCATTTCAACCCATTTTAATATCTCTAATTTCAACCCAAGCCCACCTATTTGACACCCCTAGTTCGGGATAATATCGAAACGTAGCCTAGACAAAGAGCTATCCCTCTACCAATTGAGTTTATTACGATTAATCTTGGCCTATTCGAGTTGAAACCTCAATCGTTATGCACACACCCCTAGTCCTTTCCAAACTTAGTAAACCTTATTTATTTTGACTTCATGTTTTATTGCTTAATATTTTTGAATCTTAGTTGTTAGTAAAAACCCCCATTTTTAGATATACATGCTTGTTAATAATTCATTTTGCTAGTTTGTTTCGAATTGTGAAATCAATTGAAGGCGATTCCATTTTCCAATCCTTGTGGTTAGACCCTAACCTCTAAAGTTGGGTAATTTATTTGCATACGATCGCCTATGCCCTGAAAAATGAGATATAGTTGAGCATTTATCACGTACAAGTAGACAATTTTAACAATTGAACATCTTTCATTCGCATTTCATCCTCACCAAAAAGATAATAATCCTTCACATTAGATAATAAAAAATACACACAGATACTACTCATTCACAAATTTTAGCCCAAAGCTCAAGTATTCATATATTGATGAATTTACCCTTAGGAATGGTGTCACTCAATCCATCACAGAGAAATTTCATGCACTACGTTAATACAAATGGGTTACTCAGACTTCACCCCCAACTCAAATTTTAATCTATCTACACAAGATTTCACATGCTATTTTGCATTTTCAAGCTTATTCGAATTAGATCTATCAATATCAAAGCACAAAAACCCTTTTTGATAGCATCAATTTCAAGCTCAACACATGCGTTTTGAAGAAACTAAGCTATAGCATTGAACTATTACCACATTTTCACATTATGAAAGCTTAAAATCAGAAAAATAGAGTAACACACAAAAGATTGAAGTGAGTGAGGAGAAAAATCAAAGAGCTCCAATGGAGGTTAGCAACTTCAACTCAAGGAACTTTCACCAAAATGCTTTATGGATTTGAGAGAGGAGAGGGTTTAGAGTGATAAGAGAGAAGGGAAAATTGGGTTTTTAAACAGGAAAGAAGAGAGGGAGTTGAGAGGTTTAATATTGAAAGAAGAAGATAAATGTGGGAAATAGAGGTGTGAGGGATGAATGGGTGTTGAAAATGGTGAAGGGTTTTAAGTGTTTGGGTTTTTTAGAAAGAGGTGGTCAAAATCTAGTCCTTTAATTCTCCAAGAGTCAAAATTGAAACACTCTTCAATTACTTGACTTGCGTTTGATCGGCAGTACACCAATCATTATTGACGAGATGCTGATTCAGTGAAAATGCTGAAGAATCCTTGCCAGTGCACTAAACTGCACCAGTGCTTCTACTTGTGCTGTACAATTTAAGGATGGAGGTTTGCCAGTCAAGCTCAGGTTTCGAAAATTCTTCTTTGTTATTTGTTGGGAACTTGCGTTGTACAATTCTCAGCCTGCCTTTTGCCTATTTGGCATCGATAGCCAAGATGCTTAATTATTCAACTTCTTCACTTAGCATCTTTTTAACCCCTGAACACACACTAAAAACAACAAAAAGTGAAGTAAAGAGAAATTAAAAACACTTGCGTTGCCTCCCAATTAAAAACACTTGGTTCAACATCGCGGCACGGCGAAAGTACCTCAGGATTATCCTATATTTGTTGGCACTTCTTCCTCCCATGGATCATCTACCAGTTCATCCATAAAATTATTCACGGACACCACTCTACACTCATCAGGTTGTTTTGTACATATGCCCACACTAAACTTCACCGACTCTTCTCCAACTCTAAATTGGAGCTCTTTAAGCTCCACATTCAACAAGTTCTCGGCCCGTGGAAAGAAATAGTCAGCCTAAAATAATAGGGTCCTCTAGGCCCAAGTCACAATCAATCACTACGAAGTCAACCTGAAAAATGAACTTGTCTACTTTGACTAAGACGTAAAATAGTATACCCACTGACTTCTTGATTGAGCTATTCACCATTCGTAGCCTCATAAGAGTGGGTTTGGGATTCCTAAGACCCAACTTCTTGAAAATTGAAAGAGGCATAACATTGATGCTTTCTTCCAGGTCACACAAGGATTTATCAAATTTGTGCACCCCAATGGTGTACAAAATGGTGAATGCTCTCGGATCCTCTTTCTTTGGGACCAATCTGCTGGACATCACAGCCTTGCAATGGTAGAATACTTCAATTGTACACATATTAACCACCCTCTTCTTTTATAGCATCTTCGTCAAGAACTTTGAGTACCCCGACATTTTCAATAGGGCATTAATTAGGGGAATATTCATGGATAACTTACTGAGTTGATCTACAAACTTCTTGAACTAATCATCTTCCTTCTTCTTGATCACTCTCTGAAGATAAGGAGGGGAACACTCGGCACATCGCCCTTAGCGGATTTATTCCCTATTTTTTCCTCAACACTAATCACCACATCAGGCATTTCATTCTGTTTTTCCTTGTCAACCATCACATACTCCTCATTTAACAAATCTTCATAAACCACAATTCAGATGGGTGCACTAGGTTTTACCCCATCTTCAACTTTCTTAATAGCCACCTTCTTAGGTACCAAATTGGCATCATCAAGCACTTTACCACTCCTTGTGACTATCTCTATAAAATGGGCATCATTTTTTAGGTTCGAGAGAGTGTCACTTGGGAGTGTACCTTTGGCTCTTGGGTTCATTTGAGTGGATAAATGATTCATTTGGGTCTCCAAGTATTTGATTGCAGCGTAGTAAGAGCTAACGATTTGAGTTAAATTTGATACATCAGTCTTGGGCTCTTTAACTCTATTATCTATAAACTTGACCCTCTTGAGAACTCAATTCAATATCTCCTTGATTTTTGAACTAGTAGGGTCACTCATGCTTGCTTGGTTATGGGGAGCATCAGATTTTTTGGAGGCACATACAGGTTTGAACTCTGATGATTGTACCTATCATATCTTCTTGTTCTATCTTGCGAACACCACTATCTTTCCCAATCTCCCCACAACCCATCTCAATCTTTCCAACCTTGATCCTCATCCCGAGGACGCATTTACCTTGGTTGGTCACTTGGTACTCTGTTTGATAACCTAAACCTTGCCAAGTATCTAACATCATCATCAAATGAGGCATTAACATCCTCGACCGATGATGCAGTATGCACCCCAATGACATTCATACTTTTTGTCCCGATACCCAACATGTGTTAGTCTAAGGCTGCACATGCGTCATTATCTTAGCCATATGCTCGTATCACTCCTTTTCTTTCCTTCTCATCTCATTTTTCATTATGGAAGTATATACACCCATGAACCTTACATTATCCCTAGTATGCCATGTCATATTGGTCTTCATCATTTGGTCAAGAGCAATGGAAGTTGAGGGTATGTGAGATTCATGAAGGAACCTCCAACCAAATTATTAACCAATGCTTGATTCACCTTATCCAATGAGCGGTAGAAAATTTATAGCAACACTTGATTAGACAACCCATGGTTTAAGCATTCAACCACCTTCTTCTTAAACCTTACCCACATCTCATGTATAGTGTCTCTCGGTAATTGGTGAAAGTTATTAATCTCAAATCTCAATCTTGTCAAGACCTAAAAATCGGGCTTGATGGAACTTTCCTTATTCAATCCTCGACAAGGTTAAAAGCGGAATTAAAGACAAAATTCAAACTTAACATAACATAAACAAGTAGAAATCATAATATAACTCAACAATCCCCAAAATATGGTGTCACGTGTACAAGCCACTAAGTATTACAAAGATTCGATAGATATACAAGTATGAATGTCTCCATATCTATAGTACATCAAGGACATAATAGAAGATTAAGTAACAACTGCCAAAAAGAGAAGAATCTATCTCATGAACTCCAAATGCAAGCCTCAGACGAAGATGAAAGAGAGGTCAAGACGATCCGGGCTCATAACCTACACAAGTTTAGAAAGCAAGGGAGTGAGTATCAAACAACAATGGTGCTCAGCAAGCATCACTAGCTAACCCTAAGTAAAGAAATATTGAACACAAGCACTCTATCAAACCTTCTGAACCTCCTCATACTACAACCTGCATTAGAGACCAGAAACTCATTTTGCAAGTATTAAGCTATTTACACACCTCAATTAATCTCTTTCAAGCATCAATGGAAGATCTAAGCTAGGATTAAGTTGGCAACCTTAATCCATAAATTAACCACATGATAAATAGCTCAAATCCATGAATGAATAACAGAAAAATAGACCAAGACACTAGATCCACTAAATTAAATTAACACCAAACTCCATAATCACACCCCTAGAATTGGAGTTTTATCCAAGCATCATAAAAGGGAAAGAAATTATATCAATTATGTTTTCATCCATTAAAGTGTTGATAATTAGCAATAATCTTCATCACCCACTTTGAATTGAACCCTCAATTGTCAATTATATGATTGTTCATAACCCCAAAACTAAGAGAGTAGAAAAGGTCTATTTTTCCCTATGGAAAAATTAGAATACAAAACAGATAAAAAGTTATTCGGAATATAATACATTTTCTCTCTTTTGGACTATTTATAATTTTTCCAAAAAATAGTCTGAAATTCCATGTGTGACCTGATCGGTGATATTAGTTGGGCTCGCCTACATGATTCGGCAGATCGTCATTTGTTCTTTAGCTCACCCTTTCTTGGCTTCAGGTTTCGGGTGTTTGAACCTCTGTTAGTGAACTCAATTGAGTCAGCCTTTCACATTTGGCGAATCACCGATTATCACCTTGTCCACTCATTCAGCCTTAATTTTAACTCAGAAGTCTGTCACTTTTGGTGATGGAACTTTAGTTCGCCCAACATCTTCGGTGAATCACCATTTACACTTTCCATCGCCAACCTGCCTTGAATATTTTAAGAAGTGAACACTGTCACTTTAGGGGAGGTCTAGGCCTATTGGGTAATCCGCCCATTGTGCTAGGTGATCCTCAGCTGAGAGTTTACACTCTTTTCAATGTGTTTGGCCTCTTTTCATAGATTTATCCTTGCCTTATCCTTTAGTCTTCATAGCAGTAAATTATCAAAATATCATCAGATAAGGACATAAATAGGCCTTGAGGACACTATTTGTTGAACTAAAAAAGTATCAAATTAGTCAAAATCTCAGACTCATCACTATTGTTGCTTAGGATGATCTTCTTGTTGCTTGTGGTGAAAATGCCATTAATCTTTTTTGTGATGAGTTTAGCTAGTTTGTGGATTCTGGTGCTACTTCACATGTCATGCCAAAGAAGGAATTATTTCCTTCTTACACTCGAGGTAATTTTGGAATGTTGAAAATGGGCAATGATAATGAGGTTGAGGTACTTGGCACTTTGACACAATTTGTTTCAAAAGTAACAATGGTACGAGACTATTTCTCAATAATATCAAACATGCTCCAGATGTTCGCTTGAATTTGATTTCTGTAGAAAACCTTGATGATGAGGGTTATGTTAACACCCTTGGTGCTGGCCAATGGAAGCTTATTAAAGGTTCATTGGTTGTGGCTCGAGGTGACAAGTTATCTAACTTGTATGTATTTCGGGGCTTCATTTCTGGAGGCTTAGTAAACTAGGTGGAGAATGATACTTCATCAGAGTTATGGACTAGAAGGATGAGTTATATGAGTAAGAAGGAGATTGGCAATTTGGATAAGAATAATTTTCTTTCTAGAGTGAAACAAGCAAAGTTGAAGAAATGTGTTCATTGCTTAGCCGGTAAACAGAAAAGAGTTTTTTTCCAGAGATATCTGCCTTTAAGAAAGCTTTATTTGCTGGAGTTGGTACATTTTGATTTGTGTGGTCCTTTTAAAGTAAGGTCTCATGGTGGTGCACTTTACTTTGTGACTCTTATTAATGATCATTCTCACAAACTTTGGATATTCTCTTTGAAGTCCAAGGATCAAGTGCTTGATGTGTTCAAGAATTTTCAGGCCTTGGTTGAGAGACAGATTGGGAAAAAATTGAAATGCATCCGTTCAGTTAATGGTGGTGAATATGTTGGTCCTTTTGATAAATATTATAGAGATTAGGGTATTCAGCAACAAAAAATACCTCTAAAGACTCCTCAGCTAAATGGTTTAGCAGAGAGGATGAACATAACTCTACTTGAGAGTGTTAGATGTTCAGTTTTAGATGCTAAGCTGTCAGATTCCTTTTGGGCATAAGCACTTATTACTACTGCCTATATTATCAATTTATATCATGATGTTACTTTGAATGGTGATGTCCCTGACAAAGTGGTCTACTTATGATCATCTTAAAGTATTTGGGTGTAAAACCTTTGTGTATGTTCCTAAGGATGAGAGGTCAAAGTTGGATGTTACAATTAGGAGATGTATCTTTGTTGGTTGTGGTCAAGATGAATTTGGCTATCGTTTCTTTAATCCAGTTGAGAAGAAACTTGTTAGAAGTCATGATGTTGTGTTCTTTAAACACCACACAATTGAAGATCTTAACAAAGCTGAGAAAGTTGATTCTCAGAGTAATTAGAGCCTAGTTGATGTTGATCCAGTTCTTTTGACTATTGCACCGGAAGGAAATCTTCAAAATGATGAAAATCAAGATGATATTGAAGATGGTGATCATATTCACAATGACTAGTATGATGAAGATGCAGTGCACGATGATATGGTTGGTCAGCAACCAACTATTATTGATGCTCCATAGAGTTCTCTCAGAAGGTCTACTAAAGAGAAAATACCTTCATCTCATTATCTCCCAGCGAGTATGTACTCTTGACAGATGGGGGAGAACCTAAGAATCTTGACGATGCCATGGAAAGTGAAGAAAAAGAAAGGTGGTTTGATGCTATGGAAGATAAAATCAAGTCTCTATATGATAATCATACCTTTGATTTGGTTAAGCTATCTAAAGACTAAAAAGCTTAGGAAAATAGGTGGGTTTTCAAGGTGAATCGTGAAGATGGTAACCTAGTTCTACGATACAAGGATAGATTAGTTGTGAAGAGATTTAACCAGAAAAGGGGAGTTTATTTTTGATAGGTATTCTCTCAAGTTGTGAAGATGTCATCCATTGGTGTAGTTCTAGGCTTGGATGTAAGTATAGACTTAGAGGTTGAGCAAATGGACGTTAAAACTGCTTTTTCTCCATGGTGACTTAGATGAAGAAATTTATATAGAACAACCAGAAGAATTTGAAGTCAAAGGAAAAGAGAATTATGTTTGCAAATTGAAGAAGAGTTTGTATGGTCTAAAACAAGCTCCCGGGTAATGGTACATGAAGTTTGGTTCTTTTTTGAGTCAACATGGCTTCAGGAAGACTTCTTCAGACCATTGTGTTTTTGTGCGAAAATTCTCTGATGGTAACTTCATCATCGTTTTGCTTTATGTTGATGACATTATTGTTGTTGGTCATAATGCTTACATGATTTAAAAGTTGAATAAGTCTTTTGCTATGAAAGACTTGGGACCAGCGAAGCAGATTCTTTGCATGCAGATTGTTTGTGACAGAGAGGCAACGAAGTTGTAGTTATCACAAGAGAAGTATATTAAGAAAGTACTTCGTAGGTTCGACATGGACAAAGCTAAGGTTAAAAAACACCTTTAGCTATTCACTTCAAATTAAGCATGAAACATATTCCTTCCACTGATGATGAGAAGGAAGATATGAAGAAAGTTCCGTATGCTTCAGCCATTAGTAGTTTGATGTATGCAATGTTGTGCATAAGACCATATTGCTCATTTTGTTGGTATTGTTAGACATTTTCTTTCTAAACCAGGAAGAGAGTATTGGAATATTGTAAAGTGGATTATGAGATATCTTTGTGGCACTTCTAGTCTGAGTATGTGTTTTGGGATAGGAAAGCCTATTTTCTATGGTTACGCTGATTCAGATATGGCTGATGATGTTAATACTTGTAGGTCTACTTCAGGCTACTTGATTACTTTTGCAAGGGGAGTTGTGTCTTGGTAATCTAGGTTGCAAAAATGTGTTGCTTTATCTACTACAGAAGCAGAGCTTATTACTACTGTTGAAGCTTGTAAAGAGTTTCTATGGATGAAGAGATTTTTTGGGGGAACTTGGTTGTTCTCAAGAGAGATATATCCTTTATTACGACAGTCAAAGTGCTATTCATCATGGCAAGAATTCTACATTTCATGGTCGATCTAAACACATTGATGTGAGTTATCATTGGATCGAAGAGGTGTTAGATTCTAAGTTGCTTGAACTATAGATAGTGGCACTCCATTGCGCTCAAATTTTAAGTCTGCCTCTGATAATCGTCACATTCATTTCTCAATTCTTTCTTTCGTATTCAAATAAAGTAAAAACTTATTGAAAAAAAGAACTTTCATAATTAAATGATTAGAAAAAAAAAGGCATAACACTCTATATATATTCATGCATGTTTTCATAGAACATGGTAACAATCATGAAGCTTTAAATACGTGCAAGTTTAAATAACTCGATAAGTTGAGTATTATGTACTCCCTTCATTCACTTTTTCTTGTTCATCATATTAAAAATAATATTTTACTTTTATTTATTTACTTTAGCATATCAAGAGAAAGACAATTTTTTATTTTATTCTTAATATTAACTATTCACTTTTCCAAATTATTCCCAAGTCCACTAAGGCTATATATAAATTAATATGAATATTATAGTAAAATATTCACGTCATTTATGTTTTTTTTTAAATAGAGTGCAAAGTTTATCGGGATTAAGTAAAAATAAATGGAGGAAGTATATAGTTAAATAGAATTATTATTTTTTGTTGTTTAAATTAGATTCTCATGGTTATAAATTAAAGAAGAGTGATACAATACACCAAAAACTAATCTTCAAATTAAAATCATTATTTGACAAAGAGGACAAAACAATGCATGAATTTGCTAACTATTCTGACACACTCGCATTAATGGCACTCTCTTGATAAACCAAATAAGTTAATCAAAGTAATCATTACTAATAGATAGACATAAAAAATGTGAAGTGGTGAGATCACATGAAGTGTATGACTAAAAATTCACATGGATAATAAGTTTATTAGTGCGTATCTATTATAAAAGCCCCAAACTTGAAGAAAATACCCAATCCTTAAAATCATGACAACTTCTCCTCTCAAAAAATTACAAGAGGATAGTCTAAGTGAAGAGTGTAAGAAATTGCTCTCTATCCTACCAAAAGGAAAAGGATGGATTGGATCATATATCTACAATTATCAAGGATGTTGGACACCACCTAGATTGGTTCAAGGTGTGATTGCATGTCAACAACAATTTCAAGCTGAAGATAGTGATATCATTCTTGTTACAACTCCAAAATCAGAAACTACTTGGTTAAAATCTCTTTTATTCGCTCTGATGAATCGAGTGAAACATCCTATTTTTGAGCCTAATCACCCTTTACTTGTCAAGAACCCTCATGTTCTTGTTCCATCCTTGGAGCGTATACTCTATGTTGATGGTCAAGTCCCTGATTTATCAACTTTCACTTCACCTAGACTCTTGGCAACTCATGTGCCCTTTGCTTCATTGCCAAAATCAGTCCTGGATTCAAGAACCAAACTTATTTACTTATGTAGGAATCCTATGGACACTTTTATTTCGATGTGGCATTTTGCAAACAATTTAAGGCTTCATCACAAAGATACCAATTCCATTGAAGAAATGTTTAATCTTTTTTGTGAGGGGTTGAGCCTTTATGGTCCGTTTTGGAATCACGTGTTGGATTATTGGAAACAAAGCATAGAAAAGCCTAACAAAATACTTTTCTGTATGTATGAAGAACTTAAAGAGAAACCAAAAATTCAGCTTAAACGCTTGGCTGAATTCTTGGAATGTCCATTTTTCATAGAGGAAGAAAACTGTGGAGTGGTGGATGAAATATTAAGAATGTGTAGCTTTGAGAATTTGAGCAAATTGGAGGTGAATACAAATGGAAAGCTGTCAACTGGAGAGAGAAATAAAGTGTTCTTTCGTAAAGGAGAAATTGGAGATTGGAAGAATTATTTTACTACAGAGATGAGTGATAAACTCAATCATATCATTGAAGAAAAGTTTCAAGGATCTGGGTTAAAGTTTTGATATGTTTGATTAGGCATAATGTCAATTGAACGCAATTATTGAGTTTAATATGCTATAATGTCAATTGAACGCAATTATTTATTTTGAAAATCTTTGTTGAAGTAGTTGTGTTTGAGAGTAATGTAACAAGAATAGACAACAAAAGTTCTATTGTTGTATTAATACTATTTTAAATGTTCATTACTCAAATTTGTTGCAATTTTAGTAGTGTCAATGAGGTTAGAGGCATTCAATTTTCTTTTTGATTTTGAGATTATTTAAGTCACAAGTATTGTTACAAATTCCAAATCAAGAATTGAGGGCTCAAATTTTGTATAATTGATCAAAATGATTTAGAGTGAAATATTAATGATGGAGTGACTTTTCTATGAAAAAAAAAAAGTATGACTTTATTACATAATTTTTTAATAATTGAATGACTATTTGAGTTACAAAATCATTTTAGGTGCTTCCATGTGTGATGATCACTACAATTTATGATAGTGAATTATGACAATAATAATAAAACAATGACAGATATCACCATCATTAGACTCGTCTCTCAATTCTTTCTTTCGTTTTCTTTTATTTTGGATGACAATTCATAGATTCAACATGGACAAAGCTAAGGTTGTCAGCACACCTTTAGCTATGCACTTCAAATTGAGTACTAAGCATTGTCCTTCCAGTGATGGTGAGAAAGAAGATATGAGAAAGTTCTTTATGCTTCAGCTATTGGTAGTTTGATATATGTGATGATGTGTACAAGACCAAATATTGCTCATTTTATTGGTATTGTTAGCCGTTTTCTTTCTAATACAGGAAGAGAGAATTGGAATGTTGTAAAGTGGATTATGAGATATCTTTATGGCACTTCTAGTCTGAGTTTGTGTTTTGGTACAAGTAATCCTATTCTTTGTGGTTATACTGATTCAGACATGGCCGGTGATGTTGATACTCGTAAGTCTACTTCAGGCTACTTGATTACCTTTGTAGGGGGAGCTGTGTCTTTGCAATCTAAGTTGCATAAATGTGTTGCTTTATCTACTACAGAGGTTGAACTTATTGCTATTGTTGAAGCTTGCAAAGAGTTGATCTGGATGAAGAGATTTTGGGGGGAACTTGGTTGTGCTCAAGAGATGTATGTGCTTTATTATGACAGTCAAAGTGCTATTCATCTTGGCAAGAATTCTGCATTTCATGGTCAGTCTAAACACATTGATTTGAGGTATCATTGGATTCGAGATGTGTTGGATTCTAAGTTGCATGAACTTGAAAAGGTTCATACCTATGATAATAGTTCCGATATGATAACTAAAGCTTTGCCAAGAGGGAAGATTGAAGAATGTTGCATGATCACCAGGATGGTGGTCTCCTCCACATAGTCGGTAGGGGGTGAATTGTTAGGTTTTGGATCTTTTTCCCTTCCTATGTGGATAAATAAAAGTCCAAGGTTTTGGGTCTCCTTCCTTTCCTATGTGGATAAATTTGAGCCCAATTTGGACTAGCTAACATAAGCCCAATATTATGATGCATATGTAAGACTTTCTTTTAGGTCTTATTTTGAAGTTATTACAAGAGATTGATCAGCAGCCATATAGAGAGAAAAGTGAGAAAGTGCAGCTTTTCAGACAAACCTTAGCAGCTAATTTCAAATTGCGATTCCCGCTTTGTTTCTTGTCTGATTGAGCTGATTTTTGGACAGTTTTTTACTTTCAACTTAATCTTTGATTCGGAACTGAGAGAAGGTGTCACGACCCAAGCCTAAGGCCTAGATTTGACCGGCGAATGGGGAACCCGAAGGAACCCCAAACAAGCCTCATAGCGTATCATTACACATCCTTGGTCGCGGAAGCAATTAAATGACCATAAGCGATAAGCATAATCAAGGGGGAAATCGGGACTAAGGGAGCAAGAAAAAAAAAGAAATGATACATAAATACCATAGATGAGTCAAGCTCAAGCATAATACACAACTTGTCCAACACCACCTCTAAACATGAGTACTTAGCGGGGGCCAAGACAAACTACCGGGCTCACCCTCATAGTCAAAACATAACTAGAAAGGAAAAGTTTTATACATAGCAAAAGATCATGAGCAACGTCCCCGAAATGGAGGACTCACCAATAACCACTATAGAAAATCGTACTAGCCACGCGGAGGAGGATGGTCAAGCGGTGCTCCGGTCCCTACATGGTGACATCATGTAGGCATAGAGTATGCGTTAGTACATTTGAATGTACTAAGTATATGGGATGCAATGCAATGCTACATTAGATGGACATCATAGGAAAAATGCGTAATCATACCCAATAGATAGCATATTAATGAAATGATATGTATAATGATGCTTACATAAAAATCATATTTAGTGGGACGTAGTACATGTGTGGCGAGTGACCATCAATATAGTATTTCCAAGGCCTACCACCCCCTTGGAGAGGCGAAAGAGGTACAAACCCCTCGATATGGTTAACGGGCCTACTACCCCCCGTACTAGGCAACCAAGGTACCAACCCCTCGATACGGTTATACGGGCCTACTACCCCCCGTACTAGGCAACCAAGGTACCAACCCCTCGATACGGTTATACGGGCCTACTACCCCCCGTACTAGGCTTGGTCGACTCACAACACTTATATAGAGAAAATCATATACATGTGTCCATTTCATCATCATTTCAGTAATTACATAACCATCCGACTCATAGGACGTACCTTGGACCTTCCCTTTCCTAAGAATTCTATAAATGGGCATTTTATCAAACACAAGGTGGGCAATTGTTCATGTAAATGAAAATCATGTATTTCAAGAATACTAAGTCCAACCAATTCCAAAATCCATATAAATCAGCCCACCAAACAACATACATATATATATCAACCTTCATAATTTGATCATGGAAGCATGTAAACCATAAACATCACATAATAATTCCATTTCATGATAATATGCAAAATGGACCATAATAGGGTGTGTAGTAGTAATTCCATAATTCAAGAGTTCATAAATAATCATAAGGACCCATAAACTTGAAGTAGAAATAGAGGATAAATGGTTGGACTTGTGGAAAGGAAGATTTCCACAATCAAACCCACATACCTCAACTTTGGAGAATCCTTGATGAAGATTGGAATGGAGAATCGAAGCTTGAGATTGAGTCTTGAATCCGGAATTAGAGCTTGAGATGTTTGAATTTGGTTGAAGATCTTGGTGGAATTTTTGGAGAGGGCTTAGAGAGTGTTTTTGGAGTTAAGAAAAATGACTAAGTATGGGACATATCCCCTTTTTATAAAAAAAAAACGTCTCCAACCCGCCTAAAAAAAATAGCTCACTGGAAATTGCAAATCTGCACAGACAGGTTTTACGAAAATGGTCATAACTCCCTCATCCTAACTCGGAATGAGGTGAAACCAAGTGCGTTGGAAAGCTAACTCAAAGAGATTTAATTTAATAGTTTGCAGCCCTTCCAGTTCCTTGTGTGCTAAGAGATATGCCCCTTTAAAGTTGACCCTCCAAATCGCAATTTTTGCGATTTTTGAATTTTGATACGGTTGCTCTAAAATTCGGGTTAGACCCATTTCCCACTCAATTTGACCCGTCAAATAAGAATATGAAGTCGAATTTCCGAAATCATGCACGGATTTTGAGATATATGGAAATTACAATTATAGGTGTTTCCGAAGCACATTTTCGGGCATTTTTGGGGTCGTTTCAGAAGGTGATTTGGAGTCCTGTAGCTCCAGATTTTTGCTTGTAAATAGTAGCTGTGTATTGGGTGATCTTACTCCTTTTATTTCTCTAGTTTTTGGTGTTATCTTGTAGTTGTGTTGCTCATTGTTTGGCACTTTGTTGGTGGCTATTTTGGAGAACACTTTTGTAACTCTTGTGGATTTTAGTGGAGCTTTGGCCTTGTAATTTTTACTCTTCATACTGAAGAGGTTTTCCACGTTAAACTTGGTGTCTCGTGTGTTGATTTATTTTGCTTGATTTGGTTGATTTGTTGGCTGCCCCAAACAATGTTTTTCTTGCATTAGTTTTTCTTCTCTTGGTTCAAATAGAAAGGAAAAGTTTGGACTTGGGTTTCTTCCGCTATTGCCCTGTCGTGCACATTTATTTGTGCTTGTCTTTCCCAGCAATTTAGAGCTTCAAGAATTTATGGCTCTTCCAGGACATACTTATAGTAATCACTGTTAAGCTTATCACATTTGTTTAGCTCGGCAACAATATTTATTTCATCAGTTGACATATCGATTGAAACAAGCATAAAGTTACATGAGACAACTATGAACATAATTGTAGCCTAAATTCATGTGCATAATAATTCTTAAAATACTCAACTATGTCAATATTCATTTCACATCAGGTTCAGATTCGAAAGTTCACTAATTTCTCAATCATCATCCGATTTTCATGTGTCACAAATCTAACACAATCAATCATTTAAGAACTACTTATCTTAAATCACATAAATTCAAGATTGCAAAAGCATAAATTCTATAACATATACATAAATATTTAATTAAGAATATAATTACATAAATAATATAAATTTAAATTCAAACAAGTACAAATACATGTAAATAATATACACACTATCACTATAATATTTCTTTGTGAACAGGAATAAATAAACGAAAATCTATAAGCAAGTCCATAGAAAATTTATATCTTATAGGAAGCCAATGAAAATGACACATAGTCTTCCTCGCTTTCAAGTCAATGCATTTATCCATAAAATGT
This sequence comes from Solanum appendiculatum, assembly GCA_018342035.1. Classification (NCBI taxonomy): domain Eukaryota; kingdom Viridiplantae; phylum Streptophyta; class Magnoliopsida; order Solanales; family Solanaceae; genus Solanum; species Solanum appendiculatum. The sequence goes on from JAGDQO010001728.1 coordinate 85,520, forward strand.
TGGACTAACAACTTGTAAGATCTCGACTTTTTGAGATGTAACTTATGCCAAGATTTGTCAAGTAATCTCTTTTGAAAATCTTCAGACCATGCAGACTGTAAAGCCATATATTTCTTCTCCATGGTCAATAAATCTCCAGCCCACACATCTTTTTGAATTAACTTGTTAATTCTTGTTATGTGTTTCACGAAAATTGTAAGATCATCATCTTGATCATCGAATTCTATTGAAAGATTAACCAAATTGTCAATCAAAATTTTCACCCTATCCTTCTGTTGCTATGTAGAAACTCGTCTGGGTGTCCTTATCATTACCATAATTTTTTGTAACACATGCAGAAAATGATTAGGACTAACCATATATGAAACGATTATAAAACAATTTGTATAAAAGAATTTTGTATGGAGTTTAACAAAAAAATTTGATCACGATCTACTCTTAAAAATTTATAATAATTAGATGCCCATGAATTCTAAGAAATCAACCATTTGCTAACCATAAAAAGCAGCCGTTTATAAAATAAGGGCCTAAAATGCCCCTCAAGTATTTGAATTGGTACAAAACTACCCTCCATCCACCTTTTGGCTCAAAAATACCCTCGATGTTAATCCTTTGGCTAATATTTACCCTTATTTTAAATAGTTCCCTTAAAGTAAAATTATTAAATTTTTATTTATTATGTTGCCTAATATGATTGGTTCAAATTTACACACTTCTCAAATAAATAACAAAAATCATACTTTAAAAAAATTATTTTTTTACAAAACCACATATGATTCATATTTTTATCCGATAGTACACTTGAAAATAATATTCAAAAAAATAATTAACTTCATGATATCTTCCTATTGGCCTATTTTAAATCAACCCCCAATTTATTTGGAAAAACTACATAAATGGGCCATAAAACCCAAAATAATTACATGTTCATACCCAAATCCAAAGTAATTCAAGAAATACTCATTCTCTCATAAATAATTACAGCACATACCCCCATTCATTAAGGCTGATAATTTTCACTTAGCTGATACTAAATCAGTATCATATACTGTATTGGTATCATTAAGGCAATAATTTTCGCTTAACTGATTCTAAATTAGTATCATATACTGTATTGGTATCATTAAGGCTGATAATTACTCATTAGTCAATGATACTATAAGAGTGTGTGTGTATATATATATATATGGTATCATTAAGGTTTCTTATTTAGATATTACCCATTGGTCAATGATACTATAAGACTATATGTATATTGTTGTGGTATCATTAAGGTTTCTTATTCAGAAATTACTCATTAGTCAATAATACTATAAGAGTATATTTATATTGTTGTGGTATCATTAAGGTTTCTTGTTCAGAAATTACTCATTAGTCAATGATACTATAAGATTAAATATATAATATACTGATTTAGTATTAATTAAGTGAAATTATCAGCCTTAATGATACCAATACAGTATATGATACTTAATTAGTATCAATTAGGCAAAATTAGTTGGGGGGAGGGGTATTAGTGTAATTATTTAGTGGGGTATGAACGTAAAGGGGTATATGTTTGTAATTATTTTAATTTTATGGGGTATTTGCTTAGTTTCCCCCTTTATTATAACCCAACTCATAAATGGATATCCAACTAAAATTCATACTCACCCCAACTGATTGTCCATCTAAAAACATATTATTTTTATTAGTATAAAATTTTCTATCAATTATCCAAATGTCTTGTTCATTTCTTCTTTTTATTGTTTTTTTTAATCTCTTATTCTTAATTAGGATATCCCGGATTCAAACTTGAAATGAACTTACATATTCATATTCTTTTAATTTGTATTATTATCATTGTGGGATGGGGGTGGAGATAGGAGAAATGAATATTTTTATTCTTTTATTTTGAATTTTGAGTACACACAAAAGAAAAATGCATTATATGTATATATTTGCTTAATTAAATTATCTTTTATTGAACTAATTATTTCTACTTGAATGTCATCGTTATTTTCCTCCTTTTTTCTCTCTTGTTTTGTCATAAATTGAAATATAAAATAAAATTTAAAATGGTAGAGAAGATCCAAATAGAAAAAAAATGGAAGAGAGACGAAGTGAAGGGGTGGGTGGAGGGGGGAGAGTGTAGATAGTAGAGGACTAACCTTTTTTTTCCCTTCAATTTACTATGAAATTCAAAATCAAGTCAATCATATGAGCTCATATATTAAGTAGTTTAAAATTGTTTTACTGGAAAAGGGCCTAGAATGGCCTTAAACTATGAATTTTGGTACAATATTGCCCTCCATCCACCTTATGAGTATGATCCGTTAGACATAAGGGTATTTTTTAGCCAAAAGGTTGACGTAAGGGGTATTTGGAGGCTGAAAGGTGGATGAAGGATAGTTTTGTACCAATTTAAATAGTTGAGGGGTATTTTAAGCCCTTCTCCTCCGTTATTTTTATGAAGTGAATATACAAGAAAAAAAACCAAAATTTACACCATTATGTATCTTCTTTCCATCCTCAATTTAATAACATAATACCAATTAGCATCTCTACTATATATAAGAGTCTACAAGCAGGCATGTCTTCGTCAACATGCTTGCTTGTATGACAAGGGTAGTTTTGGCATTTTCTATGTTTTGTTCTTTAAAAAATTTGTATGTTGCTTCTTTATATTTGTACCTTTCCCTTATTAGACAAAAAACCCAGCCAACATTAGCATAATGACTCATATGTCCCAAAAGATTTGTACTTTCAGTTTAAGCTTGTGGGCCCAACTTGCTAATTAATATCAGCGGCGTCTTTCAATATTCAATAACTTGTACTCTCTCCGTGTCATTTTATGTGGCACTTTTGGATTTCGAGATTCAAACAAATTTATCTTTGACCGTAAGTTTTTCATAGATCTTTTAAACATTTTAAATTATCAATTATTATGACTTATAGTACTTTTACGTAGTTTACAAATATAAAATTTCATTTCAAAAAATTTGAAGATTTCATACGGAAATTTCCGGTCAAACTTAAACTATTTGACTGTCAAAAAATGAAAAGTGTCACATAAATTGGGACAGAGAAAGTATTATATTTCCTAACTAGCATAACTTTTTTGAAAGATTTATCCCATTCAGCTGTTATCAATATTTGGTATTTCGTTTCAATTTAATTGTCTTACTTTTTATTTATTTTAATATATATTAAGATTATAAAAGAAATATTATTTAAAAATTTACACATAAAATATTATATATCACAATAATTAATAAGTTAAAATATTTAAAAACCACAAAAACATTTGATTGACTCTACATTTCATTGTGCCATATAAATTGAGATCGAGAAAGTAACATATATTATTTGAAAATGACATAAAAAGTATTATAAGTTATGAAACAATTAACAATTTAAAATATTTTTAAAAAATAACTAACTCTCTAAATTTCATCAGTGTCACATAAATTGAAAAATAAAAAAGTTACATATGTTGGTCCGTGCTGGCACGGGCTCCGATATCTAGTTTTTAGTTAAGAAAGGAAAAAACATGTTTCCCAAAAAAATGCTATGGAATTCACTAAAAGTCAATGCACATTAATGTGAACTCTTTAATCTTATGCAATGCTTTCTTCCTTTTTCTTTTTTCACGGCTAAAGAAAAAAAAAGGTAAAATTGTGGCCACATAACAGTGGCGGCACATTACAATGCTTCAATATGCATACATAACAATTGGGATGATCATTTCATTCACAAACAGATGGTCAGGCTGCACGGACTATTCAGACCTTGAAGGATATGTTGAGAGCTTGTGTGATGAACTTTAGAGGTAATTGGGATGATCATTTGTCTTTCATTAAGTTTTCTTCTAATAACAGTTATCACTATAGTATTCAAATGACTCCGTTTGAGACTCTCTATAGTAGGAGGTGTAGGTCTTCTAAAGGTTGGTTTGGAGTTGGTGAAGTGGCTTTTATAGGGCCCAAGTCAGCTCATGAGTCCATGGAGAAGATTCGACTTATTAAAGATAGGTTGAAAATGGCCCATAATAGACAGAAATGTTATGCAGATGTAAGGAGAAGAGAGCTTGAATTTGATGTAGATGTTTGGGTTTATTTGAAGATTTTGCCCATGAAGGGGGTGATGAGGATCGGTAAGAAATAAAAGCATAGTCCCACTTATGTATGTCCTTATCAGATTGTGAGAAGTTTCGGTAATGTGGCTTATGAGTTGGATTTGCCTTCAGAGTTAGCATCAGTGCATCCAGTGTTTCATGTGTCCTTGTTGAAAAAGTGCATTGGTGATCCCAACTTTAGTTGTGCCTTTAGAGAGCATTGGTGTAAAGGAAAGTATCTCTCAGAAAGAGGTCCCTGTTGAGATTCTTGACCGTCAGGTTCGTAAGTTGAGGAATAAGAATGTCGTTTCAGTGAAAGTCCTTTGACAAGTATTGAACACCTCTTTTCGCTGTGGGGCAGTACACTGAACTCTATGTAATAGCTCACATGGTTTATGTCAGTTATTAGTATCTTCCACAGTCAAACTTTTAGTAATTGCGTGACCATATACTTATGTATCTTAGTTCAGTACATATCGATTTCATGTTGTTTATTTTGGTCTTTGCATCATCATGTTTAATGGATTCAACATATACAATTATCTCAGTTATCATGCACTATCCTACATACTCAGTACATTCAAAGTATTGATTGAATACTTTCTGCCTATATTGTTTGATAATATAGATATTGACGCTCAGTATCCAGCTCGCAGTTAGTACTATCTCTGATCCACTTGCAGCAGTGTTTGGTGAATCCTCATCTTTCTGAGGACAACCCCTATGTTTCTTTCAGTCATTTACTTATAGTATCATACACTTGGAGTTAGATAGGGGTTTGTCCTAGCAAGTCATATAGTAGAGGCTTTCAGATAGTCAGTTTAGATTCCGTTTATGTTTTAACTGGATATTTGTCTAGTTGATTTTGATAGACTATTCGGACTCTATTTCCTCATTTAGTAATTTTAGTCTTAGTAAGTGAATCTTAGTGGCATGCCAGGCCATGAGGTTAGCTTGCAGTCACTTGTGGTTCTAAGCACTGTGTCGTGACTAAGGGATAGTCTTGAATCATGGCACTTCCGAACCCTGATATGACTCTGACACCTAAACCAGGACTCGAATATTTGTCTAGTTGATTATGATAGACTATTCGGACTCTATTTCCGCATTCAGTAATTTTAGTCTTAGTAAGTGAATTTTAGTGTCATGTCAGGCCATGAGGTTAGCTTGGGGTCACTTGTGGCTCTAAGCACTGTGTCACGACTAGGGGGTAGCCTCAAATCGTGACACTTCCAAACCCTGATCTGACTCTGACATCTAAACCAGGATCTGACACTCGACCTCGACACTCGAATCGAGACCCGACCTTGATATTCAATTCGAGATCTAACCCAGACACCCGACCTTGACTTTCGACCCAGGTCTCGACTTCCAAGATGGGACTCGACCGTGACTTCTGAACCATGACCCGAACCTGACTTCCAAACTCACGACCTGACCTCAGGATTTCAATTCGAAACCCGAACTAAGACTTTTGAACATACAACTTTGGTTTAATTATTTTTCAAGAAAATAAATTTATTTTTTACTATCCTCTACCCCGATCCCCCAAGAACCCCCCCCCCCCTTTTATGGCCCAACCCTACAAAGAAATGTAAAAGATTAATTTTAAAAATAAATCTTTAATTTTTTAAAAGTTTTTATCAGCCCACCCCCTACTAGCTCCTCCCTACTTCCATCCTCCTTCCCCCAAAAAAATATTTTTTTTGTTAGAAAAATTTCAATTTCTTTTCCTTACCCCACACACCCCCAATCCCTACCCCAGCCACCTACACTCTAAAAAAAATATTAATGCCACTTTTCTTTCTTTTATGAATGAACCTCTTTTATCCCTTTTACAAATTATACTGCCCATTTTTAACTGGGTAATATGAGTTTTATTCATTTTTTACCAATTTTAAATGGGTTGGATACCCAACCCCATTTAAGATGCGTTAATTTGAACAGTTACTCATATAAATTATCCAGGACCCGAACTTGATCGAGGACCCACTTCCAAACTCAGGACCTACCCTCAACACTCGACTCGGGACCTGACTTTCGAACCCTGATCTGAACCCGAAACTCGATCGAGACTCCGAACAAACAATTTATTTTTTTTAAAAAAGAAAAATTCTTTAATTGTTTTTAATTTTTTTAATCACCCCACCCTCTACCATCCCATCCCCCTCTCAAATTTATTTTTAGAAAAAATTCTATTTTTTCCTTACCCCCGCCATCCCCTACCCCGACCACCTATATTCCAAAAAAAATATTAATGTCACTTTTCTTTCTTTTATGAATGAACTTCTTTTATCCATTTTACCCATTAAACTACCAACTTTTAAATGGGTAAATATGAGGTTTATTCATTTTTTAACCATTTTAAATGGGTTGGATACCCAACAATTAAGATGCGTTAATTTAAATACGTACCCATATAAATTACTCATTCCCTAAACAAAATGAGCACTTTCAAGCAGATCCAAAGAAAGATATGTTACCAGGAGAAACAAACCATAATAAAAGCATGGTTTCATGTTATGGATGCATCACCTTGCAACACGACTTTGACAGATGTTGAATGCCTTATCAACTTTGCAGATGTTGTACAATATGCATCAAGGACTCAAAGACCTCACAAAATGTGTTCTAGCTGCAAAGTGCAAAGTATATATGTTTCTTCTCTGATTTCAAGCAATTGCTGAAGTTTTTTGAGGCAGAGGTCAGAATGATTATTCTTAAAGCTCCAAATTTGTCAAGTTATAGCTTTCCCAAGACAAATGGATTAGGATTTCTCAATTGTTTCTTGGGAAACTTGGAGGAGCTACTATAAACTTGAAGTATCACATTGGACTAGTCAAGAAAGGTATTTGTGTCTGAGAGATCATTTTGCAAAAAACAATTGTCTTGCATTGGGAGTTACTGACATGGCAGAATTTGTAATTGATTCTTGCTTGGCCAGTTCTCATCTACTCTTGCAGAGAAAACTTACAATGATCTCATTGCTACCCCTCACTTTGATGTTCACACAAATTGTCATGTGACTCAAGTATATTCATGGAAAGAGTTGATGCTTGCCATCTTGATTGATGCTCTTGAACCTGCTGATCGCACTGAAACAGAAGATAGTGAATTAGGTAATGATCTGCGTCAAGTTCTGTTAACCAAGAGATTCATAATTCTCACTGATGATGTGTGGGACAATTTACATATGTTCTTTAAAGATGCTCAGAATGGGAGTAGAATTATTCTAACAACCCAGCTGACTGATGTTGCATTTATGCTAAATGTGAGAGTGAACCCGATCATCTTCGTTTATTCAGAGATGATGAGAGTTAGACATTATTACATGAAGAGGTATTTCAAGGGGAGAGCTATCCACCTGAACTTGGAGATGTGGGATTTCGAATAGCTAAAAGTTGTGAAGGGTTACCACTTTTCATTATGTTAGTTGCTGGTGTTCTGAGAGAGTAAAAGAAGAATGAGGATTTATGGGAAGAAGTAGAAGAAAGTTTAGGTTCACAGAATATTGGCAACGTTCGCTCTTTAGAATTTAATATGATTGATCTGGATAACTTGAATTTTGAAACTTAAGTGGTAAGAGGATTGGGAGGAGAAGTGATATACAATACCTTCTTCTACTCTAAAGATGATCAAATTGAGGCATTTACTTGTAAAGAATCATGCTTCATTTAGTTTGCAAGAAATCTTGGGTGAATCATTTTCTAACTCTCAATTAGATTATTTGGAAACCTTTTCAGCTTCATGCCTCTCTTATGGTGAAGATGCAGAGATATCTTGACAAAAATGCCGAATTTGAGAAAATTGAGTTGTATATTTTCGGGGACATGAATTAGTTAATCAGAGAAATTTAAGGGAAGTTGTGTTCGTTTTCCCAGATTGAATTTTCTCAGTCACCCTGAATATCCCTGAAGTTGGTTTCCAATAGCTATCCAGCTAAACTTCCACACAAGTTCAATTTCCCCTCAAAACTAAGGGAATTGACTTTGTCCAAGTTTTGTTTACCCTTGTCCGAAATTTCAATCATTCTAGAATTGCCTATCTTGGAGATTCCAAGGTTACTTTCCCGAGCCTTCATAGAGAATCAATGGGAAGTGAATGATTCACAGTTTCCTGTACTCAAATACTTAAATTTGGACAACATCAACATTTCATAGTTGTCTGTCTCCGATGATGCTTTTCTTAAGCTTGAACATTTGCTTTTAACCAAGTGTAAGCAGCTTGAGGAAATTCCTTCTCATTTTGGTGATGTCGTAACTCTAAAAAGCATTGAATTACACAGGTGTGGCTGGTCTTTTGCCAATTCAGCCCTGAATATTCAAACTGCGCAACATGAAGACATGGCAAATGATGCATTCACAGTTACAATACATCCTCAAAAAAGTCTGCTCTTGTTGTATTCACTTAATTACATGTGATTCTGTTGGTTACCTTCTCATATACCTAAAGAGGTTATATGCTATAATCATGGCTCTATGAGCTAAAAGCTGAACTTTTGATGATGTAAAATATGTTATAGAACTTTGATAAAAGGCTCATCTATGTCATCTGTTAAAAGTTGGTTTCATCTATGCCATTGCCGTTCAACAAAGTGCCCATTTATGCCATTATTTTTAAATCGATTACTTTAATACCGTAAAAAACACTGTAGTTTGAATGACATCACATGTTCTTTATTCGAATTCTAATGTATGATGTTTGTGCTTTATCACTATTAATGATTCTTGTTTTCTCTATTGCCTATTGCATGAAGTAATTGTGGCATTTAATATTATCTGTGTCGTCTAATGCATGATTTTCTAGTGCATCCACAAACTTGTTTCCTTCTCTTACGCCTTAGTATATGTGTGTAGTTTACTTATAGTCCTTGACGAACTTCTTGTATATCTTCCATCTTTCTGCCAACATTTTCTGTAGAAGCATTGAGGTCTGCCATATATTGACTTAATCAGGGGAATCTATGACACGACATTCCAGTTGACTACTGTATGTGCCACAAAGGTCTTATCTGAATTCTACTCGTCGAATAGTGTCGCACGTAGTGGACCTATAAATACCCATCCCATATTGTGGAGTAGGTTATAATCTTATTTTGCCTCTAAATCTTGTAATAAGTAACTCATCTTCTAAATCTTTCACATCAATCAGTGAAATGCTCTCTAGAACTCATGAATTATGTAACTCGTGATCTGGTTATCAGTTACTTACTTTAACTTAGGAATCATATATCTATATAATTGATTCACTAAAAATAACACCATAATATGATGTAATACAATCGTATTTAAATATAGTAAGTCAAATAAAGTTGGGATTGAATTTCACTTGGTTTAGGGAGAAATACTATAGATTAGACGAATATTAGATTGACAGACTAATTTCTATTCCCTAAAAGTAGGAAAGATTTGTTTTTATTTAAGGACTAAGATTGCATAAATAACATTGAGTTTAAGAGATATGATTAAAAAAACTTAAGTTTTATCCTCACAATGGAATGCAACATTCTTGGTTTTCATACAATAACAGATATTTGGGTTATATACTCAATCCCTAAACCATCACTAAATCTTTTCTAAGAGTTGAACAGTTCATTTCAATATTATTTTCCTAAATCTATAGAAGCTATTAAGATAAGAATGATTGATTAGGCCATATAAATTCAACATATTCCTAAGAGAAGCTATTAAACAAAGGGTTAATGCCTGCAGTTCATGCAAACTACTTCTAGCAAATCTTAATCCTCTTTACCAACCAAAACTAAGATATTATGTCACATGTTAATATTTGCAACCATCAACCAATCAAGAAAAATGACAAGTAGTTTGATATCTTAATTCTCAAAAATCATGCAACACATGAAAACCTTAAGAATGTTACACCCTCATTGAGTTGCAATATTAGTAGAGGATTTAGATATTCATAATGGAAAGAAAATAATGATACGTGATTGAATTCATAATGCTTACTTTGAATAAAAGATAAAAGAAATAACTATGTTCTTTGTTCTTCGCGAAACTCGAAAACTAGATAGAGAAATATTGCAAAACTAAATCTCTGGAAACTAAAAAATGTGTGAATCTATATTACAATAAACCTATGAAAAGTATTTATAATGACCCGCAAATTTTGAATCCCAACTGAATTAACTTTCTTGTCAACATTATTCACGGACCAATCTATGAGTCGTACATTGATCTTGTTGGGATATACTATTACCTATATGGTTGAGTTATAGTATTAATTTTAATCCTTTGTAAAAACTTTTCATTTTATGTTAATTATTATAATAAAGTCTTTGTTTGAATAGATCATTATGTTTATATGCGTGTCCATTACTTATATAGTACACGATTTTTGTGTATGGATTTGTTTAACCCATACGCGGAAGATTAAAATTGTCGGTTCTTATAAGTTATAAATTAAATGTTCACAATCAAAGATGAAGTTGGACAAACATCTTGATGATAGTAGCACAAGATTAAATATAATTCGATCTTAATTATGGAAATGGTATTATTCCAACTTCTTATGTTAGTACATTTTGTATGTATTGAACGGACCAAATTGAGATATTCGTTTAGGTTCTGAATTTTAATATACAATATCTCTAGTCCATTACATGTGCTTATACTCTTAATCTTGATATAGTTATTATGATTTGTGTAGTTTGTTTTATTATTTTAATCTATTAAAAGGTGAGATTCTATGATGAGTTAAGACATTCCTAATGGATTGGATAAGGACAAATTACATTCGTGAAATAATAATTAGTTGATAGAACCATATCTTGGATATGAGAAAGAAGACACCCCTTTATGGTTGTTTATAAGTTATCACGTGAAAACCCTGCAGGTGGATTATATATATATCCATCACGTGAATTAATTTAAGCATAGAGATAAATGATTAAATTAATCAATGAATTAAATTTTCTTAGAAGTTTGATTTAATTGATTGGTGTTGGTAATTCTAACATGGAGAGTTAAATAAGTTGTAATGGTAAAATTTGAAATTAAATAGAGTACAATTACAGATTTTTAGTGGTACAATCTGTGATTTATTATGATATGGTTAATTCATGCTTTTATGAATTAAATATTATAATTGGAAGCCTCCGATAATAAATTTGCGGTCCCTACTATGCCTGATTAATTGATCAAGTTCGGAAAAGAAAAGGACTATTAGTATTTTTTTTTTACTTTAGGAATAAATCGTTTTTGACTTTTATTGGTTTAAAAGAGAAAAAAAACTTTTTATTTCCTTATAAGAAGAAAGAGGAAAATACTGCATTTCTTTGTTTCCTTAGAAGATAAAGAAGAAAATATTGTTATTAATGGCTTTTAATGGTGTTTAATGGCTATTGAATACGCTTAATGGTGTTTGATAGCTATTAATGGCTATTGATAGTACTTAATGACTGTTGAATATCCTTGGTGTTTAATGACTGTCTAAATACCCTTAATTGTATTTGATGATTGTTGATGACTATTGATTATGGTTGTTGGATACCCTTAGCAGTGTCTAAATATCCTTAATGGTATTTAATGACTGTTAATGGCTAGTAATTATGACTAGAAACGTTTCATCTTTCAAACATTTTCCCTTTGCTGAAAAGTATAAATAGGGGTGGTGGTTCTCAAGGAAAGATCATCATTTTTTTGAAAATATTCTTGCCCACACAAGACTTGATTGAGAGAGTTAGTCAGGAATTAGTAAAACGCTGCAATTTCGGAGTCCCAGTTCCTGAACGAGTTGTGTAAAACCTTAAAAATGTTAGAGTTTCACAATTTATGTAGTTTACATTATTATGCTATTATGTATGTGTCACGACCCGAGCCTACACCCAAGACGTGGCCGGCACTCGAGAACCAATGCTGGTCCCCAAGCGAACCCTCATCCGGGCTGACTACAAGCGGAAGACTAACTCAAGCATACAGAAGCATCAAACTGAAAGAAATGCAAAATTAACAGTGTATTAAAACTCAAAACTCTCTGAACTGAGTATTAAACATAAGTTTTAAAGAAAACCTCTGAAACTGAAAGACTCTTCAAAATTGTGCATCTATGAAGCCTCTACTGTACAAAGGTGAGTGTCAGGACAAGACCCATGACTCCTCAAGAGAACTACTACTAACAACTTATAAAATTGGAGTCCTCCGGAACCAAGGAGGCCTTACGTAAAAGCTGGTAAGCGGATGAAGTGATCTCAACGGAACTCATGTTGAGGATCCTAAGTACCCGTATCTGCTTCATAAGAGATGCAGGTCGAATGAAATCAATACATTGAATGTACGAGTATGTAATACAACTGAATAAAAAAATAACTGAACTGAAACTCTGACAGTAACTCAACTGAAATATAATATAAATCACGATAGAAAACTCATTTAAACTCTTACCGAAAGAATGCAATAATAACATATATTGAACTGACTAGACTGAAAGGAATACTCAACTCAAATCAACTCAACGTAAAGCATGATTAGAGATAAGATCATTTAAAGCTTCATAAAGTACAATATAATAACTCAAAGAAAACTGTATATGAAAATATAATGAAAGTACTCTTTACTCTATTAGGGAGTTTCTCTAACTGACAACCATCACTATGAGCTACGTGATGATACATCGTCTCGTCCACGCTGCCAGAACTGTCTTATACCTTGCCGGGGTATAGGACACCTAAACTAAGTGGATCCACTAAGCTATGCCCGAAGGCACTAAGGATTCATCTAAAAAATATGATCCTATACCTATGTTGGCAGACATAGGTTATGAGGATTTTGAGTTGTCTGAACAAATCTCCATATCGGTGCTCAATACTACTCCCAAAATTATTGCTCATGCTCAATGTTTAAAAACATTATCTTTTCTCAATTTGAGGTAATTACTCAAAAGATATTCTTAAAAGAGGTAACTGCTATGAAGTACTCTGGACTTATAAACTCAATTAGAAAGAAAGTTTCTCTTTTCTCACTTTAAAACTGTTATCTTTGGGAATTACTTAGTTTCCTATACTTTTTTCGAAACTCATCTTTTACTCTTTCCCAGAATCAATTTTAAAGACAAAGCATTTGCTCTAAAAGATTCTAAAACTCCTCTTTACTTTCTCAAAACTCAATTTAAAATCGTTGTCGATTAAAAAATATTCTCAATAAAATCTCTTGAACATTTCTTTTAAACTCACTTTAGTTTTGAAAATGCATTAAGACATATGAGTAGGATAATGCATGAATTGTCAAAGTTATAAGGAGCCTATAGGAGCTAATACAGAGAAGGGAACGTAGTCACGACTCAAAGGAACACATCCAGAATGAAACACGGCAGGAAAAAGGCCAGGTGATCCCTGACGTACTGTTGGCGCGTCGCCCCAGGGCCTAAACTACAAAAGTCAGGCCTTGGCGTACAGTTGGCGCGTTGCCCCAGGGCCTAAACTACTGAAGTCATACCTTGGCGTATTGCTGGCGCGTCCCCCCAGCCTCTACCTAGAAATTTCTCATGAATTTTTATGCTCAATTTAGGGTCCTAACTCGTTTAGAATGGGGGAAATCCTCCTAAAATCTTCTTGATTCTCAAAGCCAACATGAATATATGAGGAATTCAGCACAATCTCTTTGGGAAACACAACTTTTACTAAAGTTCCACAACACACAAGAATTCGCAACCTCTATTGTTAAGGAATTGAACAAAATCAAGAATTATGCAAGAATCCTTTAGATACAACGATTTTGAGGGCAAATTAGATGTATGGCGTGAGGACGAATAATTCCATCACTGTGAGAAGCATTACATATCTGGAAAGAACAATGTTCTTGGTGAGAATCTACGACATCTTGACGAATGCTCAAAACCTAGCTTTCTCTCCTCTTGAACTCTTTTCTTATTTTTTAAGTGTTTAGGAACGACAAAGAGTGGTTTACAATCTGATTAGACCCTTAATTGGATTAGGAATAACGTGCTAAGCCTACTGGGAAAAGGAGAAGACCAAATTACCATCTTCTAAAACAAATGAGATGCCTTAAATAGAGAGGCTTCACTCAAACGGACATAACGTTTTACTCCGAACTTGAAATAAAGCAAACTCGGTGGCGTTGGAAAGAGGAATCAAAGACCTTTAATTTGGTAGGTCATGGGCCACTAATTCTTTATGTACTAAAAAATATGATCATTTGAAGTAGACCTAAGTAGAATCTTGGGTCAAAACTTACTCGGTAGGGAAGCTTTCAACTCAACTTTGTGTTAGGGGATTCTAGTGACCTTAATTGATATCCAAAATCATTCCCACACTAATGAATTGACCTTAGAATCTCTGAACAATTAAGAATCACTCAGTACGACATTATACACAATTCAAAAATGGTTCGGGTCTTAACTTAGAAATTTTCAGGGTGTTACAATATCTCCCCCTTGGGATCATTCGTCCTCGAATGATGGTTAAACTGAGAACGGAGGGGAAAAGAGTTACTATCACTACCTCTCTTGACTTCTGAGCTTGCCTCCTAACATAGGTGGAACTGATTGATACTTATTGTTTTGAAACTGGACTAGAGCTCATAAGTCATGAACGATTTGAGTTTGAACATAGTCACACTCTATCTGAAATTATTAGACATGAAACAAGGATATTTGGGTACGAAGTAAGAATATGACTACTATGCCTCAAGTGATATAACTGGTAGCTTTTAAGCTTAGTAATACTTCTCAACTATGCTCTCCTTTCTGATTACTACGTTTAATTAGCTGCAACTCATAGCTCCCACTAGAGTATATGACTACTTTTAACAAGGTCTAAGTTAAACTGCCTGCTCTTACTGTGTTCAAGTCTTAACTCTAAGTCATAAGGTGCTAAACGTAAGGTGATTATACTAATCCAAATCACAAGATTCAAGTTCTATACCTCTATAGGGAATCTCATCCCACGAATACTACTCCTTACCATTGCATTCAACCAACCTCGAGTCCTAATCAAGAACCACCTAATGCATTATGCATTTATCCACATGTTATCAATACTTCATTCAAGCCTAGAACTATAACCACTCCATGGACTCCTACTAAACAACCTTCTAAGAATTTCTCATTCTCTCACCATCTCTACCAACTGAAATTTCATGCATTACTATTAGGAACTGTTACTTTCTCTCATTTAGCTATTACTCCTAGTAAAACTCCATCCTATTCCTCCTCTACATTATAACCTTTGATGGATTAAGAACACCACCACTACCACAATAAGAAATATCAACCCTCTCCTTCTATCATTACTCAACTACTATCGACAACATCGCTATCAAAACTGAAAAGGATCACTAAAAGAACTTTAGGGCGAAAGATCACAAGCACGATTCATTCGAGATATCTGATAGAAGAATATGCACAACATAACATTATGTTGCTAGCCATTGAGAGTAAATCATGTATTTGCGAAACTGAGCATACTATGAGACATGAGTGCTTATATAATAGGTTCATATCATGAGGCTGATATCCATAACTTTATGGAGTAAGATTGAGATCAATGGGCTAAAGTCTTTTCCCTACATTTTGTGAACTGAGCATAGATGTGAATCTATCTGAAGTGTATGAGCATAGGTCATGAACACAATTATGATATTAAAGACATCAACAAGATGTTGTAATGACTGAACTTTAAGGAATACGCTAGAGTATGAATGGATCGATATATCATTTTAACTCTTTATGAACACATTACTGTCTAACTCTCAACACTCGACTTGGTTTCTCATCTTATCATCTCCCCCTTAGGTCTAAAGTTGGCACTTTAAAGCTATGGATCTATTCCATCATCTCTAAATTGGTCTACATTAACTTTACTCTAATACTCGATAAAGGCTTATCTTATGTTTTTTGAACCCTCCATGTGAAGGTACTAGGGTTCCTTCTAAGACGTCTTTCTAAGATACTCCTCTTAACCTCTTCCCATTGGCTTACAAGGCCGCTTCATCTAACTCTTAAGGGGAAAACATAATGCTTACATTACCCTATTCCACATTGACAGCTCAAATATGCTATCTAGGCACACATGAAAAATCATTAACTTAATTGGAACCTCGTCTCACTACATACGATCTCAGTTACACCTCTTAATGCTCTTGCTAGTCTAATGACTTAACCACACTTCCTTGCTCTCATCTAAGAGTCATAATACCTCACTTGTACCACTCACACTTATCAAAAGTAACACCTTAATTTCTCACCTAATTTATGTCAAACATACTAGACTAGATCTTGAACTAACATCATCACCCTCATGTTGCCATCCTCTCTTTTTAATCACGACACTCATCTCAAATTTAAGCTTAGTGTCTATTACTAAACACATATATCAATATAATTGCTCGCTTGCTATACTAACTTACAACTACTAGATAAACTTAAGAAACACTCACTCACTAAGATCTCATGACAAGTAGGCTATCTTTATCTCTCAGTCTACCTATTTACAGATTACTACCACACTCCCATTTCACAACTTAAGTACTACTTACTCATTCAATATATATCATTGCCTAATTAGTTCTATAACTCTTTGAATATCATATGGTTCTCCTGTTAAAAATTATAGGCCCAGCTTAAATTTATCACGTCATGAATACTCGGATCTTCTATTAGACACTTATACTTGGTCAATACTAATGGATTAACGCCTCATCATAAACTTCTCTCTGCTCAAAGTATACTCTAACTCATCCATACTAGTAACTCTTACTCTACCTTCTATCATGAAATCTACACCAACTCATCACTTCTTAGTCTATCCATAAGGAAAAACTCCTCTTTAATAACCTACTGGGTGCATGACTGCAACCACATAATATGCCTCATCGCTATCCCTCTTTCTTAGATTACTATATCTCTGCATGCATTCTTCTAACTCTGGATACTTTTGCTACTACTGCTTATAACATCATAATTCATACTATCTTTTCAGGTGAAAATACTACCCAAGCTCTAGGACACACTTTCTCATAAGGGTCTCAACTGAAACAAGGTTTAGAGAACAGAGTCTGGAGTACATTTCACTTTTAGCTCAAACACACGATTCATAGGAATTAAGAGTGCATTCTTCCGAATCTCAACACTTAAGCTCACTCACGGGCTTCTCTCAAGCCCCTCTACAGTCTCATGACTTTCTGAAGACTTTTGCTAGGAGTAACTCATCGATAAGGATCTGGGTTTTGATTTTCAACCACCTTGGGTATGAGGGGTAGTCGAATGGATCTGAGAAATGCACGAATTTGAATAAGTTCCTTATGACACAGTTCTATTGCATGATTTTGAGTATGAAAGAAGGGAAAATTTTCTTAAATGTCTGTAGTCCCTCATTTATAGAAGTGGGGCCCTCAAAACCATAAATAAGATCCTACTGAAATGACTTCATAGACACCCTAAGACATTTGAACTTTGTGCTCTGATACCAAGTTTGTCACGACCCGAGCCTACACCCTGGACATGTCTGGCACTCGAGAACCATTGCTGGTCCCTAAGCGAATCCTTATCTTGGCTGACATTAAGCGAAAGACTAACTCAAGCATACACAAGCATCAAACTGAAAGAAATGCTAAACCAACAGTGTATTAAAACTCAAAACTCTCTGAATATACTCATAAGTTTTTTAAAAAACCTCTGAAACTGAAAGACTCTTCAAAACTGTCTATCTATGAAGCCTCTACTGTACAAAGATGAGTGCTAGGACAAGACCCATGACTCCTCAAGAGAACTACTACTAACAACTTATAAAATTGGTGTCCTCCAGAACCAAGGAGGCCTTACGCAAAAGCTGACAAGCAGATGAAGTGATCTCAACGGATCTCTTATTGAGGATCCTAAGTACTTGTATCTGCATCTGCATCATAAAAGATGTTGGTCGGATGACATCAGCACATTGAATGTACGAATATGTAATATAGCTGAATAAAAAAACAACTGAACTGAAACTCTGGTAGTAACTCAACTGAAATATAATATAAATCATGATGGAAAACTCATTTAAACTCTTACCGAAAGAATGCAATAATAGCATATACTAAACTGACTAGACTGAAAGGAATACTCAACTCAACTTAATGTTAAGCATGATTAGAAATAAGATCATTTAAAGCATCACAAAGTACAATGTAATAACTTAAACAAAACTGTATATGAAAATACAATGAAACTACTCTTTACTCTATTAGGGAGTTTCTCTAACTGACAACCATCTCTATGAGCTACGTAATGATACATTGTCTCGCCCACGCTACCAGAACTGTCCTATACCTTGCTAGAGTATAGGACACCTCAACTAAGTGGATTCACTGAGCTCTGCCCGAAGGCACTAGGGATTCATCTAAAAAGTATGATCTTGTACCCATGTTGGCAGACATGGTTTATGAGGATTTTGAGTTGTCTGAGCTCATCCTTATATCGGTGCTCAATACTACTCCCAAAATTATTGCTCATTCTCAATGTTTAAAAATATTTTCTTTTCTCAATTTGAGGTAATTACTCAAAAGATCCTCATAAAAGAGGTAACTGCTCTGAAGTATCTATATACTCATAAACTCAATTAGAAAGCAAAGTTTCTCTTTTCTCACTTTAAAACTATTATTTTTGGGAATTACTTAGTTCCCTATACTTTTCTCAAAACTCATCTTTTACTCTTTCTCAGAATCAATTTTAATGACAAAGCATTTGTTCTAAGAATATTCTCAAACTCCTCTTTACTTTCTCAAAACGTCAATTTAAAATCGTTGTTGATTAAAAAGAATTCTCAATAATAACTCAATAAAAGCTCTTGAACTTTTCTCTTAAATTTACTTTAGTTTTGAAAATGCATTAAGACATATGAGTAGGATAATGCATGAATTCTCAAAGGTATATGGAGCCTATAGGAGCTATTATAGAGAAGGGAACTTAGTCACGACTCAAAGGAGCACATCCGAAATGAAACACGGAAGGAAAAAGCCAGGCCATCCATTGTGTACTATTGACGTGTCGCCCCAGGGCCTAAACTACAGAAGTGAGGCCTTGGTGTACTGCTGGAGCATCTCCCCATGGACTAAAATACTGAAGTCAGGCCTTGGCGTACTGCTGGCGCGTCGCCCTAGCCTCTACGCAGAAATTTCTGAGAAATTTGTATGCTCAATTTAGGGTCCTAATTCGTTTAGAATGAGGGAAATCCCCCTAAAATCTTCTCAATTCTCAAAACAAACACGAATACATGAGGAATTCAACACAATCCCTTTGGGAAACACAACTTTTACTAAAGATCCACAACACACAAGAATTCGCAACCTCCATTCTTAAGGAATTGAACAAAATCAAGAATTATGCAAGAATCCTTTAGATACAACGATTTTGTGGATAAATTAGACGTATGGAGTGAGGAAGAACAAGTCCATCACTGTGAGAAGCCTTACATACCTGGAAAGAATAATTCTCTTGGCGAGAATCGACGGAATCTTGACGAATGCTCAAAACCTAGCTCTCTCTCCTCTTGAACTCTTCTCTTATTTTTGTAAGTATTTAGGAACGACAAAGAGTGTTTTAGCATCTGATTAGACCCTTAATTGGGTGAGGAAAAAGGTGTTAAGCCTAGTGGGAAAAGCAAAAGACCAAATTACCCTCTTTTAAAACAAATGAGATGCCTTAAATAGAGAGACTTCACTCAAGGCATAACGTTTTGCTTCGAGCTTGAAATAAAGAAACCTCAGTGGAATTGGAAAGATGATTTAAAGACCTTTAATTTGGTAGGTCATGGGCCACCTAATTCTTTATGTACTGAAAAGTATGATCGTTTGAAGTTGACTTAAGTAGAATCTTGGGTCAAAACTTACTCGGTAGGAAAGCTTTCAAGTCAACTTTGTGCTAGTGGATTTTAGTGACCTTAGTTGATATCCAAAATCATTCCCACACTAATGAATTGACCTTAGAATCTAAGAACAATTAAGAATCACTCGGTACGACCTTATACACAATTCAAAAATGGTTCAGGTCTTAAATTAGAAATTTTCAGGGTGTTATTGTTCGTGATCTTGTATAATGCTTCCGCTGTGCATATTCTAACAATTGGTATCATAGCCTTATTACATATAAATGATAATGTAATAAGAGTTCATGATTTGATACATGTTTGATTGAATAGGTATATATCATGCTGTTCTTTTGATGAACAATTTTTGTTGTTTTAAAAAAAATTATTTTTGATATTTCAAAGTTGTAAGAGTTCATCCCTACTTCTTATAAATAGTTTTTACAGTTAATATATGAGTTTATATGTTGACATAGGTCCTCTTCTCCATCAGATAAACTCGTGTATTTTGATACTGTTACGTTTGTCTTTTGATTTGATGACTTGTTTTAACTTTCCAACTAAGTTGCATGTTGAATCAATGAACAAGAGCCAATATATATACCTGACTAAACTTCACAAATTACTCTCTAACTGAGTTGGAATTGTCTTGTTTAAGTGGTACTATATATGAATTTTCTCATATATTTGCTTGAATAGTTAGTTTCCGTATCGATTCTAACTGTTCATTAGCATGATTATATGTGTCTTGTTTTTTTTATTTTTTTAAAAATAATGCATATGTTCCTAATGATCTGTTTTAAATATCTCTCAGAGTAACTATGTCTCAATTCAATCCTCTGTCCTCTATCTTGAACCAAAATAAATTGGAAGGTCCTAACTATGTAGATTGAAAATGAAACCTTGATATTGTTCTAACATCTGAGGGTTTCAAATATGTGTTGGTTGAAGAATGTCCTATTAAACCAGCGGATGCTACTGATGAGGAGATCAAGGCCTATGATAAATGGGTCAAGGCTGATGAGATGGCCAGGTGTTACATTCTTACCTCAATAGCAAATGTCTTGCAGCATCAGCATCAGTCCATGACATCTGCTTATGATATGCTCGAATCTTTAGAAGAGATGTTTAGAGAGAAGAATCGTGCTACCAAGCAGACCGCCATGAAGGCTCTCTTGACCACCAAAATGATTGAAGGTTCACCTGTCAGGGAACATATGCTGAACATGATGAATTATCTAAATGACCTGGAGATACTTGGCGCTGCAATTGATAGGGAATCTCAAGTGGAGATGATCATACAGACTCTGTCGAACAGTTTTCAACAGTTTCGCTTGAATTATAACATGAACAGGATGGATTTGTCTCTTGCAAAACTGTTGAATGAACTGACAGTGGCGGAATCTATTATCAAGCAGCAAACTCCTCCCTCTGTAGCATACATGGTGGACAAACCTGTCGCTTCTTCGTCTAAGCCAGTGAAAGCCCAAAAGAAGAAGAAACCCTACAAGGTCGTGACACTTGGAGGTGCTAAAGGTGGTGTGACTAAGCCTAAGGGCAAGTGCTTCCACTGCAAGCAGCCTGGTCACCACAAGAGGCATTGCCCTGACTATTAAGACAATATGAAGAACAAAAGTAATTCTTGCTTAAATGTCATTGAAACTTGTTTAGCGGTTGTTTCTACCCAATTATTGACTGTAGATTCGGGAGCCACTGACCATGTCTGCACTTCTTTGCAGGGGTTTCAGGAAACGCGACGGCTAAGTGAGAATGAACTTTGCGTCTTTCAGACCAATGGGGAACCAACACCAGCCCTTGCAATAGGAAATATTTCTTTTTCATTTCATAGTTCTAGAATTTTGTTTTTAAAAGATGTTCTTTATGTACCTTCGATAAGAAGGAATTTGCTTTTAGTTTCAAAAATAATTGATGCTGGTTATGAAGTTTTGTTTGCAAATAATTGTGATGTTAATAAGTATAATAAGAAATTCATCCATAGTGCTCCTAAAATACATCATCTATTTGTATTT
Source organism: Solanum appendiculatum (assembly GCA_018342035.1). Lineage (NCBI taxonomy): Eukaryota > Viridiplantae > Streptophyta > Magnoliopsida > Solanales > Solanaceae > Solanum > Solanum appendiculatum. The sequence goes on from JAGDQO010001728.1 coordinate 107,463, forward strand.
GAAGTCTCTCATGACATGCTACAACAAATCGAATTAAATACAATTGATATTTCTCATAAAAGAAAATGTATTTCTCAATTGAGTCATACTTAGTTATGGCTCTTACGTCTATGTCATATTAATATAAATAGAATTTCAAGGTTGATTTCTGATGGACCTTTGAGTTCATTGAAAGTGGAGGCACTACCAACCTGTGAAACTTGTTTAGAAGGTAAAATGATAAAGAGACCTTTTCCTTCCAAAGGAAATAGAGCCAGTAATAAGTTAGAATTAATTCATTCTGATTTGTGTGGTCCTATGAATATAAGAGCAAGAGGGGGTTTTGAATATTTTATGACCTTCACAGATGATTACTCCAAAGATGAATACATTTATTTGTTGATCCATAAATCTGAATGCTTTGAAAAATTCAAAGAATTTAAGATAGAAACGGAAAAGCGACATGGTAAACATATCCAAACATTACGATCTGATCGTGGTGGTGAATACCTTTCTATGGAATTCATTAAGTACTTATCAGAATCGGGCATTACATCTCAATCTTTTGCCCCAGGAATACCACAACAAAATGGTGTGGCAGATCGAAGAAATAGAACTCTTTTAGAAATAGTTAGATCAATGTTAAGTTATTCAGATTTATGTTTTAGCTTTTGGGGATACGCCTTAGAAACTGCAAATTACATTTTGAATTTGGTTCCTTCCAAATCTGTTCCTTTTACCCCATCCAAATTGTGGAATGGGTGCAAGAGTAGTCTACGGCATATTCGAGTTGGGGGATGTCTGACACATGTACTAAAAGGGAAACAAATAAGTTGAAATCAAGGACAAAAGTGTGCATTTTCATTGGATATCCAAATGGAACTAAAGGAGATTTTTTTTACTGTTCTAAGGAACAAAGGGTAATAGTTTCAACAAATGCCAAGTTTCTAGAAAAGGACTATTAAATTAACCATGTTCCTAGAAGTAAACTTGTATTACAGGAACTAAGCAAAGGAATAACTACTAATGAAACATCACCACAACTTCCTAAAACAATTATTAACATATTATTGCGTCCACGTAGTGGGAGGAATGTCGATCGACAAGAGGTTACTCCAGAGGTTGCTCAAGAGCATACTCAAGACATCTCGTGTCACGACCCGATCTCTTGAGTCATGATGGTACCAACCAACCCACAAGTAGGCCAGCCAAAACCCTATCCCGGAACTTAACAATAATGGGACTAAGAGTGGAGTCTAACCTCAACTAAGCGGAACCATAAAATGAGAACACACAAGAAAAGGCAGAAACGAAACCAAAACTATATATACACAAGACACCTCCCAGAACCTGGAAGTCACAAGTACAAAACTACTAACAAGAGTACAAGTCCCAAAAGTGGACCACAGAAACAAACTGTATCGAAAACAAAAGACTAGTCAAAATATAAATATAGAGGGAGACAGGTAATCCCAGTACGCCAGGTGCTCACCCTCATCTCCTGGACAGACAACTGCGGGCTCGAACTCAACGCTAATGACTGGTGCTCGGACCTGCATCATGAAAATAGATGCAGAGTGTAGCATGAGTACCAAAACAATAGGTACCCAGTAGGCATCATAGGCCGACTGAGCAAGAAAGGTAAAACCAGGCAGACAAGATAGAATCAAACACAACAGAGGTCAGCAAAACAGGAAAAAAATAAGCGAAAAGTAAATGTAAGGACATCAGAACTAAACCCAGCCTAGCCCCTCCCCCCCAAAAGACCAGCTAGGTACATTCAAGTACAGACAAGCAAGAACCCGAACGGACCCCCATAAGCCTAACAGGTACACTGAGAAGTTAGAACTACGGAATTAAGGGAAATAAAACTCTGAACTGATAAATCACCCAACACTGAACCACTCACAAGACCGACTTCTCAAGCAACCCACCTAGCCTGCTAACACTCCGGTGGCCCTATCCCAAACAAGACAAGTGCTACAGGGGGTACGACTACCCCTCCAATTAACCTAGCATCCAACTGCCCAATAGGCTATCACCCTGGGGTCCCTGTCCCAAGCTAGATGGGTGAGCCTACTAACACTCCGGGGGCCCTATCCCAAGCCAGACAAGTGTGTGGGCTATGTCTACTCCGAAGAGGACCTCAAAAAACTTATATCCAATCACCCTGCCAGCTAATCACTCTGAGGCCCTGCCCATTCCAGCAAAGTGAGTTAGCTATCACTCCCGGGGGCCCTGTCCCAAGCCAGACAGAGTGTGCGGGTCATATCAACTCCTTAGAGGATCTCAAACTCTAAGATAGCGTGGATCACCATCCACTTCCAATCACATCATAACACGCAGATCAATTCCAAGACACTGTGGACCGACGTCCACTCCCAACACTTCTCAACATAGAGCAAGTCTCAAGCATCCTAGCTAGGAAAAAGCTATGCCTCCGAGCGCATCGCCCTCTTAGAAAGAGGAAGAAGAAACAGCAGGATCGCAACAACGATAATAAAACATAGTTCAAACCATCATACCATAGTCTGCTATTCCAGTCTACAAGGACCTAGTCCATCTGAATCGGCGTCGGATACATACCAAGTCAACAGGTGCATAGGACGAAGGCAACACTATCCTAACCTATTCTAAGGTCGAAAATCACAGCAATCAACATAACGAAAGAAAATAACCCGAACTCACGCATGTAATAAGAGATATCCACCCAACAGATAACCCACAACAAATCATCAACACCCAAGGTCAACAACCCATATTAGAGCATGAAACTAGCCCGAACGGTAAAAAAACAACTCTAAATGAAGAAATCAGGGAAGAAGAACAGGAATACTAGCTACCCACCCCCGATTCACACAAGTCGACAAGCATTTACACATCCAGGCTCAATCTAGGAAGAAGGGAAGTCGTAACCTACCAAAAGGCTGATCACGCACGCTCCAAGTCACTCTGCCGGAGCTTTTTCCTTATGAACAACCTCAGACTACTGATACGCTGTCAAAAATAGAGTCACAGTGTCAATACGGTCGTTTAGATACTAAAATCAACAAAATCAGAGACAGACCAATTTCTGAGTCAAAATCGAGAAACGTGGGACCCACTCTGGATTTTCCAGAATTGACTTCGTGAAGAGGTCCCAAATCCTCCACCGAACTTGTATTAAAAAATGGAACACCCATCGGGGCTCGAATGAGCTCCAAACAAGCAACAACAAGAAAAGCAAAACTTTACAAATATAAGCCTAGGATAGCAACTTACGCCTCGAATTCAAGGAAATCGAGGAACACCCAATGCAAACTGACCACAAAACCACAAATCGAATAAGAATCTAAATGTCTGGGACTTTGAATCACCAAAAATCGATAAAAGATGAGGGAGATATGAATTTTGGAATTTCTTTCCAAATGAGCCTCGACCTCAACTTATAAAGCCACTGCAACCCGCTGACCTCCGCGAACGCGGCCAAGGCCCCGCAAATGCAGAGGGAAAACAAGCACTACTCCGCGAACGCGTTCAGAGGCCTGCAAACATAGAAAGATGGGATTCATACCTCCGCAAATGCGGAACCCTATCCGTGAAAGCGGAGAGAAGACTACCCCCGGCCTCCCAGATCTCCGCGAAAGCCGAGAAGGATACCTTAGACCTCCGCGAACACGGAGCCTAGCCCACGAACGTGGAGAAGACAGGACCACATCTCCGTGAACATGGAGCCCATTTCATGAACATGGAGAAGGAATGGGTCTGCAACATCAGCTATGCACCAGCTGAGTTTTGGGAATACCCAAAACTCCGACGGGGTGCTCAAGATTCGTTCGGAACCCCGTGCACGCAAATGAGATATGCTACCCCATCAAATTTGACGTTCCAGACTCAATGGCGTAGTTAAAATTCCCATACAAGGTCATTTTGATGAAAAGTGGGTCCCACACCTAATAGGTCATTTTAGCCAAATTCTACCGGAGGCCTCGAAATTTCATCGGAAGCTCCCGGAAGTTCTCGAAGGGTCATTCTATACAAAAATTGGCATTTCGGAAGTAACCATGCTGACGGAATCCTCATCCGAGCGCATTTACCAATAATGTTGACCAAAGTCAACTTTAAGCCAAATTTCGAAGGCTAAAGAGCTAATTGGCCCCAAAATCACATTGGAAGCCCCGGGACTCGGGCCAATCATGCTTCTTGCCTAATTTTGCCGCTCTAGAGCTGATGGAACCATCAGAATTCCCACCTGAGGTTGTTTACCTGAAGTTATGACCGAAATCAACTTTTCAAGGTTCGAAAGCTCCAAAACGGGAAAACAGGCATACAAACTAAACGAACGACTAGGCAACCGAACCTACAGTGCCAACAAGTCAAAAATGACTTGGAGTCGCTATAGGAGCGCTCTAAATGTTAGAAAAGAGGCACAAACACACAAATGACTTGAAGGGTCATTACAACATCCATTACTAAAAGGACTTTCGTCAGCGAAAGTAAGAGTCAAGAAGTACCTGAGGGCTCAAATAAGCTGGGGAACTGCTCCCACATCTCCTGCTCTGTCTCCCAGGTAGCCTCGTAAACTGGACGGTGCCTCTAATGGACCTTAATTATAGGAATGGCTCTCGACCTCAGCTGCCTTACATCTCTGGCCAAAATAGCAACTGGCTCCTCAATATAGGACAGGCGATCATCCAACTCAATGGTATCATACTGGAGCACATGAGACTCATTTGGAACATATTGGCGCAGTATCGAAACATGGAAGACTAGATGAATAGCTGAGAATGCTAGAGGTGAAGCTAACTCATAGGCTTCCTCACCAACTGCCCTCAAAATCTCAGAATGCCCAATATTCCTGGGGCTGAGCTTGCCCCGCCTCCCGAAGTTCATCACGCTCTTCGTGGGCAATACTCGGAGAAATACTCTATCACCCATGGAAAATCTCAAGTCGACGCTTGCGGTCTGCATAACTCTGTTGTCTACTCTGAGCCGATCCTGAATCAACCTCACATGTGCTATGGTCTCCTGAAACAGATCTGTCCCCCGCGGCCTGGGCTCTGTAGACTCGAACCAACCAACTGGAGTGCGACAATGCCTACCATATCAGGCCTCAAACGGGGTCATCTGGATGCTAGAATGGTAGCTGTTGTTGTATGCAAACTCCACAAAATGCAAGAACTGGTCCCACTGGCCTCCAAAATCCATAACACAGGCCCGCAGCATATCCTCAAGAATCAGGATAGTATGCTCCGATTGGCCATTGGTCTACGGGTGAAAAGCTGTGCTAAGATCAACACGGGTGCCTAACTCCTCCTGAAGTACTCTCCAAAAGCTGGAAGTGAACTGTGAACACCGATCTGAAATGATAGATACGGGCTAACCTCTCAGCACTGAAGGAAGAATGAACTGGGATGAAGTGTGCTGACTTGGTCAATTAATCCACGATGAACCAAATTCTATCGACACCTTTAGAAGTTCATGGCAACCCCACAACAAAGTCCATGGTGATGCGCTCCCACTTCCACTCAGGAATGGGTAATCTCTACAACTCTCCACCAGGCCTCAAATGCTTGGCCTTCACCTGCTGGCAACACAAACAACGGGACACATAGTCTGAGATGTCCCTTCTCATACCGCTCCACCAGTAGTGCTGCCTTAAATCACGATACATCTTAGCTGTGCGTGGATGGATAGAATATCTGGAATCATGGGCCTCGCTAAGAATCGGCTGGATCAAATCACCAACTCTCGGAACACACAGATAGCTAGAAAACCTCAAAATCCCATATGAATCTAGGGTAACCTGCCCGGCATCACCTGCCAAAACCCTGCCTCTAAGTTCCACTAACGCCTCATCCTTGAACTGACGACTACAGATCTAATCAAGTAGAGTTCACTAAGCCCCCACATAAGCTAACACTCGACTGGAATCTGAAACATCAAGCCTGATCATCTGATTGGCTAAAGATTGAATGTACATAGCCAAGGGTCGCTCCAAAACAGAAAGGAAGGCTAGACTACCCATACTCCCTGCCCTCCGACTCAAAGCGTCCGCTACTACATTCGCCTTGCCTCGGTGGTAGAGAATAGAGAGATCATAGTCCCTCAGGAGCCCAATCCAACGGTGCTGCCTCGATTTAAGATCCCTCTGGCTCATATTGTACTGAAGGCTCCAGTGATCGGTATATATCTCGCAATGAACTCCATAAAGGTAATGCCTCCAGATCTTAAGTGCGAAAACTACCGCTGCCAACTCCAGATCATGAGTGGGGTTGTTGCGCTCATACAACTTAAGCTGCCTCTATGCATAAGCAATAACCCGGCCCTGCTGCATCATAACACAACCCAAACCAACGCCGGATGCGTCACAATAAATCGTGAAGCCCTCGCCCTCAATTGGAAGAGTCAATATAGGAGCGTTGGTAAGCAACTCCTTGAGCCTCAGGAAGCTCCTCTCACACTTTTCCGACCACACAAAGGGAATATCCTGGCGAGTCAACCGAGTCAGAGGTGCTGCTATAGTAGACAAACCCTCGACAAAGCACCTCTGAATCTCTGACACAGAAGTGGGCCTAGCCTAATCACGGATAACCTCAATCTTCACCGGATCCACCATAATGCCATCCTTGGACACCACATGCCCCAAGAATGCTACAGACTCAAGCCAAAACTCGCACTTTGAGAACTTGGCATAAAGCCAATGATCTCTAAAAGTCTGGAGCACTATCCTCAGATGCTGCTCATTCTAACCATGACTCCGCGAGTATACCAAGATATCATCAATAAAAACTATGACGAAGGAGTCCAGATACGACCTGAATACACGAGTCATCAAGTCCATGAAAGCGGCAATGGCATTAGTCAACCCAAAGGACATCACTAGGAACTCATAATGGCCGTAACGAGTCCTAAATGTTGTCTTAGGGATGTCCGCTGCTCTAACCCTCAGCTGATGGTAGCAAGATCTCAAGTTAATCTTAGAAAACATTGCGGCACCCTAAAGCTGGTCGAACAGATCATCAATACGAGGCATTGGGTAATGGTTCCTCACCGTCACCTTATTCAGTTGCCTGTAGTCAATACACATCCGCATGGTGCCATCCTTCTTCTTCACAAACAGAACTGGGCTCCCCAAGGCGATACACTAGACCGAATGAACCCTTTACCCTAAAGGTCCTGAAGCTGAACACTGAGCTTCTTGAGCTCTGTAGGTGCCATACGGTAAGGTGGGATAGAAATAGGATGAGTACCTGGCTCCAAATCAATGGCAAAGTCAATATCTCGCTCTAGGGGTAGGTCAGGAAGGTCGGCAGAAAACACATCAGCAAACTCTCAGACTATAGGCACTGACTCCACCGTAGGGCTCTCCCTACTAACATCTCTAACATATGACAAATATACCAAACATCCACCAGCCACTAGCCTCTGAGCCTGAACATAATAAATGACCCCAATCGGCATGAGAGTACAAGAACCCTGCCACACCACCGACGGAATACCAGGCATGGCTAAAGTAACCGTCTTGGCATAACAATCCAAGACAGCCCGGTGTAGGAATAGCCAATCCATGCCCAGAATCACATCAAAATCCACCATACAAAGCACAATAAGATCAACCAGAGTGTCCTGCCCCCAAATAGTTACCACACATGATCTACAAACCCGATCCACTACTAAAGAATCCCCTACTGGGTTGAAACAACAAAGGTACAAATAAGGGCTTAGGATTCACTCCCAATCGAGGCACACAATAAGCAAACACATAAGAATAAGTAGAACTAGGATCAAATAAGGCTGAAGCGGACTGAAGGCATAAAAGGATCGTACTTGTGATCACATCATCCGATGCCTCGGCCTCTACTCTGGCTGGAGCTGCATAGAAATGGCCCTTGGCGCCTCTACCCCGAGCATCCACTTTACCGCCTGTCCTGCCTCCCCGAGCCCCCTGATGCTGACCCTCGCCTCTAGCTGGAGGTGCTACTGTTGAAACCGGTCTCGTCGCCTGGGGAGCTGGTAATGCTGACCTGGAAGAAAGGCACTCCCTGGTCCAATGGGCTGGTGCCCCGCAGGTAAAACAACCTTGCAAATATCTGCTCCCAACTGGAAGTCGGCCACCCCGACCTGAAGACCCCAACTACAAACTACCACGACCCTGACTTGGCCCGGCACTACACCCACTGTGACGGTGCTGGTCACCCGCGGATGTCTGCAATGCTGCCTAAAATGGGAAACTCGACTGACCTGACTTGAACCTCTGATAAACCAGGTCCTAAGTAACCCTAGGCCTGAACGGGGTCCACTAGCTTTATCATCATGTTTTTCCCTCTTGCCGTTGTCCCCGTGGGCCTCGTGACGTAGCTTCTCAATAGTGCGGGCATGGTCCACCACATCCAGAAAAGAGCGGCCAGCTGATAACATAGAATGTGACTCAATCCTCAACTGCAGCCTCAAACCTCTAACAAAACATCGGACCCGCCCTCCTCTGTAGGCAGAATCATGGTGGCATGATGCGATAACTCAAAAAATCTAGCGTCATACTCGGATACTATCATGGAGCCCTGCTCCAACCTCGATAACTCATCACGAAGCTGACCCCTGACGCTCTGTGGAATTTTAATATGGCCAAAAAAGCCTTTGAAAACTCCATCCACGATACCGGTGGTGATCCAATTGGCCTGGTCTAGATGAAAGAATGACACAATTGTCTGGCCGGTCCGTCTAGCTGATATGCCGTGAAGTCAACTCCCTTCGACTCCACTAGGCCTAAAGTCTGCAGTCGCTCCCGGTAAGTAGTAATAAACTCATGGGCTTCCTCACCTACAGCCCTGAAAACCTCGGTGGTGATAACCTGAGAAACACTCCGAGCATCTTCTACTCTCACAGTGGCATAACCCCGTCCAAAGGGTCTGGCTGAATCGCAGTCGGTGTTGGCGGCTGATGAACCTCTGGAGCCGCTATCGCAGGCTGGCTTTGCTGTGTTGGAACTAGCTCTGGGACTGGTGCTGGGGTCGGCTGCAGCTGGTCATACCCCCGATAGCAGCTAGGATCTGGGAAAACATGCCCTGAAGATCAGGGGTGGAAACTGGTGCGGGCGGTGGCTGGGCTAGTCCTGCCCCACCGGCTGAGGAGGAATCTGCTCTCTACGAGGCTCCGCATCTGGCTCCGGAGTCCTTACTCTCTCGCGGCCTGGTGCCGTAGCACCACCTCGACCACAGGGTCGACCTCTACTACGCGTGCGAGCCATCCTGCAACAGATTGAAACAAGTGAGATTTCATGAAACCAATCAGACAACGACGCACGAACAAGAATCAAAACAAGAAAACCTCCTACGGACACCCTGTAGTCTCCCGAAGATAATTCACAGACGTCTTCGCGCCGATCCGCAGGACTCTACTAGATGCTAGCTCTGTATAAGTGAGACCAACGAACCTTGGGCTCTGATACCAACTTGTGAAGACTCGATCTCTCGAGTCATGATGGCGCCTACCAACCCACCAATAGGCCAGCCAAAAACCCTATCTCGGAACATAACAATAATGGGACTGAGGGTGGAGTCTAACCTCAAGTAAGCGGAAGTATAAAATGAGAACACACAAGAGAAAGCAGAAACGAAACCAAAACTATATATACACAAGACACCTCCCAGAACCTGGAAGTCACAAGTACAGAACTACTAATAAGAGTACAAGTCCCAAAAGTGGACCACAGAAACAAACTGTCTCGAAAACAAAAGACAAGTCAAAATATAAATATAGAGGGAGATAGGTAATCCCAGTACGCCAGGTGCTCACCCTCGTCTCCTGGAAAGACAGCTGCAGGCTCGAATTCAACGCTGATGACTGGTGCTCGGACCTGCATCACGAAAGCAAATGCAGAATGTAGCATGAGTACCAAAACAACAGGTACCTATTAGGCATCATAGACCGACTGAGCAAGAAAGGACCCTATAAGCCCGACAGGTACATCGAGAAGCTAGAACTACGGAATTAAGGGAAACAAAACTCCGAACCGATAAATCACCCAACACTGAACCACTCAAAAGATTGACTTCTCAAGCAACCAACCTAGCCTGCTAACACTCCGGAGCCCTGTCCCAAACCAGACAAGTGTTGTAGGGGGTACGACGACCCCTCCAATTAACCTAGCATCCAACTGCCCAATAGGCTATAACCCCGGGGCCCTGTCCCAAGCCAGACGGGTGAGCCTACTAACACTCCGGGGAGCTTGTCCCAAGCCAGACATGTGCGTGGGCATTTCTACTCCAAAGAGGACCTCAAATAACCTATATCCAATTGCCATGCCAACTAATCACTCCGGGCCCTGCACAGAGCCCAGCCCATGCCAGCCAAGTGAGTTAGCTATCACTCCGGGGGAACTGTCTAGGGGTGGGCATGGTATGGTATCTACCGAATTACCATACAATACCAAAAATTTTAATACCGTGGTTTTGATATTATGGTATTTGGTGTGGTATATGGTATACATTTTAATTTTTTTTGGTATTTGGTACGGTACTTGGTATTTAACATAACATACCGAAATACCGAATGCCATACCAAAGTATATAGTTACATAAATAACACACACACACACACACACACACACATATATATATATATATATTATTAAAATACTAACAAATATGCAGCCTAGTATTAGTATAAACTAAATGTTTAAAAGTTAAAACTTGACTACTCTATTTTGATTGAAATGTATTTGAATTGTAATTGATTAATAAAAGGAGTTGTTTATACTTTATTTTGCATATATATTTCTACATGTGTAATGTGTTAGTATGATGCAATTGAGACCTTTTTTAATTACCGAAATGATAATACTCTATTATATGACTATATATTAGTCGAAGTTGAATAAATTATGGTTACCAATTTTCATACCGTAGAATACCGAAACCGAACTTCAATATACCGAACCATACCGAATTAAATTTGTATGGTAATGGTATAATGTTTTAAAAACCGAATACCGAAATTACGATATCAAAAATCTCAAATACCATACAGTACCATACCATGCCCACCCCTAGCCTGTCCCAAGCCAGACAGAGTGTACGGGTCATATCAACTCCATAGAGGATCTCAAACTCTAAGATAGCGTGGATCGCCGTCCACTTCCAATCACATCACAACGCGCGGATCAATTCCAAGCCACTGTGGATTGACGTCCACTTACAACACTCCTCAACAAAGAGCCGGTCTCAAGCATCCTAGCCAGGAAGAAGCTATACCTCCGAGCGCATCGGCATCGCAGAAAGGGGAAGAGGAAATAGCAGGATCACAACAATGATAATAAAACACAGCTCAAATAATCAGACTCTAGTCTGCTATTCCAGTCTACAAGGACCTAGTCCATCCGAATCAGCGTCGGATACATACCAAGTCAACAGGTGCATGGGACTAAGGAAACACTATCCTAACCTATTGTAAGGTGAAAAATCACAGCAATTAACATAACGAAAGAAAATAACCTGAACCCACGCATGCAACAATAGATAACCACCCAACAGATAACCCACAACAAATCATCAACACCCAAGGTCAACAACCCATACTAGAGCATGAAACTAGCCCGAACGGTAAAAAACCAACTCTAAATGAAGAAATCAGGGAAGAAGAACAGGAATACTAGCAACCCACCCCAGATTCAAAAAAGTCGACAAGCATTTACACATACGGCTCAATCTAGGAAGAAGGCAAGTTGTAACCTACCAGAAGGCCGATCACGCGTGCTCCAAGTCACTCTGCTGGAGTTTTTCCCTTCTGAACGTCCTCAGACTACTGCCACACTATGAAAAATAGAGTCACAGCATCAATACGGCCATTTAGACACTAAAATCAACAAAATCAGAGACGGACCAATTTCAAAGTCAAAATCGAGAAACGTGGGACCCACTCTGGATTTTTTGGAATTGACTCCATGAAGAGGTCCTAAATCCTCCCCTGAACCTGTATTCCAAAATGGAACACCCATCGGGGCTCGGATCAGCTCCAAACAGCCAACAACAAGAAAAGCAAAACTTTACAAATATAAGCCTAGGATACCAACTTACGCCTAGAATTCATGGAAATTGAGGAACACCCAATGCAAACCGATGAAAAACCCATGAACCCCATGAGAATCTGAATGCCTGGGACTTCGAATCACCAAAAACTGATTAAAGATGAGGGAGATATGAATTTCGGAATTTCTTTCCAAATGAGCCTCGACCTCAACTTATAAAGACACTGCAACTCGCTGACCTCCGCGAACGCAGCCAAGGCCCTGCGAAAATGGAGGGAAAACAAACACTACTCCGTGAACGCGGCCAGGGGCTCATGAATGCTGAGAGAAGGGATTCACATCTCCGCGAATGCGGAACCCTATCCGCAAACGCAGAGAGAAGACTCCCCCAGGCCTCCCAGACCTCCGCGAACACGGAGAAGGATATCTCAAACCTCCGCGAACATGGAGCCTAGCCCGCGAATGCTGAGAAGACAGGCCCACACCTTTGTGAACGCGGAGCCAATTCCCCGAACGCGCAAAAGGAATGGGTCTGCAACATCAGCTGTGCACCAGTTAAGTTTTGGGCATTCCTAAAACTCCGACGGGGTGCTCGGGATTCGTTTGGAACCCCGTGCATGAAAACAAGATATTCCACCCCATCAAATTCAACGTTCCGGACTCAATGGCTCAGTCAAAATTCCCATATGAGGTTGTTACAATGAAAAGTGGGTTCCACACCCAATGAGTCATTTTAGCCAAATTTTATCGGAGGCCTCAGAATTTGATCGGAAGTTCTCGAAGGGTCATTCTAGACCAAACTCGGTATTTTGGAACTAATCATACTGACGGAATCCTCATCCGAGTGTGTTTACTAAGAATGTTGACCAGAGTCAACTTTAAGCTAAATTTTGAAGACTAAAGAGCTGACTTGTCCTAAAATCACACTAGAAGCCCCATGACTAGGGCCAACCATGCTTATAGCCTAATTTGGCTGCTCCGGAGCTGATTGAACCATCAAAATTCCCACCTGAGGTCATTTACCTGAAGTTATGACTGAAATCAACTTTTCAAGGTTCAAAAGCTCTAAAACAGGAAAACAGGCATAAAAACCAAACGAACGACCAGGCAACCGAACCTACAGTGTCAGCAAGTCAAAAAACTTGGGGTCGCTATAAGAACATTCTAAACGACAAAAAAGAGGCACAAACACACAAATGACCTGAAGGGTCATTACATTTCGCTACCATAAAGTAGTGGGAGTAATGTCGCGCAGCCTACAATTGTGGAGGAAGTAGTTCAGGATGTTCATAATTTGGTTCAAGATGTAGCAAATCATGTAGTTGCTAGTCGTCGTAGTGGGAGAGTTATTAGAAAACAAAAATGATTTACACTCTTGGGAGAATCATATGATAGAATCCCTGAAGAGACTAATACAGAACCATTGCATTACATCGAAGCACTACATGATAAAGATACTGAAATGTGGGTTGTTGCTATGAAATCTAAAAATGGAGTCTATGTACTCAAACCAAGTCTGGGATCTTGTAGAACCACCTATAGGTGTTAAACCTATTGATTGTAAGTGGATCTACAAGAAAAAGAGAGGCGTGGATGAAACAGTGAAAACTTTTAAGGCCCGGCTTGTTGTGAAAGTGTTTACTCAAAAAGAAGGAATCGATTATGAGGAAACCTTTTCACCGGAAGCCATGCTTAAATCCATTAGGATTCTCTTATCTATTGCGGCTCATCACAATTATGAGATTTGGAAAATATCGTCAAGACAACTTTTCTAAATGAAAGTCTTGATGAGTGCATTTATATGTCACAACCAGAAGGTTTCATGGAAAGTGGCAATGAATACATGGTTTGTAAATTTAAGAGATCCATTTATGGATTGAAACATGCATCTAGGGCATGAAACATTTGTTTTGACAATTCGATTAAAACTTTTAGTTTTGATCAATTAGAAAATGAATCATGCATCTACAAGAAATGGGAAGGAGACAGAGTAGCATGTTTGATTCTGTACGTAGATGACATCTTGCTCATAGTTAATAATGTCAGCATGTTAAATTCTGTTAAGGAGTGGTTGTTGTCGCGTTTTGATATGAAAGACTTGGGAGAAGTGGCTCATATCCTCGGGATTAAGCTTATGAGAGATTGTATACAAAGGATATTAGGCTTGTCTCAAGCACTTTATATTGATACTATTCTTGTGAGGTTTAGCATGCAAATTTCTAAAAAGGGATTTCTTCCTTTTAGACGTGGAATTACTTTATCAAAGGATTAGTTGCCCAAAATGACCAATGAGATAGAAAGGATGAAGGCTGTCCCTTAGGCTTCTGTTGTAGGGGGTCTTATGTATGTTATGTTATGCACTAGACTGGATATCTGCTTTGCTGTAGGCATGGTTAGCAGATTTCAGTCTAACCCTTGGCAAGAACATTGAACTGCAGTCAAGCATATTATCAAGTACCTGAAAAAGACTAGGGATTATATGCTTGTTTTCCACCCTGTCAATCTTGTACCTATTGGATATACAGAGTCAGATTTCCAGTCAGATAAAGATTCTAGAAAATCGACCTCAGGATATGTATTTACTCTGGGAGGTGGAGCCATAATTTGGAGAAGCATCAAGCAATTGTGTATTGCTCATTCCACCATGGAAGCTGAATATGTAGCTGCCTCTGAGGCGGCTAAAGAGGTTGTTTGGCTCAGAAATTTGTTAAAAGAGCTTGGAGTGGTTCCTTCTATTGAAGCACCAATCACACTCTATTGTGATAATAGCAGTGCAGCTGCCAACTCAAAAGAACCACGAAGCCATAAGAGGAGTAAGCATATAGTGAGGAAATATCACTTTATTCGTGATATAACTCAAAGTGGTGATGTAAGAGTTTTAAAGACTGAATTGAAGAATAATTTGGCGGATTCATTTACGAAAGGCTTACCTCAGAAGTCTTTTAATAAGCATGTGGAAGAAATGGGTGTTAAAATTGTACATGCATGTTTATAAGTCTAAGTGGGAGATTGTTGGGATATACTATTAACTTGATATAGATATTATGATCTGAATAATTTATTTTATTATTTTAATCTATTAAAAGGTAATACTCTATGATGAGTCAAAATATTCCTAATGAATTTGATAAGGAAAAATTACATTCGTGAAATAATAATTAGTTGATAGAACCATATCTCGGATATGAGAAAGAAGACACCCTTTATGACTATAAGTTGTCACGTGAAAACCCTGCAGGTGGATTACATATATATATATATATATATATATCCGTCACTTGAATTAATTTAAGCATAGAGATAAAGGATTAAATTAATCAATGAATTAATTTTTTTAAAAGTTTGATTTAATTGTTTGGTGTCGGTAATTCTAACATGGGGAGTTAAATAAGTTGTAATAGTAAAATTTGAAATTAAATAGAGGAGTACAGTTACAGATTTTTAGTGGTACAATCTGTGGTTTATTATGATATGGTTAATTCATGCTTTTACAAATTTAACCCTCCCCATAGCCATGGTTAGTTGTTTATGTCTTACATAACCATGGTTAATTCATGCTTTTATGAATTAACCCTCCCTCTCTAAGCCTAATGTAAGGACCATCGAAGTCATTTTGTGATTTGTGCTTCTTTCCTCTATTTAACCCTCCCCATAGCCGTGGTTAGTTGTTTATGTCTTACAGGGATGGATGTCATAATTTTTTAGGTAGAAAATGAGTTTTAGGGTGATCTTCTATTTTTGGAAGTTTGACGTTTAAAAGGTTTGACATAGTTAACATTTTGGGTACATGAGGTTGAATATAAGTTTTGTTCTTTCGACTTGATTCAGAGGGTGATTTATGGCCTAGTTGGACCTTCAACATGAATTTAGAAGCTTTCATGGGCCTTTTGACTTTTGATTGGATTTATATAGTTTCATGAGCTTTAGTTTCCACGATCAATGTTTAGTAAAGACAACCTTATAATTGTGATTTAATGGTTCTAATAGGTTTGGAATATATTTTAAGCTTGATTTACAGTATTGGTTTGTGTTTGAGAGGTCCTGAATGAGTTTCGAGGTTTCATTTGGGAAGATTGGCTATTTTTGAAGTTGTCATTTGGTGCCATCATACTTGTGGCCTTGATGTTGCACTAGTGAAGGGTGCATTGGGCACTTAGATGTGCTTTAGAAAGGCTTCGATACTTATCAACAAAGTCGCGCCTATGAGATTTCCTTGAGCCTACAGACACACTCCTATGAAGACACGTCTTTTAGTGGTGCATGTGTTTCTCTGCTCGCACCTATGACCAATGTAGTGAATAGTGAACTTTCCCCAAATTCGAATTAGTATTTTCAAATTTTATTTTTGGAGATTTTGAGCATAATTTGAGGTGATTATCGAGGGATTTGGAGGATTTTTCATGGGGGTAACACTACTAAAAAATAGGTTTGTGGCAATAGTTTATTTAACATCGGTTCTATAACCATTGCAATAGATATGCTATTATCTATTGCAAAAGTTGTAACCATTTCAATATTTTCCATCAGTCGTGGCACTTACGACCTTGTATGGTAGGTTTTAGGTAAAAGCTTTAAGTTGTTTGATATGTTATAGTGTTTTTTAAATATGTTGTCTATGTTATTTATAGTCTAAATATGTGGAAAAAATTGAATGTTAAATTATGTGAAAAAAGAGCACAAATCTCTTCCTACTAATTATTTTTGTTCATATTAGTAACTTTTGGGGGTTTTATATGATGGAGTAATCGTTTCTTTTTTCTTCTATTTGTTAGTGTTGATATAAATTCCAACATGTGTGAGGAAGTTGCGATTAATAAAATTAAAAATGCGTTTGATGACAAAATTGATGCAAAGAGGACATTGAGAGAAATTAAGTTACTTCTGTACATGGATAAAAAAGTAATTTTATTGTGCTCCTATATGGTGATTAATATGTAAATGAATTTTATTGGTTGCTTTATTATTGAGTAATTTTAATATTTTGTTAAATATTCAGATTATCACAATTAAAGACCTCATAAAAAACCCCAAAAGAGAGGCTTTCAATTAGATGTACATAGTTTATGAATTAATGAATACCGATCTTCATTTAATTATTCCGTTTGATTAGTCTTTGACAAATGATCACTGCCAGATTATTTTCTTCCTTGAAAATTCTGTTATTAGATATTTATTATTCGTGTAAAAATATGTACTTTTTCCTATTTTGATTCTACAAATGGTTGTCATGAAGTTATAGCTGATTTATTAGAAAGTGTATTGTAGGATTTAGAAAAAACTCCCACGTAATGATGCTACAGACAACTTTTCGAAGTGCGAGAGGTAAATTCAGACTTAGATAGGATAGGATTGTGCGCGTTAGGCCCTTTGAGTCTCATATTTTGACCGAGTTTACCGTACCTTCGTCCCCTATGTTAGGCGGCCGTAATATTTTATTATGTTTTACCATTGTTACGCTAGAATAGAAGGTTCCATGCGAGCTCTCGTTATGAGGATTAGTGGCAGGACCACTAGGAGAATCTATCCGGGTATAGATACAGTTAAATTTGCAGGGGTCATGCAAATACATAGGCCCCTTCTCTTCTCTTTTGGATGAATGGAGTGGTTTAAAAGGCACTTTCCTATCTACGGTCCCTTGGAGCGAAAGGTTAGGCAGGTAGTATGGGCCCTCTGACTTCCAGCTATGTAATGTGCGACTTCCACGAAGTGAATTAAGGGAAGCTCTTCGAGCGTCTGGGTGAGCTTACTCTTACTCTCAGCCTCGTTGAGTTGAAAGCTTCCTTACCGATTGAGTTTAGATATAAGATTTTACTTGGGTCAATTTCAAACAATCATATCTTTTAGAATATGTAGAGTTATGTGGACTATAACCTATCAAATTAAATGTCTATGAGTCTTCTTTCAAACGCTTCCAAGTTTATATTAATTGGATCTCATAGTAAAAAAGTTATGCTTGTTTCAGTGAAGCCCTGTCAGGCAATCGTTGTTTCACGGCCGACATCACAAACGGTGGAGTGTTCCACGGACTGTGGAGCCTTCCATGAAGGGTTGCTGCGATGTTTTTTCAAAAACTTCTTGCATGTGTTTCGGAGTTATTTTGGTCCTTTTCCGAGCTTTGTAATCCTATTCTAAGTTTTTGGGGTGTTTTACAGGAGTATATCATTCAATTAGCTAGTTTTCCTCTCATAATCATCAATCTAAACATTCAAGTTTCCAAAAGTTCTCTCAAAACACACTTAGGGTTCCTCTTCTCCATGAAGAGGCCTAAAACTTCCATGTCAAGAATTCAAGATACAAAGAGAAAGCTTTCATCCAAGGTTTTCCAAGTTCTTCCACTCTAAGAACTCCATGAACAAATTTCTTTTCTCAAGATCAAGCACCAAGTGTCACGACACAAAAAATGGATGTGATGACACTTGTCTATTCCCACCAAGACAAGTCAGCCTCAACCCAACGAAACAGAAAAAAATGTGGAAAGATAAAGCAAGAACAAGATAAAGCGAAAAATTTATTCTGTCACAACCCAAAATCGGGTGTGATGGCATTTGTCCTATCCCACCAGGACAAGTCAACCTAAACCCAACAAAGCAGAAAATAACAGTGGATATGAAGCAATATAAAGAAAATAATATAAGCGGAAGTCTAACCAAACTAATCAAACCCCCAAGACTGGTTGTCACATATACAAACCACTAATACAGGATTTCAAAAGAAAAGAACAAGTCTCAAGTCTTTGTATCTCAAATAGAACAAAGCTAAATAAATAAGGAACGAGAGAGTTTGCCAGCGTCGAACAGCTACCTCTCAAGTCTCCTTGAAAAGCCTCGGGCAAGAAAGGATAACAGAAATCACGGTCCGGGCTCGGAACCTACACAAGTGTAGAAGCAAGGCTGAGTACCAAATAACACGATACTCAGCAAGTCAACTAACAAAACAAGGCAAGT
The DNA here is from genome assembly GCA_018342035.1 of Solanum appendiculatum. Taxonomy (NCBI): domain Eukaryota; kingdom Viridiplantae; phylum Streptophyta; class Magnoliopsida; order Solanales; family Solanaceae; genus Solanum; species Solanum appendiculatum. Next base: position 126,390 of record JAGDQO010001728.1, read on the forward strand.
CTAATAAAATTCACGAACTTTCTTACTCCCCACCGAACCTCCATAACTACAACCTACACAGAAATTAGCATAACCTATACTACACAGTTCATATAATACAAATGTCAACAACAGCTCAACAGCATCACCGAAATAACTCCCATCAGTTTCAAGTATATCAATTCCAGAGTCACAAGACATAAACACAACTCCACAATCACAGTTCAGAAACATAAGTCATAACTCGCCAGTAATCACAAGAATCATGTTCAACAAACAATAATATGCATGAATGTTGATGCACATGCAATGCTCATGGATGCATCATAGTCGCTGGCAGAAACCTCGGCATCACACTCTCGCCAACAAAAACCTCGGCATCACAATATCGCCAGTAGAAACCTTAGCATCACAATATCAAGAGTAAGACAATGCAATGCAATGCAATGTCAAGTAGAGTGATGCATGTCTGTCCTACGATACATATCCGCTGAATCTCATAACGGAACCCATGGGAGCCACACATGGACCCTGTATCCGTCGGAACCATTTTCCATCGGCAAAATCATCAATCGCCGGAGCCATTTCCCATCGGCATCGTCGGAACCATTTCTCATCGACATAATCATCAAAGTGTCTCATCATAGTGATTCAAAACCAATGCACATAAGCATGTTCACACAAATAATGAGAAAATGATAGTGCTCACAGTAACAACACAATTCATATCTATGCAAATCACGTCACACTATCAACAATATATCAACGTTTACAACAAGATCAATTGCCTAGTCTCCAATTCACTACTCCTTTCATCACAAGTAGGATCAATTACTAAGCAAGGGTTTCAAGTCTAGTCCCATAATCCACAATGAGCAAAAGACATATTTATCAAGTTCACAATCACATCGGGTACTAGTTAATTTAAACATTTCGAAAGAGCGGGGTGTTACATCCTTCCCCCTTTAATCATTCGTCCTCGAATGAAAAATCTGAGTCATGTGGTTAAGTCCTTAAGAGTATCAAAAAATTTGGCATAGTCTCCTCTACATATGTGACTATCTAGGAGCCTGAAACGCAGAAAATTCCAACGTAGGTGTCTCACAGGACGACACAAATAGATAAGCACAATAGCTCCGCAATAGCTGTGCGAGCAAAATACAACAACAACAATAATACTAATAAGCATCAATATAAAGACCGAGTAGGTATCTTACCTCATTGTACTAATTAAAATGATATGCCATCACCATGGGATATGAAACAAGTGAGGATATTTTGACCTCATTCATCCTCAGCTTCCCAAGTCACCTCTTCCATATTCTTGTTTTTCCACAATACTTTAAGAGAAACCCCATCTTTGGTCCTCAATCTTCGGACCTATCTATCTAATTTTGCAATTGAAGTTGCCTCATAGGACAACTCCTCTATGATTTGGACATCCTCAATTAGGATAACCCGAGAAGTGTCTCCTATGCACTTTCGCAGCATCGATACAAGGAAAACGGGATGAATAGATTCTAGCCCCAAAGACAACTCTAATTCATAAGCCACTCGCACCTAATGGTACCCTAAACATGAATCAATCTTTGATAAACATAAAGCATCTTGGAGCTGGACAAAAACCAATCAATCACTAGTAGTGGTTATGTGTCTTTTATAGTCACCTTATTCAATTTTTAGTAGTCCATACACTTTTGTAATGATTTGTCTTTATTTCTCTTGAATATTCCTGGTGCACCGCACTGTGGAGCACTAGTCCTAACAAATCCCTTATCTAATAAATATTTCAGTTGTTCATTCAATTGCTTCAGTTTTGTTGGTGCCATTCTATATGGGGGAATTGATATTCGATGGGCATCTAGTAATGAAGCGATAGCAAAATCAATCTCTCATTCTAGGAAAATACCAGGAAGCTCATCTAGAAAATCATTAGCCACTGAAATAACTGAAGAGTCGATACCTCAACATCAATGTCTTAACATATGACGGTATGGTAAATACTGCCTTTGACGATCATTTTTATTGCTTCAAGATAGGAAATAAAACTACTTTTTAGCATTGCTGTATTACCCTTCTACTCTCGAACAACTTCCCAGCGAGTAATGGGATAACATACGATAATATGTAGCCTGGATCTATCAAAACATAACCACAGTGGGAGCAACCACTCAATATACCTATCACAATATCTAGTGATGACTACTAATTTTGATGACCTGTAGTGCATATGTGCAATTCTAGAAACTGCTGAAACAAGATGCTCCATCTTGACGTCGACCTTTACCTGATAAAATCTGGGAACCACGCTCTACAGGATATACTGAGGCAGATAATCCTATTGCAAATCTGTCTATCTTTGTTGAACCTTGTAAGTCCCTAAATGGATAATATCTTTGTATATGACCGTCTTGGCCACAAAAATAGCATGTTCTGGAGACCTGATGAAATCTCCCAACATTTGTTTATTGCATGTATCACAATGTGGCACAAATGGTCAAAACTGCTCTAGGACTGTTTGTTGTTGTGAGCCTGATGCTCGTGAGCTCTCACCTGGACCTAATCGCCCCTGGTGATCAACCTTCTACCCTAGGACTTTTGTTGTGGGTGTGTAGGTGGTACCCCTAAAACTCAAGGTCTGGAGCAACCCAAGACCTCTATCTAAAACCTATGGGCCAGGCCCTCTTTTGCTTCCATGTCTCGACTCTTTCAGTCGTACACTACTAATGTCAAAGCACCTCTATGAACTAAATAGTAGCATGAATTGGCGTAATGTCCATACTTTAATTATGTATAGTGAGAGTACATGCCCGATAACAATTGCTAATCAAAGAACTCAACTCTTATGACTCATCTCTATAACATGATTCGAGCGAAAAAAGGGTAGCTTTATTGAAAAATGCTTTTAGCTTCCTGCTTAAAAAATGTGGTGCACAACACACTTATAAGCAAGACTCTATGAGACATGGCTTGCAGACTCCCTAGGATATGACGTTGCTCGGATACCAAGTTTGTCACGCCCCAAACTCAAGGGGCGCAACTGGCACCTAATGCCACAACTTAGGCCTGAGTCGACCCTGTTGAACCATTTGCTAAAAGCTCCTAATAGCCATACATAATAAAGAAAACAAATCAGTATATCTCAGCTTAAAAATAAGACCATTGGCCGGCAAGGCCCTTGTTGACAGCTCTATAAAAGAAACAGTTACGCTCGATAATTCATATAAAGAATTAGCGAGCTAGCACATAAGTCCTGTTTGGGCTAAAGAGGCAACCATGATATCCAGAAAACGTAAATGCTATATGGGCCATCAAAGCTGCCATGATCTCTATACAGAATCTGAAAATAACTATGTATCAAGACAATGCGCCAAACAACCATCAAACTTCAGCCAACTAACAAACAAGGCCAACATGGCCAATAACGTGGCTATACAACCCAACACACTAGTCTGCAAGCCTTTAAGAGTAGTAAAGCTTTGTCAAGACAAGGCCATGAACTACCTAAAACTATATACAACAAAAGCCAACAAACCTCTAAACTCTAGCAGCTCCGGAAGAAAGGGGCTAGCCAACCTGCTGAAACTCAACCATGCTGCTGGGGAGGTCTATCAAATCATCTATCAGGACCTACAGGCATGAATGTAGCGCCCCCAGGCAATGGGGCATCAGTACAAAATAATGTACGGAGTATGATAGGTAGTAGACTAAATGAGTAGGTATCATAATATATTGCAAGTAATCTGGTAAGGAAATCAAGGCTAACATAAGCGTACTGACCTGCTCCTGAATCCAAACATACAAAAATAATCAAACCACAACCTAACCAAGCCCCCATAAGCTCGATAGGTACAAAAAACAAACAAGACCATCTACACAGGCTCCCATAAGCCCGAAAGGTGCCAATTAAATCTATATACCCCTATTGGTAGTCCCTTGTCTTGTAGGAAGTCACATAGCCCTCTTAGGCAACGATATAGCCCCATAGGCAGCACATTGCCCCCTTAGGCAACAATATAGCCCTGTAGGCGGCATATAGCCCTCTTTGGAATCAATATAGCCTCGTAGGCAACACATAGCCCTCTTTGGCATCAATATAGCCCCGTAGGCCACATGTAGCCCTCTTTGGCATCAATATAGCCCCGTAGGCAACACATAGCCCTCTTTGGCATCAATATAGCCCCCTAGGTAACACATAGCCCGCTTTGGCCTCAATATAGCCTTGTAGGCAACACATAGCCCTCTTTGGCATCAATATAGCCCCGTAGGCAACACATAGCCTTTTTGGCACCAATATAGCCTTGTAGGCAACACATAGCCCTCTTAGGAAACAACATAGTCCCCTTAGCCAACAACATAGCCCTGTAGGCAGTTCATAGCTCTGCAACTAACCACAATAACCTAAGGGCAATAACAAACAATTCAATAGGCTAAAGGCGAGCAATTTAGCTATAAGAAATCTATACCAATAATTTCTAAGTCGTGCCAAACATAGGATCACTACTAATAGAATAAGAGTCTTTACAAGGAAGGGATATAATAACTCGAGTAGCCAACCACTAACAATTATGGCTACGAGTACATCAATAATAAGAAGCATATTGTATCGCTTCTAAGCTTCAAGGAAACATGCCAAAAGAAGGGAATAGCCTTAACATACCTTTCAACTAAAGCCTCAAATGTGTATATATGAAACTTGCCCAACCTATCATAACACAGCAATTGCTTAAATCTACAAGGCTGCGAGAGCGAGCCATAGATAATTAATAAGGTGTTAATGTCCCACTCACGGCCAGCCAACTCCAAAGCATAAAATGAGGACAATCACAATAACAAATGGCAGCTAAATTCAACAACACTATGCTAACCACATCTCAAAGGAGGGGCGAGCTCCCGAGGCACTATTTCTAGGCATACTTCACGTCATTTGATCCAACAACCTTTTTACATGACTACGCTAAGAATCAAACCAACCCCCTAGTACCTCCAACACCTTAACACACTCAACATATGACAATAATAACCCAACTCAATAAGACAAAGGGGCTGCCTGGAGCAACAATATCCAAAACACCCCTTCATGGCTCAAAAATATATAAAACAATACTAGCACATAGAATTATGAAGGAGGGTCGAAGGAGAATGATTTCTTTGAAATACAAAACTAAACAATCTGCGTCTTTTAAGTAACAACAACTGAAGTTAAAATCAACAAGAAGTTACCACAAGTCATCGGCATCTCCAACTTTTCATAACTAGAAGCTTAGAATTTCGATTCCACAAATAGATAAGTGTAAGAGATCCTTACCTTGCCAATATATATGCATAGCTGCTGCCAAATACTCAGTAAACACCTGCTATCTTGCTTCCACAACAACCATGAAGATACACCATGAAATTGATGGGGAAAACTTTACCAAAATGACGAGCTCGTTATGTAGAGCAACTCCCGTTAAACATCCATGTTGAAAGAACCAATATCCATGGAGAATTTAGGAATTTTCCTTCTGATTTTGTATGAATTTTTGTTGAATTTTCTAAGTTAAAACGAAGCTCAAACAGCTTTTATAAAGCTAAACCGACATAGGGGCTAGGGGCCCACCTTGACGTGCCTGCTTGCGCAGACTTACGAAAACATGAATATCTATTTATTCTGAAGTCGTATGGACAAACGGTTTAGTGGTTTGGAAACTAGAATCGTAGACCTTAGATTTGATAGTTTATGGGCCTTCTAACGCTTTATAGATTAGGAGAAAAACTCTGAGACAGTTGACTCAAATTTCAGAGAAATCTTTAAACGAAACTTGTGATAACTTTCGCCAACTTTAATTTTTCAACTTGTTTGACTCCCAAACTTGAGATACGAACCTTGAACAATTAAACTATGTCATACCACATCCTTCTTAACTCATTAATCACTCGTAGTCTTTCCACGAAGGTACGAGTTAATTTAGACATTTTGAAAGAGTAGGGTGTTACATAGACCACAATCACCATTTTATCAAAACTTTAAAATTCTTGAAAAACCCCAAATTGCCTCCTTTAAAAACCTCAAATTCAAGTTAAAATCGAGTTATAATCAATGGGTAATGAAGATTGAAGGTCAAAATCACTTACCCAATTGATTCCCATGAAAAACTCCTCTTTCAAATCGCCTTCCCGAGCTCCAAAAGTTTGAAAATGGGCAATTTCCCGATTAAACACGTTTTCATGTCCAAAATGCTCTCCGCGAATGCGCAGCACAACTCTCTGCGAACGCAGAGGCCAAATCACAGGCACCAGACACAGATCAAAAATTTCAGAAATCCAACAAATCTCCGAATGGACCCTCGAGATTCGTTCGGAACCCCGTGCACACAAACCATATATGCTACCCTACTAAATTCAAAGTTCCGGACTCAATGGAACCGTCAGAATTCGAATTTGCGGTCTCCTTGATCTATAATCCGATAAAGCACCACTAAATTAACTTGAGCCACAAAACCTCAAATCAAGCTCGGAACCTCTAAAAATTCAACCACGGTCACTCCTAGGCCTAAAATCATCCCCCGAATCCAACAGGGTTGTCGAAATTCAATTCCGAGCATCCGATCACAGAATGTTGACCAAAGTCAACTCTATGGTAAAAATTTCACAAATTTCCATCTCAAGGCCTCCAATCCACGATATAGCTCCAAATCTGATTCCGTCAACTCTCCTAGATCAAATTCCATATTTCGGAGCTGATGGAATCGACGAAATTCCATTCCGAGCTCTGAAACTCAGAATGACCTCAAAAACCACATTTTTAAAACTTAGGCCTTTAGAATTCAAACTTTCCAAAAATTATAACTTAACAAGAATTTCACAAAATTAACTTCGAATACTGATCAAACCTAACTCGGGGCAACTCTCGGGAGGGGTAAAATGGTCATTTGTAAAAATTACCACAAATGACATTTAGGGTCACTACATTATCCACCACTAAAACCCATGTTTGTCCTTGAACATAAAGTAAAAGAAAGTACCTAGAGCCTCTAAAATATGAGGATATTGGGCACGCATGTCAGACTCGGACTCCCAAGTAGCCTCTCCAACTGAACGGTGACCCCACTGCACCTTCACTGAAGCAATCACCTTGGTCCTAAGCTTATGGACCTGCCTATCTAGAATAGTTGTAGGCTCCTCCTCATAAGTTAAATCAAGACCCAACTCCACGGAATCGAGTGTAATCACATGAGATTCATCCGGGATGTACTTCCAAAGCATAGAAACATGAAACATATGATGCACAACTGACAAGCTAGGCGGCAAGGCCAACTTATAGGCCACCTCTCCCACTTGGCTTAGAATCTCAAAAGGACCAATGAATCTAGGGCTAAGCTTGCCCTTCTCTCCGAACCACATAACACCTTTCATGGGTGACACTTGGAGCCAAACATGATCTCCCTCCATGAATACCAGATCTCGAACTCTCCGATCGGCATAACTCTTTTGTCGACTCTGAGCAGTTAACAACCTACTCTGAATCAAACGAACCTGATCCATGTCATCTCTAAGCAAGTCGGTGTCTAAGGAACCCATCTCCGCCGAATCAAACCATCCAGTCGGTGATCTACACCGTCTGCCATACAACGCCTCAAATGGGGCCTTCTGGATACTGGAACGATAGCTGTTGTAGGCATACTTCTCAAGGGCCAAATGTTGATCCCACCTAGCACCAAAGTCAATCACACAAGCACAGAGCATATCCTCGAGCACCTGAATCGTCCGCTCGGACTGACCATCTGTCTGTGGGTGAAAGGCGGTGCTCATATCTAATCGAGTACCCAACCCATGCTGCAAAGCCCTCCAGAATTATGAAGTGATCAAGGAACCTCAATCCGAGACTATAGATATCTACACCCCATGAGGTCTAACAATCTGACTTATGCAGAGTTGGGCTAACTTCTCCGCTGTGTACTTTACCTAAACTGGAATGAAATGAATGGACTTAGTCAACCTATCAACAACCACCCAAATAGAATCATAACCACCCACGCTGGTAGGTAAACCCACAACAAAATCTATAGTGATCCGCTCCCACTTCCATGTAGGAATGGGCATCCTCTGAGACACACCTCCAGGCTGCTGGTGTTCATACTTGACTTGTTGACAGGTCAAACATATGGATACAAATTCTGAAATATCCCTCTTCATACCACACTACTAGTAATGCTGACTCAGATCAACCCTAATACCCTCCTTAGACACCACATGTCCCAAGAATGCGACAGAATCAAGCCAAAACTCACACTTGGAGAACTTGGCATACAATTTCTGCTCTCTTAATCTCTGAAGCACCAACCTCAAGTGACGGACATGATCCTCCTTGCCCCTAGAATATATCAAAATGTCATCAATAAATACGATCACAAAGGAATCCAAGTACAGACGGAACACTCCGTTCATCAACTCCATAAACACCGCAGGAGCATTAGTCAGCCCAAAAGACATCACCAAGAACTCGCAGTGGCCATAATAAGTCTGGAAAGCTGTCTTAGGAATACCCGATGGCCTAATCTTTAACTGATGATAACGGACCTCAAGTCAATCTTAGAAAACAATGCCGCACCCTTAAGCTGGTCAAACAAATCATCAATGCGAGGAAGAAGATACTTGTTCTTAACAGTCACTTTGTTCAACTGCCTATAATCAATACACATCCTCATTGAACCATCTTTCTTTTTTACAAAAAGGACCGGTGCACCCCAAGGTGATACACTAGGGAGAATAAACCCTTTTCTCAACAAGTCCTGCAACTGGTCCTTCAATCCTTCAACTCAGCTGGAGCCATAGATACGGGGCAATAGAGATGGGCTTAGTACCCGGCTCCAAGTCAATAGCAAAATTAATGTCCCGATCAGGAGGAACTCAGCAAACTCCTGAACCACGGGAATGGACTCCATGGAAGGTGACTCAACACTAGTATCCCGAATAAAATCCAAATAGGACAAACGCCCTCTATCAATCAACCTCTAGGCTCGGCTGTAGGAGATAACCTTACTAGGGTAAGAACCACAGTACCCTTCCACTCTACCTTCGGAACACCAGGCATCGCTAAAGTTACAGTCTTAGCATGACCATCAAGGATGCATGATAGGGAGAAGGCCAATCTATACCCAATATCACATCAAAATCTACCATTTCCAGAATAATCATGTCTACCCAAGTGTCGTACCTAGCCAAAGAGACAAGACAAGATCAATACACTCGATCCACCACTAAAGGCTCACCCACAGGTGTAGAAGCATGCACAGGCACAGAAATACGATCACGTGCTAAATCAAACTCAGATGCAAAGTAGTAAGACACATAGGAGAGAGTCAACCCTCTCACTAATCTGTGGACCCTCTCCGCCTCATCTGAAATAAAAGACATGGCATGACAAGACAGCTGACAGAAATGTGTCTCATATTCTGGAACAGACATGCCACCCTGAGTCAAACTCTCAAACCTCAGCCTGCTCTCCTCACGCACACTCCAAGGAATGAAGCGACTCCGAAATGTACTAGAGAATGCATCCCACTCAACCGAAAGAGATCCAACTGACCTGGACTCCACATAAGGCCTCCACCACTACCTGGCTGGCCCAAAGAGCTAGAGAACAACAAAGCGAACACCCCTCACATCCACCATCCTCACAGCCTCAAGCATCTCATGGCACAAGGTCAGAAACTCATGAGCATCCTCACTCTTACCACCCTGAAATTGGGGTGGTTTCATCCTCTAGAACCTCTCATAACACTGCAGGTCCTCCTCAGTCAGAACTACATCTAGAGCAACCTGTGCACCAACAGCTGGCATGAGAACCAATGGTGGCTGACCTACCTAATCCTGAACAACCGGACCCTGATGCTACTCTAGGGTCTGTGCCCTTGCGATAGTCTGAGAACCCCGTGACGTGCCTGCAGCACTCTGAGTAAGACTCTCCAGAACACCCAACATCCTCAATAGGGTTTCTTGAAACAACGGTGCCGCGAAACCTGAAGGAACCTGGTCCTCACAAACCACAACTTGAGGCTCTGAGGAAGCCTCTCTACCACAGCCTCTAGCAGGTGGCACTCCTCGGGCATGACCTCTAGTACGTGCCACTCCATGAACACGGACTCTAGCTCGAGCCCTACCCTTACCTCTGACTGGGGCCTCAACAACTACCTCGGGGACTGCCTCCACTCCATCGCTCGAAATAGAAACTCTGGTTCTCGACATCAGCCAAAACAACATGTGACACTAAGAACTAGCAATAGAACCTAAACATGATAAGGAGGAATTAAATGAAGGAAGTTTCCTAGTAGTCTTCATAGACTCTCGAAGATAACTACAAACGTCTCTGGACCGATCCTCGAGACTCTACTTAGACTTGGCTTGTACATGTGAGACCTATGAAACCTGGGGCTCTGATACCATTTGTCACAACCCAAAACCGGGTGTGATGGCACTTGTCCTATCCCACCAAGACAAGTCAGCCTAAACCCAACAAAGCAGAAAATAACAGTGGATAATAAGCAATATAAAGAAAACAATATAAGCGGAAGTCTAACCAAACTTAAGCAAACCCCCAAGACTGGTTGTCACATGTACAAGAAATATAGGATTTCGAAAGATAAGAATAAGTCTCAAGTCTTTGTATCTCAAATACAACAAAGCTAAATAAATAAGGAACGAGAGAGTTTGCCAACGTCGAACAGCTACCTCTCAGGTCTCCTCGAAAAGCCTCGGGCAAGAAAGGATAACAGAAATCACGGTCTGGGCTCGGAACCTACACAAGTGTAGAAGCAAGGTTGAGTACCAAACAACACGGTACTTAGCAAGTCAACTAACGAAACAAGGAAAGTCTAATAAAATTCATGAACTCCCTTACTCCCCACCGAACCTCCAAAACTACAACCTGCACAGAAATCAGCCCAACCTAAACTACATAGTTCATATAATACAAAGGTAAACAACAACTCAACAACATCACCGAAATAACTCCCATTAGTATCAAGTATATCAACTCCAGAGTCACAAGGCATAAACACAACTCCAGAGTCACAAGGCATAAACACAACTCCACAATCACAGTTCAGAAACATAAGTCATAACTCGCCAGCAATCACAAGAATCATGTTCAACACACAATAATATGCATGAATGTTGATGCTCATGCATGCATCACAGTCGCCGACAAAAACCTCGGCATCACACTCTCACCGGCAGAAACCTCAGCATCACAATATCGCCGACAGAAACCTCGGCATCATAATATCAAGAGTAACACAATGCAATGTCAAGTAGAGTGATGCATGTCTATCCTAGATACACATCTACTGTATCTCAGACCAGAACCCATGGGGGCCACACTTGGACCATGTATTCGCCGTAACCATTTCCCATCGGCATAATCATCAATCGTCAGAACCATTTCCCATCTACATCGCCGGAACCATTTACCTTCTGCATAATCATCAATTGCCGGAACCATTTCCCATCGACATAATCATCAATCGCCGGAACCATTTTCCATCGGCATAATCATCAAAGTGTCTCATCATAGTGTTTCAGAACCAATGCCCACAAGCATGTTCATACAAATAATGCGAAAATGATAGTTCTCACAGTCACAACGCAATTCATATCAATGCAAATCACGTCACACTATCAACAATATATCAACATCAACAATTACAACAAGATCAATTGCCTAGACTCCAATTCACTACTCCTTTAATCACAAGTAAGATCAATCACTAAGCAAGAGTTTCAAGTCTAGTCCCATAATCCACAATGAGTAAAAGACATATTCATCAAGTTCACAATCACATCGAGACTATCATAGCATTTTCCCAATTACACATCAATATCAAGATCACGGCCTATCACATTTTGGCCTACCACTTTAGCACACATAGCTATTTTATTAACCCCGCCGATCAATTTAGCTTGATTCATACAAGAATTCCACCCATACCTCAATCCCATTACTCCCCAACACAATCAAGAAAGAGAAATCTTGAATTTTACAAGATTCGCAAAGTTTTAGAAGTTCACTTGCCTTAATCGAAATCACAATCAATCAACAATCGGAGCTTTTTCCTTCCGAAAGCAATCCAAAGCAACACAATCTATTCAAATTATGAATCACAATCAAATTTTGGAACTAACAACACCAAGAACATGAAATTCGGGCAAAGGGTAAAAATGGCTCAAAAATCTAATTCTGAAAACGGGGTTCTAAATCCGGAAATTCTCACATGAAACTGATCCTCAAAGCATTAGAAATCCATTGGTGAAAACCAATTTAAAAACGGAGCTCAAATCATACCACAATCACCATTTTATCAAAACTTTGAAGTTCTTGAAAAACCCCAAATTTCCTCTTTTAAAAACCTCAAATTCAAGTTAAAATTGAGTTATAATCAATGAGTAATGAAGATAATTAGATACCCAATCGATTTCCATGAAAAAATCCTCTTTCAAATCGCCTTCCCCAGCTCCAAAAGTTTGAAAATGGTGAAAATGGGCAATTTCCCGATTAAACACTGTTTCAGGTCCAAAATGCTCTCCGCGAACGCGGAGGCCAATCCAGCAAAGCTCCACGAACGCACCAACTTACCCTCCGCGAACGCGGAGGCCAAATCACAGGCACCAGACACATATCAGAAATTTTAGCAATCTAACAAGTCTCAGAATGGACCCTCGGGATTTGTTCGGAATCCCATGCACACAAACCATATATGCTACCCTACTAAATTCAATGTTTCAGACTCTATGGAACCATCGGAATTTGAATTCAAGGTCTCCTTGACCCAAAATTTGATAAAGTACCACTAAACTAACTTGAGCCTCAAAAACTCAAATCAAGCTCGAGACCTCTAAAAATTCAACCAAGGTCACTCCTAAGCCTAAAATCATCCCCCGAATCCAACAGAGTTGTCGAAATTAAATTCCGAGCTTCCGATCACTGAATGTTGACCAAAGTCAACTCTATGGTCCAAATTTCACAAATTTCCAACTCAAGACCTCAAATCCACAATATAGCTCCAAATCTTATTTTGTCAACTCTCTTAGACCAAATTTCACATTTCGGAGCTGATGGAATCGATGGAATTCCATTCCGAGCTCTGAAACTCAGAATGACCTCAAAAACCACATGTTTACAACTTAGGCCTTTAGAATTCAAACTTTCCAAAAAACATAACTTAACAAGAATTTCACAAAACTAACTTCGGATACTAATCAAACCTGACTCGGGGCAACTCTCGGGAGGGGTAAAATGGTCATTTGCCAAAATTACCAAAAATGACCTTCAGGGTCATTACATATTCTTTCTATTATAACCCCAAAACTTGGTTTTCACATGTACAAGCTACTAAAGCATAAAGTGCAGAAATGAAAGATAATTACAAGTCTCAACGTCTTTGTTTCTCAAATAAAATAAAGCATAACATAAAAGAAAAAGGGCCCACCGGGATGGCAAGCAGCTACCTCTCAAAGTCCTTCAACAATCCTCGGAATGGGAGAAGAAGAAGAGCAATCACACGGTACCAGACTCAAAACCTATACAAGTGTAGAAGAAATAAGTGAGTACCAACCAACACGGTACTCAGCAAACAACCTAATATACAAGGCAACCTAGTTAGAAATCGAATATTCCCTTCATCCCAACCGAACCTCCTCAAACTACAATCTGCATAGAAATTAGCCTAATCTAACAGTTTTACAATACACAGTTCACAAGGCTTAACCACACAGTTCAACAACCAACACGTATCAATTATGTCAATTCACAAGCAACAAGTAGATCAATCACAATTAACAAGTAGATCAATTAGAAGTATCAAAAGGCATTAAATCATATTAATGATCTCTTGCCGAAACCATTTCTCTTCGGCACCATATCATTAGCCAAAACTATTTTTCATCGTATTTATATCACATCACTAGTTGGAACCATTTCCCTTCGACTTTATATCATTTCAGTAGTCGAAACCATTTCTCTTCGGCTTTATATCATTTCACTAGCGAGAAACATTTTCGTCCGACTTTGTATTATTCCACTAGCAGGAACTATTTCCCTTTGGCTTTATATCACATCACTATCCGAAACCGTTTCCCTTCGACTTTATATCATTTCACTAGCCAGAACTATTTTTCTTCGGCTTTTTATCACATGTCTCATTATGGTGTACAATAATCAACACAAATAAGCAATTTCACACCATAAGGAAGAGATAAAAACTCAAGCAAATTCATGTCCACATTCATGCCATTGAAGCATTTCATCAATCAATCAAATAAGGATCACAACAAGGCAATTCACAAAGCATTATGATCAACACGTTGCCTTTTCATTAATCCCCTTTTTATTCATTAAGATTAATCAAATGGAACAATAAACTCATCACTCATTCTCATTACTCCCCAACATACACAATGAAGTGAATACACAAATTCTACTAGATTTACAAAATTTAGGAGATCACCTGCCTTAATTCAATCAAATAGTCAATTCAAGACTTGAATCTTCCCCTTCCGAATGAGATCCAATGCCCCCAATCTAGTTCAATCAAGTAACCAGAATAAGATTCTGGAAATACAATACCCAACTCACACCTTTAGAGAAAAGGGTCAATCAACTCAAAAATTTAATTTCAAAAAATGAGGTTTGAATTCAAAAATCTTTAATTGAAAACATTATCCCAGGAATTTGGAACTCATTGGTGAAAATTATTTCGAATAAAGATATCAAATCAGTTTGCAATCACCGTTTTAATTTAAAACTCAGGTTCTTGAAAAAACTTGCCATTTGCCAATCGAAATCCCAAGTTTTGATGTTAAAATCCATAAATAATGAAAGGGAAATGAAGTTTTAGCGTCACAAAAGCTTTCCCAAATGATTTAGCACAAGAAATCTCTTGCAATTTGTCTCCAAGGATTTTACCAAGCTCAAAAATGGAAAATGAGGCTAAAATCCCAAAATTTGCAGGTCAAAAACCCCCCTTTGATGTCGCAAAAGTTGGGGTCTTCGCTTTCGTAAATCAAGGTTCACTTTCAAGACCATCGCGATCGTGAACCCCACCTAAAAGAGGCCCTTCACTTTCGCAACTAGGGTCTCGCTTTCGCGATCCTCGCGAAGCACCCTTCGCGAAAGCAATTCACACCATCATCAAAAAAACACGTCAACTCTTAAAACATCAAAAAGACCCTTGGGATTTGTTTGGAACCCCGTACACACAAATCATATATGTAAATTGACTATACTCAATGTTCCAGACTCAGTGGAGCTATCGAAATATGAATCTGAGGTCTCCTTGACCCAAAACTCGTGAAAGTCATAAAATGAACAAAATGCCTAAAAAGGCCAAAACAATCTCGGGACCTCTAAAAATTTAACCAAGACCTCAGCTAGGACTAAAATCATCCCCCGAATCCAATGGAGCTCTCGAAATTCCGATCTGAGCATTTGAACCTTGAATGTTAATCAAAGTCAATTCAAAAGCTAAAATTTCACAAATTTCTAACTTAGGACTTCAAATCCTCAAAAAGGCTCCGAATCTGAAACTAACAAATCTTTAAGAACAATTTCCACATTCAAAAACTGATGGAATCGATAGAATTCTATTCCGACACTTGAAACTTCAAAAGATACCCAAAAAACCACTTTTAAGCAACTTTAACCCTTTCAAAATTAAAACTTACACAATTCTCAACTTTTTACTCAAGGTTTAAAACTAATTTTCAAAAGACAAATAAAAATAACTCAGGATCAATATTGGAAGGGATAAAATAGTAATTTTATGAATTTTTTCAAAAACTACCAACTGGATCATTACACCAAGATTCCAAGATCAAAGATTTCCTCCAAGAAAGCTAGTGTTCTTCCTCATGCTAGGGAAAAGCCAAGTCTCCAGCAAAGTTTTTAGTCAAATAGCTTCATAATCAGGTATGTTAGTCTAATTGTTGGGCTAAGTTCATCCTCATGCCCTATATCTAAATTCAGTTAGTAAAGAGTTAAATCTAGGATTCTATCCAAAGATCCATGAATGCTGAACTTGACTTGTATTTCTTAATCTGAGTTCTGATTTCTTAATTATTGAGACTATGATATTTTACGCATTTTGATTCTTGAGTTGTTGTTCATGCTTATATTATCACATGAACCCTTGTTAATGAGGGCCGTATAGCCGGCCGTGAAGCTTCACCTACTCGATAGGGCTTCACTAAAACGGGTATAACATTTTACTTCGAACTCGAAATGAGGCAAACTTGGAGGCGTTGGAAAGAGGATTCAAAGACCTTTTATTTGATAAGTCATGGGCCATCTAATTCATTATGAGCTGAGAGATATAATCATTTGAAGTTGACCAAAAACTTAAAAACTGATTGGTGACTTGTAAGGACCCCTAAACGGACCGTACAAGGCACCACGGGCCGTCTGGGGTCACGTCCAGGTGACCCCGACCTTGGCAGCCCTGGAAGGTTGGCCACCCTTCCTAAATGGGTTGTAGACCCCGAAACGATCCGTATAGGGAGCTGTGAAGGGTCCATGGTTCATTTTGGGTTCGTGGACTTGCCTATTTGCCCTCTTTAGCCTTTCTCAAAGTTTGAGGTGTTACACGAACGATTCAAATTTTAAGAGTAGAGTTGCTAGGTGTTATAGAATGATTTGGGTCTTAGCTTAGAAATTTTTGGGGTGTTACAATATCTCATCCTTGGGATCATTCGTCCTCGAATGATGGTTAAACTGAAAATGGAAAGGAAAGGAGTTACTCTTACTATCTTTCTGACTTCTGAACTTTCCTACTAACATAGGCGGAACTGATTTATACTAAGAGTTTGGAACTTTCTATAACACATAAGTCAAGAACGATATTGTTTTGAACATAGTCACGCTCTATCTGAAGTAATCTTACATAAAGCAAGGATATCTGGGCACGAAGTAAGAGTAGGAATTCTATGCCTTGAGTAATATGACAAGCAGCTTTTAAGCTTAGCAACACTTCTCAATTATACTTTCCTTTCTGATTACTACACTTCATTAGCTGCAACTCATAGCTCCCACTAGAGTATATGACTATTTTTAACAAGGTCTAAGTTATACTGCTTGCTCTTACTGTGTTCAAGCCTAATCTCTAATTCACAAGGTGCTAACACATGAGATGGTTATAATTATCTAAATCACAAGATTCAGGTTCTATACCTCTATAGGGAATTTCATCCCGAGAATACTTACTCTTATAACCGCATTCAACCAACCTTAAGCCCATATCAAGAAACACCTAATGCATCATGCATTTGTCCACATGTTAACAACACCACATTCAATTAGCCTGGTACTTTAACCACTCAATGGACTCCAACTAACCAATCATGCTAAGTATTTCTCATTCACTGATCATCTCTATCAATTGAAATTTCATGCATTACTATCAGGAACTAACTAACTACTCTCACCTTACTATTACTCATAGTAAAACCTCATCTCATTCTTCTTCCACATTATAACCTTAGATGGAATAAAAACACCATCACTACCACAGTAAAAAACATCAGTCCTCTCCTTCTATCATCACACAACTACGTACTATCAACAACATTGCTTTCAAAACTAAAAAGGACCACTGAAAGAATTTTGGGCGAAAGATCATAAGCACGATTCATTCGAGATATCTGATATAAGAATATGCATGGCATAACATTATGTTGCTAGCCGTTCAAAGTAAATCATGTATTTGTGAGACTGAGCATACTATGAGACATGAATGCTTATATGAATAGGTTCATATCATAAGACTGATATCCATAACTTTATGGAGTAAAATTGAGATCAGTGGGCTAAAGTCTTTGCCCCTCATTCTGGAATTGAGCATAAATGTGAATCTCTCTGAAGTGTATGAGCACAGGTTATGGATACAATTATGATAATAGAAACATCAATAAGATATTAGAATGACTGAACTTTGAAGAATACGCAAGATTATGAATGGATCGATATATCACTTTAACTCTTTCTGAACACATCAATATATGATTCTTATCATTTGACATGATTTCTCATCTTATCATCTCCCCCTTCGGTCTGAAGCTGACACTTTAAAGCTATGAATCTATTCCATCATCTCTAAACTGGTCTACATTCGCTTTACTCTAATACTCGGGAAAGGCTTATCTCATGGCTTTTGAACCCTCCATGTGAAGGTACTAGGGTTCCTTCTAAGACCTTTTTCTAAAATGCTCTCTTCCCATTGGCTTATAAAGCCGCTTCATCTAACTCTTTAGGGAAAAAAATAATGCTTACATCAGTCTATTCCACAATGACAGCTCAAAAATACTATCTAGGCACACATGAAAAATCATTAACTTAATTGGAACCTCATCTGACTATATACGATCTCAGGTACACTTCTTAATGCTCTTGTTAATGTAATGACTTAGCCACACTCCCTTGCTCTCATCTAAGAGTCATAATACCACACTTGTACCACTCACACTTATCAAAAGGAACACCTTAATTTATCACTTAATTTATGTCAAACCTATTAGATCAGATCTCAAACTAACATCATCCCCTCATGTTGCCATCCTTGTGATCACGATACTAATCTCAAATTCAAGCTTAGAGTCTATTACTAAACACAGATATCAATATAATTGCTTACTTACTATACTAACTTACAACTACTAGATAAACTTAAGAAACACTCACCCACTAAGATCTCATGACAAGTAGTCAATCTTTATCTCTCAGTCTACCTATTTACAGATTACTACCACACTTCCATTTCACAACTTAAGTACTACTTACTCATTCACTATACATCATTTTCTAATTTTTTCTATAATCCTCTTAATATCATGGGGCTCTCCTTTTAAGAAAATCATAGGCCTAGCTTAAATCTATCACATCATGAATACTCGGCTCTTCTATTCAACACTTATACTTGGTCGATACTAATAGATTAACACCTCATCATAAAATTCTCTCTGGTTAAAGTATACTCTAACTCATCCATACTAGTAACTCTTATCTACCTTCTATCATGAAATCTACACCAACGCATCACTTCTTAGTCTACCCATAAGGAAAAACTCCTCATTAATAACTTAATAGGTGCATGACTGCAAAAACGCAATTTACCTCATCACTATCTCCCTTTCTTAGATTACTATACCTCTGCATGCATTCTTCTAACTTTGGGCACTTCTACTACTACAGGCTCATAACATCGTAACCATACTATCTTTTCGGATGAAAATACTACCCAAGTTCTAAAACACACTTCCTTTTAAGGGTCTCAACTGAAACAAGGTTTAGAGAAGAGAGTTTGGGAGTACATTTCGCTTTTACCTTAAACGCAAGATTCATATGAATAAGAGTGCATTCTTTCGAATCTCAACACTTAAGCTCACTCAGGGGCTTATCTCAAGCCCCTCTGCAGTCTCATGAATTTCTGAAGACTTTTTCTGTGAGCAACTCATCTATAAGGATCTGGGCTTTGCTTTTCAACCACCTTGAGTATGAAGGGTAGTCGAAATGGATCTAAGAAACGCACGAGTTTGAATAAGTTCCTTATGACACAGTTCTAGTGCACAATTTAGAATATGAAAGAAGGGAAACTTTTCTTAAATGTCTGCAATCCCTCATTCATAGAAGTGGGGCCTTCACAACCATAAATAAGATCCTACTGACGCGACTTCATAGACACCCTAGGACACTTGAACTTTGTGCTTTGATACCAAGTTTGTCATGCCCCGAGCCTACACCCTGAATGTGGCCAGCACTCGAGAACCATTGTTGGTCCCTAAGCTAACCCTTGGCCTGGATGACTACTTAGCGGAAGACTTACTCAAGCAGAATAAATCTTTAATAGAAAATAAATCCTCAAAAACTCAAAATACTTATATAATAAGGTCTAGAAAATACTCAAAGTAATGTTAATAATTTGCAAAACAACTCAAAGGAAAAGAAAGTACTGAGAGACTCCTCAACTCTATTTATCTATGAAGCCTCTAACATTAAGATAGGTGTCGGGACAAGGCCCACGACACCTCAACCAACTAATAGCAGAAATAAAAGCGGGGCCCTCCGGAATGCAAGGAGACTCATCAAAGCTAACTGGGAGTACTAAGTGATCTCAATGAAGCACCTATTGATGATCCTGAACACCTGTATTTGTATCATAAAATGATGCAGGTCGAATGACATCAGTACACAGAATGTACGAGGATGTAATATAGCCGAAGCAAAATAATTGTATAAAAGGACTACAATAGATAAAATAAACTCAAGCTGGATGTAAAGAAATAAAGGAATTAAATCATTTAAAACTTTACAAAATACTTACTTATCTCTGAACACAACATAAAAAATGATATATGAAGTACACTTTAACTCTATTTGGGAGATTCTCTAACCAACAACCATCACAATGAGCTACGTGATGATACAATGTCTCACCCACGCTGCTAGAACTGTCCTATACTGTGCCGGGGTATAGGACCTCTCAACTAAGTGGATCCACTAAGCCATAAGGATTCATATAAGAAGTATGATCATGTACCCATGTTGGAAAGACATGGTTTATGGGGGCTATGAGTTGTCTGAACTCTCCCCCAAATCGAAGCCCAATACTACTCCCAATAATATATACTCTTGCTCAAATGTATAGAAACATATTCTTTCTCAAGTTTGAGGTAATTGCTCAAACTAACCTCTTAAAAGAGGTAACTGCTCTGAAATATCTCTGAACTCATTGCTCATTTAGAAAACAATGTTTCTCTTTTCTCAATGCAAAAATACTTTCTCGAGGTTGAGATAATTAGTCAAAAAGGCCTCTTTAAGAGGTAACTTCTCTGTACTCAATCTTTCTGAAAACTCTTTTACTTTTCTCAAAATAATACTCTCTTTTTTAATGTAAAAATGAAACATTTGGGAAATAGTCAGTTCCCTTATATTCTTTCTTAAACTCCTCTTTACCTCCTCAAAAACTCTGTTTAAACAAATGCTTATTGTGATCTGATCATTGATGACTCGGGATGTCATAATGCATAAACATTGATGGCATATCTAGATGTCATATTGCTTACACATTGATGACATATCTAGATGTCATACTACTTACACATTGATGGCATACTCGACTGTCACACTAATCATGAATCATAGTTCTCTTCTCAATGTAAAAATTATTACTTTTGTAACCATTAGTGTTCCCTTAAACTTTACTCAAAAATTCTCTTTAAACTCTATTCAAACTCTACTTTACCTTCTCAAAAACTCAGTTTACAACTCAAAATAGGGTTCATGCTGAAATATGGACATAAACGAATCAACTCAAAAATCTCAATGCATAACATATAGCAATTCAATAATGAGGAATGGAATTTCAAAAAGAATCAGGAACTCAAGAACTCAGAACTCAACATCAACTTATCTCAAGAATACTCAAATCTAAGGATAGAACCCTATATTACTCTTTCTCTTATTTGAAAGTAGATATAGGGCCTGAGGAAGAACTAGTCAAACACTATGATAGCCTTACTTACTTGGAAGGATGAAGTTCTTTGGCAAATTTGACGAAACTCGAAGAACACTCGAAACCCTAATCTCTCTCCTCTTGGAACCTTGCTCTAATGTCTTGAAGTGTTAATGAACGTAAAAGATTTGATTAACACTGTCTAAGCCTTTAATTAGGTGTAAAGCGTCGTGGTTTAGGCTTATAATAGGGGTTAAAATGACGTAGTTTAAATACCAAACGCATATGGGAAAGGCCAAAATGGCCCCTACTTAAACGACTGATGAGGTACCTTAAAAGAGAGGCTTCACGGCCCGTGAAACACTTTAAGGGCCGTATAGCCGACCGTGAAGCTTCACCTGCCCGACAGGGCTTCACTAAAACGGGTATAACCATTTACTCCAAACTCAAAATGATGCAAATTTGGAGGCGTTAGAAAGAGGATTCGAAGACCTTTTATTTGATAGGTCATGGGCCACCTAATTCATTATTTGTTGAGAGATGTGATTATTTGAAGTTGACCCAAAACTTAAAAACTGATGGGTGACTTGTACGGACCTCTAAACATATCGTACAAGCCACCATGGGCCGTCTAGGGTCCCATCCAAGTGACCCCCGCCTTGGAAGCCCTGGACGGTTGTCCACCCTCCCTAAACGGGTCGTGGACCCCTAAATAGTCCATAAAGGGAGCCGTGAAGGATTCATGGTTTATTTTGGGTTCGCGGACTTTTCCGTTTGCCCTCTTTAGCCTTTCTCAAAGTTTGAGATGTTACACAAACGATTCAAATTTTAAGAGTAGTGTTGCAAATACTTTCAAAGTCCATAAATGAACACAATAACTAGAAATTAACATTCAAGCCAATTCTAAGACCCTGAAGTCCACGTGTATTCAGAATCTTTACTTCAACACTAAGCCCAATTCCGGTTTTCACAAGCAAACTTCCACTCTTAGTGATCCAACCCTTGTAAAAAAAAGTCAAACACGCCCATGACAAAAACACCTTCGTGTCTGAAGGTCCCTGTCGCAAACCTCAACTTCTTAAAAGCATAGTTTTGAACCGTGAAGCTGCTATTTTCAATTCCCTACCTCTATTAGGAGTGATTAGAGTAGTTTAAACATCATTAGATGTTGAAGATGATAAAATTGGAGTAACATGAGCCTTTTCTGGTGGTATTTCTTGACGATTCCATTCAACATAACTATGAGTAATGAGGTTAAACTCTATTACTTAGAAAGATGATTTTTTCGATAAACACTTTCTACTAGTAAATTATGTTAAAATCTCTAAAGTTGGTCTGGTTTCTTGAAATCTATAGAAAATGTCAATTTTAATCAAGTTTATCTCATGGACAAGTGTGAGATTGCACATACAAAATTGAACTACTTTTAGCATCATGATGTGGCTAAATGATATAATTACACAACATTTGTAGCAAAAGATTGATGATACGGCCCAATAATTTTCAAATCAGCAACAAAAGAAATTTATGCTATAAGATTAAATGGAAAAATAAGGTGATAACTAGATAGAACGCTAAATGAGTGATACAAGATGCTCGGCCACTTAGTGACGTGCACAGAAACTTTAGAATTCTGCAGCCACCCATAGAAAAAGTAATGTTTGCATTTCCTCATCTTTCCGTTGGTTATGGATTCAAAAGATATCCCTATTTTCTTCTTAATTCCCAATATGAACTTTGTTATTTTCAAAATTTCACATTCAATGTATCATAATCCAGTATTTTACTATCCTCTTATCTATAGATACCTATCTATTAATGGTGTAATCTCTTTTTATAGGAAGTGTAATCCAAAAGAAAAAAAACACAAAGTAGCACAATTTGTGTGTATTTTTTTTCTTGTATATTAAGGTTTAAGTAATAAGTCATCGGTGGAATTACTCAAACCATAATATGTAAGAATAAATATACACAAATTATGCTACTATGTATTTTCTTTCTTTTAGACTACATTTCTCATAAAAAAGGAGATTACACCATTAATAGAAAGGAATCTATAAATAAGAGAAGAGTAAAAATACTAGATTTTGATACATTGAATGTGAAATTTTGAAAACAACAGAGCTCATATTGGGCATTAAGAAGTAAATGGGGATATCTTAAGAAGCCATAGCCAATGAAAGATGAAGAAATCAAACACTGCTTTTTCTAGGGTGGCTGCAGAAATCTAAAGTTTCTATGCATATCACTAAGTGACCGAGCATCTTGTATCACTCGTTTAACGTTCTATCTAGTTATCACCTTATTTTTCCATTTAATCTTATAACATAAATTCTTTTTGTTTCTAATTTGAAAATGATTGGGTCGTATATTCAATTCTTTGCTACAAATGTTGTTGTAGTTATATCATTTAGACACATCATGATGCTAAACATAGTTCAATTTTGCATGTCCAATATCGCACTTGTCCATGAGATGAACTTGATTAAAATTGACATGTTTTATGGATTTTAAGCGCCAGACAACCTTTAGAGCTCTTAACATGCTTTACTAGTAAAAAGTGTTCACCAAAAGAATTATCTTTCGGAGTAACAGAGTTCGACCCCATTACTCGTAGTTTCTAAATCCTCAATGGAATCGCTAAGAAAAACCACCAGAAAGGCTTCTGTTGCTCCAATTTTGTCATCTTCAACAACCATTGATGTTAAAACTACTCCAATCACTCCTAATAGAGGTAGGGAACTGGAAATAACAACATCACAGGTTCAAAACTTTGTTGTCAATGAGTTGAGGTTGGCGACAGGGAACTTTAGACTTAAATGTATTCTTGGGGTGGGTGGGTTTGATTCTGCTTACAAGGGTTGTATCAATGAGAGTGGAAGTTCACCAATGAAAACCAACATTGGACTTGTTGTTGCAGTAAAGATTCTGAGTACACATGTACTTCAAGTCTTAGAAAGCGACTTGAATTCTATTGTTTCTAGTTATTGTCTTAATTTTATGGACTTTGTAAGTTAAACAATGTAATTTTTTATGCATATCCATTTACAAGTCATTTCATATGACATGCAGAAGTAAACTATCTTCCCAATCTTCACCATTTAAATTTAGTTATGTTAGTAGACTATTGCAAGGAAGGTGATGAGAGGATAATCTCTTACGATTTTATGGCTCGTGGATGTTTAGAGAACTATCTATTTTGAAATGTGTTATGCATGTACTCTTCTATATGGTATTTTTGACAATTAGTTTCTTGTTTGAAGTTGTGCCAGGACCTATCGAATCATCTCTTTCCAATACTTTTTTGGCCTACCTCTACCCCTCAGCGTACCTCCTACGACCAACCTCTCGCAGCTCCTTGGTGAGATGTTAGCGCACCTCCTCTACAGATGCTCAAAGCATATGAGTCTCAGTTCCCTCATCTTGTCTGCCACAGAATCCACTCTCACCTTCTCCCAGATAACCTCATTCCTAATCTTATCACTCCTATTTTTCCCACACATCCTTCAACATTCTCATCTCCACAACATACATATTTTTAATATGTGACTTCTTGAAAGGCCAACACTCCATCGCATACAACAAGGACGGCCTAACCACCAATTTGTAGAACTTACTTTGAAGTTATGTGGTACCTTTTTATCACATAAGACTATAGAGGCAAGCTTCCATTTCATCTATGCCGCCCCAATGCAATGTGTGGCATCATCGATGATGTCCCCACTACCCTAGATTATGGACCCAAGATACTTAAAACTTTTTCTCTTGGGAATAGTCTGTGTGGAAAGCCTTACTTCTACATCATCTTAATCCAATGCAACACTAAATATGCACTCAAAATATTCCATTTTGGTCGTGCTCAACCTCAACCCTTCAGAGTTTGGACTCTAGAGTTTGTCTCCAAACCTCCAACCTAGTATTAACTATGTCTCGTGTCTATCAATTACTTCTATGTCATCTGTAAACAACTTATACCATGGAACCTCCTCCTGAATAGATCGCGTCAACTCATCCATCACCAAGGCAAATAGGGAAGGGCTAAGAGTTGATCCCTGATGTAGACCCATCTCAACTGGAAGGTTCTTCGAGTCTCCCACACTATTCTAATCCGAGTCTTGGATCCATCATACATGTATTTTATCACCCTTATATAAACCACTGGGACACCTTTAGCAATCGAAAACATCCAAAAGACATTTCTCATGATTTTGTCATAGACCTTTTCAAGGTCAATGAACACCATATGTAGCTCCTTCTTCGTTTCCCTATATTTCTCCACCAGTCTTTGCACACGATGGATCGCTTCAGTAGTCAATCTCCCCAACATGAATCCAAATTGATTCTTGAAAAGGACACCCCTCTTCTTATCCTCATCTCCACCACTATCTCCCAAGCCTTCAAAGTGTGGATTAGCAATTTGATACCCCTATAATTGTTACAATGTTAGATATAACCCTTATTCTTGTACACTGGAATCGTTGTGCTCAACCAATGAAAATCTATTCGGTGTTTGTATACTTCTCACTTGCTCATCCAAATCCTCCGAAAAGAGCTTTTTAGCCTCCTCATCAAGGCCCACTTGAGGTGAATTATAACTAATAACATTCAAATTAATCCCGCCAGCAATAGATTAATTGTCATCATACTATCATTGATCCTCCTAACCTCCACCATTCTATTTCTAAGGTCCCTGTCTACTAAAATAGCAACTCCATTTCTTTCCCTCGAACCCCCTGAGTGCCACAACTTAAAACCGTTCACATCCCATGCTTTGGTACCTACAAATCTGGTCTCCTAGATGCAAGCTATATTTATCTTCCTCTTCTTGAAAATATTCACTAGCTCTATTGACTTCCTTATCAATGATCCTATGTTCCACGACCATACTCTCACTTAGGAGAACTCGCAACCCCCTTACTGCTACTTCTTCTCGCTCTTGACCTTAACCATTGACATGACCCTTGTCCACCATCACTCACCAAAGCCACTAGGAAAATGTAAAATGTAACAACATGTCCCGATCATTATGAGCAGGCCAATAGTGAAAGAAATTGGGCTAAAAAACTTTTCGGATAGTGACTTAAAAATGTTAGGCTAGCCATTTATAGATAGAATTGAAGACTGGTGAGGTCTAGGGTCACGCGAGAATATAGGGGTTGGTATGTCTAGTCTTGGTTTATATTTTCTAGAAGCCAAGACATTAAGGAACCCGTAGGTCTTCAGGGAATCAAATTTATGCGATTAAAACTCCTCATAATTGAATTTGGCGTGAAGGGGATAGTTCGGCACATCAAGGGAAGAGGGTATGTTGTGAAAAATTAGATTTTCAGGGATTTCTAAGTCTTTGAAGTTTTTGTGATCCGCTATAGCGGGCACCAGACCGCTAGCTATAACAGGAGTTTGCATGAGCTATAATGGGCTGACAGCCACAATAATGGGGTCGCTATAGCTGGGTAAGTTAGGAATTTATACAGAAAAGGTCCTAAAACCTCCTATTTTCTGTATAATTGTTTTTGAGGTTGAGAGGGGCAAATTAGGACAGTTGCTACTTGATTTTCCACGATATTCATCGGTAAATGTAAGTTCATTACTCTCCTATCTTATAAATTGATTCTTAAGCCTTAGAATCTAGGATATTACTCTTGAGGGAGGGTTTTAACTTGAGTTAATGGTGGAAAAAGCCCTTGTTTGGGTGGAATGATCATGAATTGGCCTTGGGTGAGGATTTTCTTATGATCCGGGTATATTAGGCCATTTTTGATTGATTGATTGTATTTATTTATTATTTTAGATCAAGAACAAGCCAAGGTACTTCAAAGGGGAAAGCTTGGGTTCCTTAGACTTTCTAAGGGGCTTGATTTGAGGTAGGTGATGGTTGTATGCTTTTCAATTTATGTATGTATACATGTTTACCACTTTATAGTATCACTTGTATAATGCATATTGGGAAAACATAAGAAAGAATGTGAAATGACATCATGTTGATAATCTCATGCAATGAACTTATTTATGTTACTTGTAGTTTCAAGTGTTATTGTTCATTGTGATTGTGCATGATTGTTTGTGATTGATGGTTGGCTCTGGTACCATGCCGGTACAAGAATACTAATGCTTGGCTTGAGTACCATGCTTGGTATGAATACTAACTCTGGCTGGCTTGTATACCACAATGGAACACTAACAGTGTCTGCGTGGATTCCTTGAGAGGACCAAGTATGTGTATTTGCGGTTCCATGAGAGGAGCAGGTCCTTGTAATTGTGATCATGTGGGACATGTTCCAGGTATTGGTTGATTCATGATATTGCAACTTGGAGTCTATGTATTCATGATTGTGGTATATGTGTTTTCCTGTGATTACTATGTTGTAGTTGTTTATTAACATTTATGATTTGGACTAGCCGTGTGATTCTACCAGTACACTGTGGTTGTGTATTGATATTGCACCTATTCTTTTCTTGTTAAGTACAGGGCATCTTCCCGCAGCTTATGAGAGACCTCACTTAAGGAACGCTTGACTTCAAATCCAAGGTGAATACTCTTTCAGGCTGCCATGGGTTCCTCTACATTTTCTTGCCCATCTTTTCGGGCAAAGACATTAGACTATTAGGTCATATTTTCTTAGTTTTGGGGTTGCATCCCCATTCTTGAATTATTTTGAGTTTTGGTACCACAACTTTCAGTTTCTAGGAGTTTTATTTCTGTAAATGTTTTGAGTATCGATTGAGTTTATGGGGACTCGATTTGTTAGTTGTTGCAAAGATTGTTTCTTGATATTTATTTGATGACTTGGTTTAAAAAATGGTGTGCTGGGTAATTTTTGGGTTGGTAGTTGGTTCTTCCACCAGATGGTTAGTGTGGGTGCCACTCACGATGGTCTGGGTCGTGACATAAACTAAACAACATATATATGAAACAGGAATCTACTAAAACCACTAAATCAAGCAGAGTGTTTATGAATGAAATGGATGAATAGAAGCAACCAAATCGATAATATGTGTACACCCAATATACTAACACAAGAAAAACCACAAGAACTATGGAATAATTGCACTATAGATCAAGAAACAGAGGGTAGAGTTGGACCGAGAGAAAAATGAACAAGAGATAGAGATATGCAATAGAATACTAATCACAAAAGATCAATAATTAGAAAAGAAAGATATATCAAAAAACTAGATCTAAAATATAACTCCAACTCTGCATATAGAACTGGAAACAAATTTAAAAATCAAAAACTAAAGGCAACCTGAAGCAAATCAGGAAATTAATTTGGGAAGATAGAACCTGGAACTTGAAGAGGAGATCGCAGGTACTTTTCTGGAGAAGAAAGAATGAATCTTGTTGTCTGGATCTAATTCAAGCTGAGAATTTTGAGATGTCGGCAGAAACTGGTAGCATTGCAAGGTTTCATCAGATGAAGTTAAGACTTGATGGAAGCCGCCGGAGCTTGTTGAAAGTCACCAAAAATTATTGGATGTCGCTGAAGTCGCAGGAGCTTGCCTGATGTCATTGAAATTTTGTTGGTATATAGTCTTTACTGGTCAGATCTGGTTCGGAGTGGACTTTCCAACAAGAATAGTTCCATGAAGAGAGAGAGGAGAAGGTAAAAAAAAGAAAGAAGTAGACGAAGATCTATAAAATTAAGATAGTAAAATAGATCCTCCATGTTAGCAGATTTGCAGCCACCGAATTGATTTTCACCAAAGAAGATGACGATCCAAATTGATTTTGCCGAAATATCCTTGATTTGCGAATAAAGAAAGCTGGTGGGTTTTGATTATCTAAGGTCTTGCAAATCGATCTAATCTACCCGACATGGCTACTGACAACTAGCAAATCAAGAATCTCAACTCCAATAGATCGACAAATAATAAAATCCCTTTTCCCCGTGTCGAGGCTGAAAGGACGACAATAAATGCATAACCAAGAAAGAAAGAAAATCAAGTGTAACCGAGCAAAGATAGTTATTTGACTTTTCATAGTTTACTTTAAAAAAAAATTTTCCACGGGAAAACTAAAACATAAAAACATTTTTAATTTGCGAAATTATATATATAATCACATGGTTACCATACACCCAACAAACGTTTCTAACATAAAGTTATCTAGAACTTCAAGAATTTATTTCTCAGCTCGTTGATGAAAAAATAGTAAGACAAGTACCTGATTTTATTTGTAGAATTATGATTTTGATCATTGCCCAATTATTTCCCCACATTACAATATAGAGGATGGAATAGTAAACGAATATATAGCTAAAGAATATCAAGTCAATTATTATATTTAAAAGATAATTAAAATGGACATGTATATAGGAAGAAAGCTAGCATTGATACTTTATAGCTCAAACTTTTTCGCTATAGACGCTATTATAAACATATATCAAATACACTTAAGGAATTTTTGTTGTTAAAAAAGTGATGTTGCGCCTCTCTATAGCTTAGAAATCTATTTATCTTTTATCTCCTATTTTAATTTTTTCCCTTCATTCTTTTCATTAATAAGTTTTTTTAATAATTTAAATATTCAATCATATTCATTACTGTTACGACCCTTCCTGTCGTTATAGGTGTGCTATTCATGAAAGAAATCGGGGCGAGAAGACTTTTCTAGTTGTGAGTTAAAAATTTCAGGCTAGGCTAGGCATGAACTGAATTAGAGCAAGAAGTGGTCTAGGGAAATCCGGGGAAAGTATTGGGTGAAGTGTGTAAGTAGTGTTTTTTTCTTATTACTAAGATGTTAAGGAGTCCGTAGGACTTTTCAAAAATCAATTCGAGTGAATAGAACTCCAGATATCGAAGTTAGCATGAAGGGGTTGGTTTGAAATGTCAAGGTTAGAAGGTGTGTTATGAAATAGGTGAATTTGTGAGGATTTCCAAGGTTCTGTACCATGCAAGCCGCTATAGCAACTGACACACCGTTACAATGGATGAAATTATTTCCTGCTATAGCGGGAGATCCTGCTATAGTGCCACCGCTATAGCAGGATTGGCCCGCTATGGTAGGGTAAGGTGATCGCTTAAAATGCAGAAAATTCTCTAAAATGGGTCATTCTCATTCAAGAATGTTTTGGGGAAATATAGAGGTAACCTAGGGCGATTTCACATATTTTCCATCAAAATCATCCATAAAGGTAAGTAAATTACTCCCCTAGCTTGGTAATTCAATTATTAGGCCTTAGAATCCATGGTAGTGAATTGGGGGATGGTTTGGTTTGACTTAATAGTGGAAAAAACCCTGGTCTGGGTGGAAATATCATGAAGTTGGCCTAGGATTTGGAATTACGATATAATCTGGGTATATTTAGGCCATTTTGATATGATTTTCTGTTATATTGATTGTTTGTAGACCAAGAATAATCTATGCTTCATAAGAAGGGGAAGACTCAGGTTCAGTAGAGCTTTTAGGCTTGATTCAAGGTAGGTGATTGTTGAATTGTTTCCCGTTTAAGTCATATGTGCATAATTAACTGTTTTGCTTGTAATACTTGTACAATATGTTGTTAGGGAATCAAAAAGGGATGAAATTGAATGATATCTTGTTATCAATCTCATGCAAGGAAGTTATCCTATTTGCTTGTGTGCTACAAGTGTGATTGTATTCATTGTGCTTCTAATTGTATGATCTGTGATTCTAGGTTGGCTCGGGTACCACGTCCGGTACATTATATCTCTTGGTTGGCTCGGGTACCACGTCTGGCACATTATATCTCTTGGTTGGCTCGGGTACCACATTTGGTACATAATATCTCTTGGTTGGCTCGGGTACAATGCCTGTTGCATATATTGATTGGCTCAGGTACCACGCTTGGTACATTATATCTTTTAATTTGCTTGGGTATTACACTTGGTACATGTACTTGTTATGTGTGTTAGTTCTATGAGTTAACCAAATTTGCTTATTGTAATGTTGTTGAGCATATTTGTTGTCGTTGTTTAATCACGATGGGGACTAGGAGTCATGTTGATGTTAGTGATTGTGTCTAGGAGTGACAAACGAGTGGGTCGAATCGAATATGAGTCGATCGAAAATGAGTCAAATAAAAATGGATAAAATACTCTACTCGACTCATATTTTAAATGGGTAAAAATGAGCTACCAAATAATTAATATGGATAAATATGGATACCCATATTATAATAGGTATGGGTCTATTTTCATATGTTGAGCCAAAAATCCTTCGTCGATCAGGTTATAGCGGACGGCATCCCGTTATAGCAGCTCTTAGACCGCTATAATGAGGTAAATTGTTGCTATAGCGAGACAGGGGCTGCTATAGCGACGTAATCAAGATTTTATGCAGAAAATTGCCCAAAATCCCTATATTCTGCACTTTGAGTTCTTCAAAACGAGAGGAGCGATTTGGGTAGTCTGCATCAGTTTTCTCACGAAGTTCATTAATAAAGGTAAGAATTCGCCTCCCCAATCTTGTAAACTGTTTCTTAAGCCTTAGAAACTAGGTTTTTATTATTGGGGGGGGGGGGGGGAAGGGGGTTTTGGCATGATTTCATGGGGGAAAATAGCCCTAATCATATTTTGGCCGGGGTTAGGATTTATTAATAATCTGTGTAAATTAATAGCTAGGCCATTAATGATTGATTATTGTTTACATTGCTTATTTTAGACCAAAAACAAGGTGAAGCACTTCGCAAGGGGAAAGCTCGGATTATTTAGAATTTTCAAGAGGCTTGATTCGAGGTAGTGATGGTTGTATGTTTCCGATTATGTGTGTATGCATGTCTACTGCTTTATAGTATTAATTATGCAATGTGTGGCAGGAAAGCATATAAAATGAACTTGTGATTGTGACTTGTGGTTTGTAAGTGGTCTTGTTCATTGTGCTATGTGATTGTGCATGATTGTTGTACTTGTTGGTTGATTTGGGTACCATGCCAGTACAAATTTTTGTTGGTTGGCTCGGATACCACGTCTAGTATGATTATACACAATTGACTCAGATATCATGCCTGGTATGCCACTGATAATTTGATTTGGGTTCCGTGAGAGGACCAAATATGTGTTTGGGGTCCCATGAGAGAATCGGACGTTTGCATTATGATCATGTGGGACAAGTTTTATGCATTCGTTGATTCATGTATTGTTGTATCATGACATGTGATTAAGAATCTATGTGTGGTTGATAATTGTTGTTATATTGTTCATTGTTTGGTGTTACTATTTGACAGTGAATTGTTTACATTCATATCTTGGATTGGTCGCGTGATCCTACCAGTACACGGAAGTTTGTGTACTAATACTGCAATTATTTTTTTTGTTGAGTGCAGCGAATCCTCCAGTAGCTGATTCGAGACCTTAGTTGAGAGACACTTGATCTGAATCCAAGGGTGAGCTACATCTTTCGAGCTGCCATGGGTTCATCTCTATTTCTTGTTCATCTTTTCGGACATAGACATTAGTATTTAATTTATGTTTTGCTTTTGGGGTTGCATCCACAGTTTGACTGTTAAAGCTTTGGTATGTTGACTTTCAGTTCTTAGGGGTGATTTCTGCATCTTAATTGTTTTAGCTATTGAGTTGAGTTTATGAGGACTCAATTTTGTAGTTACTAAACTATTTTTCTTATTTATTACTAAAACTCGATTTATTTATATGGTGTTGGGCTGATTTCGGGCTAGACTTTGATTCTCCCACCAAGTTGTTTAGTGTGGGTGCCACTCACGACTGTCTTGGTCGTGACAATAAGTGAATTGCTTATTATTTAATTTTCTTAGAGATTAAAACCTTAAAAATACATTTTGGCTCCAATTTTAAAAGTACACGAGTTATACTTTTTCCATTCAAGTTACATCTTCTAATTTTTCTCCAATTTTAAAGATAAATGATTTATGTTTTTTCCATCCAAGTTACATCATCTAACTTTTCTCTAGTTCTAAAGGTACATGAGTTACATTCTTTCCATTCTAACACATCACTTCATATTGAAATAGAGGACATAAAATCCTAAAATATTACTAAAATGGTATATATAATTCAAAAATGGAAAAATTACAAATATACCTACTCTAAATCAAATAAAGTTTTAAGAATATAATTAAAAATAGCCTATCTTTAAAGTGGAGTAATCTGTTGAAGGAAAATTAGAAGATACTTGAATGGAAAAAATATAACTCATGTACCTTTAAAATTGGAGAAAAATTAAAAGATGTAACTTGAATTGAAAAAACGTAACTCATATACCTTTAAAATTGGAGTCAAAATATATTTTAAGGATTATAAATCTCTAAGAAATATACAAATAAGCAATTCATTCATATACTTAACCACGAAATAAAAACAAATATCATCACCTATAAATTGAGCAACTTTCTTCACAAAGTTTCTCAAACCTATTCTGTCAAGGCACCTTCTTTCACCAAAAACTTTTGTAATGGCACAAAATACGATTATACGCCGACAGAAGACTGAACAGAAGGTGATAATGTCTAAAGCAAAACGCTTTGTAGCTTTCAAAAAGCTATGGGCAAGTGCTGTCAACGAAGCACATGAACTTTCTATTACAACAGGAGCACATGTTGCTATTGTCGCTTATTCTCCGGGTGGCAAAACATATGTTTATGATTCCTCCAACAGTTTTGACATAATAGATAAGTTCCGCAATGATGCGAAGGCTTCTATAGTCGAAGGGGGTCATTGATTTGATCTGAACGTTGAATGTAGAACCTGCCAAATCCTGCAAGAGTCATATCTGGACAAAGATTATAAAGCTGTTTCCAAATCCGGTAAGTGTCTGATGGAGGTATTACTGAGCGGTCAAAGTGAAAGGTTAAGGGGCTGATAACGCCTAGCAATATTCATAGGAAGAGAAGGGGTTTCACGGCCACAAACATTCTGCTTATCAATTACTGCAGAAATAGAGTCTATATTAAGCTCAGCAACCTTCATATATTATGGATAGATTTCTTTTTCGTTGGCTGCTAAAGATCATATACTTTAGTAACTTTTGGATCTTATAAAATGATATTATGGAGACATAATAATCCAATATTATATCAAAAATTAATCAGCGAGTGGGGGCTTGAAGAATAACACACCATCTTTCCATTGAATACGTGGTGAAATGATAGAGAACTTTGAAACTTTGAAAGGGTAAGTGAGTACCTTGGTGGCATCATCATTGAGTCTCTTGAGAAGTAATTCCTTAACATAAATGCAAAACTTGGGGAAAAATCAGTGTTTGGCAGAGAAGGGAGGCACCCACCTCTCAGAAATTGAACATTTCATGCAAATGCCTTAGTCTTGACCTGTTGATGAAAAGATGGAGATACATTGTGAATGAGAAGCATTAAAACTGCAAATCAGAAGGGCGTTTTTCACTCAATATAATTTCTTATAAATCTGATTCAAATACATAATAAAGACCCTCGTAAAAGATTAAGCAAACTTTCAACAGATATCAACAGAATTCTGTTTGCTGACTGCTATCGACTATGAAATCACACATCATAGGATAATATTTCTTCAAACAAAAATGACAGCCAGTACAGTTGTCTGAACGTGGAAACTTACTTGTCTACATTGATTCCACGCCTTTCTGCATATCTGCAACTCTAAAATGTTTACATGGATCAGCAAAACGTCATTTGCACATCAAAAGCCAAGGAAAGAAGAATTAAAAAGCATAAAAGAAATAACTTGCTTCACAATCTCAGAAGCATCAGCTACAGTATACCTCTCTGAACTTGAGTAAGCACCATTCCACAGTTCCGGAAACGAAGGTATCTCAAGAGGGAATGATTGTGTATCTACCATGGGGCAGTGAAGCACATTCTGAATGGAGAAAATTGTGAGGATCAAAGTTTTTGATAATCAACAAGAAGTAAGATATAAGCATTTCATTCCACGAAATGCTGCCAACAGGCATCGGAAAGTTTCTAGTGGCATCATCAATTTGCTACAGCTTCTAGTGGGAGCATGTAAATTTATTTGAATGTTGCGTGTGCTCTTCACTTTCAATGATGTACTCATGTCAGATTCTCCAAAAATACATTACTTTTGGAGAATCCGACATGCACCCATTGACATTTTTGAAGAGTCCGAGCAACATAGATTTCTCAGTAATAAGATGAGAATATTATTTCCATCGCGCACCATGGAAAACAAAAAGAAGAAAAAGAAGAAGATGAGGTCCAATCTCTATGCCATGAAATGTAGTCTTGCCACCTAGTTGACTGTCATCAAGTTATGCAAAACAATCATCAGGTTTATTTAACTTCTCTGTGGCACTTCTACTAAATTATTGAAGTAGTAGTTTGATTCAAATACCCCGGCCATATATCAAAATGATGCATTTATTATTATAACTTCTGTGTAAATAAGTTTCTGATGTGAGATGTTGTATACTACTATTGGAGCTCATATGTTTGTTTGAGTTTATAAAGTAAGGGCATGTCAAGCCTGAAAACTTACTGTTTCATGTTCTGAGCAAGCTCCAAATTGAAAATTTGATCATTCTCACCCAGAGGAGATGTATTCTCTGCCAAAAAAGATGGGAAAAAATGGCTAGTACTCCATATGTTTCCTATTTCTCTGTGTGAAACATTGAAGAGTAGAACTCATGAAATTCCAACTACCTGTGGAAAATTTGGAATAGTTGTGTCTTTGTTGCTCACCACCAAGCCCTCTAACAGCTCTCCTCTTTCCTTTCTGTTGGTGAACATTACCTGACCTATTGTCAAGTGAGGGGAATAAGATCCTTTGCTCGGGTTAAAACTTACATTTTAGATACGAATCACGAGTATGACATCAATGTTGTTTCATACTGGTATTAATATAATACAAAAATTCCTCCCCGGGATTATTTATCTTAATTTGACCAAGTTATGAACTTACTCTTTTAATATTATTGAAAGAAACTTGAGAGACATTCAAGAATTTTGTTAAGAAACTTTGAATTTCATTTGTCTTACACTAACGGGTTTGAAATTGACGAAGTGACTGAAATGGGCTTTTAGTCACTTGGTTTATTCAAGTCGTTGACATATATATGTGTGTGAATTTTTTTTAATATCAGCACTTCCGATATTCCGATAAAGAAAATAGTTAAAAAAGAAGAAGATATTTGGTCGTAAAACGGTAAAAGTGGTAAGGCGTAGTTGGTTGATTGGCTAGGTAAGCGCCCTGGAGTAGTTATGAACCCTGTCGACCATCTCCATGGGGGTGGTGAAGGAAGAACCCTTGAAAGAAAATAACAGAACATACTATAGAAAAATCGAAACAACCAAAAATACTATTACGTTCCAATAAACATGCTTTAATCAATGGGTTAGAGCAAACATCAATAACGATCAAACAAAACAAACAGGATAGAGGAAAGAAAAATTTGAATACTTACTGAACTTTCCTGATTTTTGTCATAAGAAGACTACTCTGCAA
Source organism: Solanum appendiculatum (assembly GCA_018342035.1). Classification (NCBI taxonomy): domain Eukaryota; kingdom Viridiplantae; phylum Streptophyta; class Magnoliopsida; order Solanales; family Solanaceae; genus Solanum; species Solanum appendiculatum. The sequence goes on from JAGDQO010001728.1 coordinate 163,241, forward strand.
AAAATAAAAAGAGGAACATTTGTTGCGAATTATCAACCTGAAAAATACACATTATTGTAAAAGTATGATCAATTAATTCACATGTTAACTGAATGAATACTGTTTCATGCTTGTTTTGTATGGACTCAATTGATTTTGGTTGAAGTGCTCTTATTTTTCTTTGTTTTCCATCTTTTCTTTGTGTACTCTTGTTACCTCAGGAAGCAGATTCAGATATGGATCCTGACGACAGTCTAAGTGAAGATCCTTGGATAAAGTCTTCTTCATCTGGCAATGAATTGCTGAAAATTATGACCTCAGATAATCATTCATTTACCAATTTAAATCTGCATGCGCAGAAATGGGAAGGTTCCTCTTATTTGTATCAACAAATCAGAATTGAGCAACAGTTTTCTGGATTTATGAAGCCAAAACACACATCTGAGATGAATCAACAGGGTAATCAGAGGAATGATAATCATGACACGACCAGAATACATGACTGGGATCCAAGAGCTTTGCTGAACAACCTTTCGTTTCTCGAACAAAAGATTCATCAGCTGCAGGAGCTGGTGCTCTTGCTTCTTGGGAAGACTTTTCTTGGTCATCAATACGACCTGTTTGTTAGGATATACTATTAACCATGCGTTTTGATATAGTATTATTTATTGAACATTAGTTTATTTATTTATTCAATTCAATAAAGTGTTACATTAAACAGATCAATTTGTCATATATGTGTCCTCAACTTATATAGTAGATGATTTGGTGTATAGAGTTTAAGCTTATACACAGAAGATTAAATCATCGGTTCTTATAAGTTAAGGATTATAGTTCACAATCGTAGATGGAAATTTGGACAAACCATCAGAAAGATTGTAGCACGAGATTAAATGTAATTTATCTTGATTATGAGAATGGTATAGTTCTAACTTCTCGTGCTAGTGCATTTTGTATGTATTGAACGGGACCGAGTAGAGATAGAAGTTTTAGACTGACTGATAAAAACATATTCTCTAAACTGTTAAATGTACTTATATTCTTAATCTTGATATAACGATTATGATCTGTATATATTAATTATCGTTTTGATTTATTAAAATGTGAGATTCTGAGATGGGTTAATATGCCTGGTAGATTGAATGATAATAATATATATTGGTGAAATAATTAGTTAGTTGATGGAATCCATGTCTCAATATAGAGATTGATGATACACCTTTTTATGAGAAACTTATAAGTTTTCATGTGTAAACCCGGCCGGTAGATTTATGAATCGGGCACATGAAATAAGTTAAGTATTGCTCTAAAGGAAGTTGATCATTGAATTAAATTCTTCAGTAATTTAATTTATTGATTAGTATTTGTAATCTTAACATGGGGAATACATAAGTGTTTAATAGGAAATTTCGAAATATAAATAGAGGAGTGCAATTATGAATTTTTAGTGGAATGATTTGTAATTTACTATGGTAAGAATAATTCAAATTAATTTTTGAAATTATCTCCATAATAGGAAGCCTCAGTAATTAATTCTGTGGTCCCTCCAGTGCCCATATTTAACTAGAACTCAGAATCCTATTTTCTAGGGAAAAGGAAAAAAGGAGTGTGTCTTTTTTTTTTGGAGAAGAAACGTGTGTTTCTTCTTTCTTGAAAGAAAAGGATTTGTTTTTTCTTCTCCTTTTTGGACTGGGAAGAAATCTCTATAAATAGAGATTATTCTAACCTAGAAAGACAATTAGTTTCTATACGATACTTGCCCACCCAAGTATTGAGAGAGTTCAGTTGTTAATTCGGGATCACTGTAGAAGACCGTAGAGTTGGAGTCAGATTTGCTTCAAGATATCTACACACACTTCAAGAGGTGATTCTTGAGTTAATTTTCAGCATACTTTGTATGTGATACGTATTTGTGACTGTTGTCTATATTCATGTAAGATGTATGATTCTGGAATGTTTCCGCTGCGTATGCTATTTTCCAACAATTGGCATCAAGAGCCATACTTGCATCTTTATAGATAACCTAAAATATGCGTAGAAATTGTATGTATGATTGGTGGTTAGTAAATTTTATTTTATCACGAAAAGAACAAAACTGATAAAACTTGAACTGGTTTGTTTTGTTGGGATACATTTCGTAATAATGGCTTACGGGATGGCGGCGGCTTGGTGAGAATTTTATATCTCATGTCATGTATGTTGGCTGCTTTCTTGTAATAATAAAACCCACTAATTTTTTTTGTCTCACGTGCCTGCTAGCATGTTTTCATGTACTAAAGAAAACCAAATTGAAAACTTATTAGTTTAAGTAAAATATATGTTGGGTGTATATTTTTTTTGGTTCACGTGATTGGGTGTGAATTGTGAGAAACTACAATTTTTTAATCTCACATGTCTACTGGCTGTTTTCTTGTATTAATGGAAACCAAAGTGAATACTCATTAATGTAAGTAATATCATTGTGGGATACTAGAAACTAATATAAGTGATTGGTTGAAGTTTTTGTATTCACGTGATTGGCCAAATTGTGTATGAGATTATATGTTGTAAGAATTGGAACTTCTTGTTGCAATTTTATTTTCTGGAAAAATTTTTGTGTAAATTTTTTAAGAAAAACAATGGTAAAGAGGATTCATCCTATAATTACCAAGATTAAATAGTAATGAAGTATTAAGCTTATGTGCTGGTTTAGACCTCCTCCCTCTCGGATGAATTTAATACAAGTCGCTACTTATTTAATCGCAAGTTTGATAATTTGTATTAACTCTCCTAAACTGAGTAATATATGATTGGATCAATGTAACTAGAGGATTTTCACTTGACTTAAACTAACAGTAGACTCTCCATTTGAGTTAGGTCTGTATAAGTTTATGGAGTGAATAATCGGTCATTATATATGTATATTGTATGAGTAGTTCTCCAATCCCATCGATTGGCTATTCAAGATGCATGAATGTATATGCGGATGATGAGTTTGAATGTAACTATTCAATGTTTATATGACTGTTTGATTGATCTATTGTAACTATTTCTTAAATCTTAGATTCAACATGTCTCTTTTTAATCCCCTTAGTACTATTTTGGGTCAAAACAAACTTGAGGGTCCTAATTATGTTGACTGGAGGAGAAATCTTGATATCGTGTTAACTGCTGAAGAATACAAGTTTGTACTCCTTGAGGAATGTCCATTGAAACCAGGTGAACAAGTCTAGTGATGAGGATAAGATAGCTTATCAGAAATGGCAAAAGGCTGATGAGATGGCGCGGTATTACATTATGGCTTCAATGTCAAATGTGTTGCAACATCATCATCAAGCTATGTCATCTGCTTTTGAAATTCTGGAGAATCTCAAACAAATGTTTGGTGACCAGGGTCGATCAGCTAAGCAGACTGCCATGAGATCACTCATGAACACTAAGATGGCTGAAGGCACTTATGTTAGAGACCATGTTCTGAAGATGATAGGTCATTTGAATGAACTAGAGGTCTTGGGGGCTGAAATTGACAATGACTCACAAGTTGAGATGATATTGCAATCTCTGCCTGACAGTTTTCAATAGTTTTGCCTAAATTATAATATGAATAAGATGAGTCTATCTTTGGCACAATTGTTGAATGAGCTGCAAGCGGCAGAGACACTTGTCAAAAAATAGGCATGATCTATGGTATTGTATGTTGAGAAAGGTTCTACTTCTAAACCGAAAGGTGGACAGAAGAAGAAAAAGGCTCACAAAGCTAAGGCACTTGCTCCTCCATCTGTAGGCGTGAAAAAGCCTAAGGGAAAGTGTTTTCATTGCAAGATGACAGGCCATTGGAGGGCACATTGTCCAGATTTCTTAGCTAAAAAGAAAAACAATCCAGGTAACTCACTTTCACTTGTCGTTGAAACATTTTTAGCGGCTGTTTCTACCACTTCATGGTGTGTAGACTCAGGAGCTACTGATCACATCTGCATTACTTTGCAGGGGTTTCAAGAAACGCGCAAGCTGATTAGAGGTGAAGTTAGTGTTTTTCAAGCGGATGGTTCAGCGGCTCCAGTTTTAGCATTAGGAAATATTACTTTTTCGTTTGATAGTGGTAGAGTTTTAATTTTAAAAGACGTTCTATATGCACCTGCTGTTAGAAGAAATTTAATTTCAGTTTCTAAAGCTTTGAGAGATGGTTATGATGTTAGTTTTTTTTATAACAGTTGTGTTATTAGTTATAATAAACATTTTGTCTCTGCTGGTACATTAATTGATGGTCTTTTTATTATTAATGTTTCTCCAGAACTGCAACAAACCATAGAATTGAATAATGTTAACATTTCAAGTAAAAGAAAGCGTTCTTCTGATTTTAATGAGACTTATTTATGGCACTTGCATCTATGTCATATAAATCTAGATAGGATTTCAAGGTTGGTTCGAGATGGACCTTTAGGTTCATTAAAAGTGGAGGCACTGCCAACATGTGAATCTTGTTTAGAAGGAAAAATGACTAAGAGACCTATCCCCTCAAAAGGAAATAGAGCAAATGATAAATTAGAGTTAATTCATTCTGATTTGTGTGGCCCAATGAGCATTCAAGCGAGAGGTGGATATGAGTATTTCATGACTTTCATTGATGACTACTCAAAATATGGATATATTTATTTGTTGTGTCGTAAGTCTGAATGCTTTGAGAAATTCAAAGAGTTTAAGGCAGAAACGGAAAAACGACATGGAAAATATATCAAGTCACTGCAATCTGATCGTAGTGGCGAATACCTCTCTAATGAGTTCATTAGTTACTTATCAGAACAAGGAATTACATCTCAAATTTCTGCACCTATAACACCACAACAAAATGGTGTAGTAGAAAGAAGAAACAAAACTCTTTTAAAAATGGTTAGATCAATGATGAGTTACTCCGATTTGCCTTATTCGTTTTGGGGATATGCATTAGAAACTGCAAATTACATTCTGAACTTAGTTTCTTCTAAGTCTGTTCCTGTGACACCCATTGAACTGTGGACTGGGCACAAACCTAGTTTGAAACATGTTCGGATTTGGGGATGTCCAGCACATGTGCTGAAAGGAAAGGTAGATAAATTGGAACCTAAAACAGAAGTATGTGTTTTTATTGGATACCCTAAAGGAACGAAAGGTGGTATGTTTTATAACCCTAGAGAAAAAAAGGTCATTGTGACTACCAATGCCAAGTTTTTGGAAAAGGATATTTTAACAAACCATACTCCTAGAAGTAAACTAGTTTTATAGGAATTAAGCAAAGAGATAACAAATCAGTCTACTGAAAATAATGAAAACCAAACTAAAAGTAATGAAAATCAAATTCAAACTCCATATGTTAGAGTTAACATACCATTGCATTATAGTAGTGGGAGAGATGTTAATAGACATATAATTCCACAAGTACAAGTACCTGTAAATTCATTGCATTAAGGTAGTGGGAGTAATACTGAGCAGATTGCATTAGAGGAAGAAGTTGTTGATATCCCCACACCACAAGGTGCTGAAGATAACATGGACACTCAAGATCCTACAACTAATGTGGTTCCACCACAAGATCATAATAATGCAACTCTCTCTGAACCTGCCCCTGCAACTGTAGTGCCTCGTCGTAGTGGGAGAGTGATAAGAAAACCACTTCGGTATGCACTCTTGGGAGAGTCTTTTGACAGAATCCCTGAAGAGTTGAATACTGAGCCTGTGAATTACGATGAAGCACTAAAAGATAAAGATGCAGAAAAATTGATCATTGCTATGAAATCAGAAATGGAGTCCATGTACTCTAATAAAGTTTGGGATCTTGTTGAACCACCTGTAGACGGAGTCAAACCCATTGGATGCAAGTGGATCTATAAGAAAAAGAGAGGAGTAGACGGAAAAGTGCAAACTTACAAAGCTAGACTTGTTGTAAAAGGGTTTACTCAGAAAGAAGGGATCGATTATGAGGAAACTTTTTCGCCAGTAGTCATGCTTAAGTCTATTAGAATTCTTTTATCCATTGCTGCTCATTATGATTATGAAATTTGGCAAATGGACGTCAAGACAACTTTCCTTAATGGAAGTCTTGATAAAAGCATATTTATGCGACAACCAGATGGTTTCATAGAAAAAGGCAAAGAACACATGTTGTGCAAGCTTAAAAGATCTATTTATGGATTAAAGCAAGCTTCTAGGGGAAGGAACACTTGTTTTGACAATGCAGTCAAGACTTTTGGTTTTGAGTAATGTCTTGATGAGTCTTGCGTGTGCAAAAAGTGGAATAGGGACAAAGTGGTGTTTTTGGTATTATATGTAGATGATATCTTGCTCATAGGAATGTGGGCTTGTTGAATTGAGTTAAGGAATGGTTGTCCACTAATTTTGATATGAAGGATTTGGGAGAAGCTGCTCACATCCTTGGGATCAAGGTTCTACGTGATCGCAAGAAAATGATGTTAGGTTTATCTCAAGCTTTTTATATTGATACAATTCTTACCAGGTTTAGTATGCATGATTCCAAGAAAGGATTTCTTCCTTTCAGACATGGAGTTTCTCTATCTAAGGATCAATGTCCTAACACAAATGAGGAAACAGAAAGCATGAAGGCAGTTCCTTATGCGTCAGCTGTGGGAAGCCTCATGTATGCGATGTTGTGCACTAGACCTGATATTTGTTTTGCCGTAGGCATGGTTAGCAGATATCAGTCTAATCCTAGATGAGAACACTGGACAGCAGTTAAGCATATAATCAAGTACCTGCAAAGGACTAGGGATTACATGCTAGTCTATCATTCGAATGAGTTGGTGCCCATAGGGTACACAGACTCAGAATTCCAGTCTGACATGGACTCTAGAAAGTCGACCTCAGGAAATGTGTTTACTTTGGGAGGTCGAGCCATTGTATGGAGAAGCATCAAGCAAACCTGTGTTGCTAATTCTACCATGGAAACCGAATATGTAGCTGCCTCTGAGGCAGCTAAGGAGGCAGTGTGACTCAGAAACTTTCTGAAAGACTTGCCGGTTGTTCCTGCGATAGAAGGGCTACTCACAATGTTTTGTGATAATAGTGGGGCGGTTGCAAATTCAAAGGAACCACGAAGTCATAAGAAGGCAAAACACATTGAGCGTAAGTACCATTTGATTCGAGACATAGTATAGAGAGGAGATGTGATGGTTGCGAAGATTGCATCTGAGAACAACCTGGCAGACCCTTTCACAAAAACTTTACCGCAAAAGTCTTTTGATAGACATGTTGAAGGAATGGGTGTTAGAGTTGTAGGTGCATGGTTATGAGTCTAAGTGAGAGATTGTTAGGATATACTATTAACCATGCGTTTTGATATAGTATTATTTATTGAACAATAGTTTATTTATTTATTCAATTCAATAAAGTGTTACATTAAACAGATCAATTTGTCATATATGTGTCCTCAACTTATATAGGAGATGATTTGGTGTATAGAGTTTAAGCTTATACACAGAAGATTAAATCATCGGTTCTTATAAGTTAAAGATTATAGTTCACAATCGTAGATGGAAATTTGGACAAACCATCAGAAAGATTGTAGCACGAGATTAAATGTAATTTATCTTGATTATGAGAATGGTATAGTTCTAACTTCTCGTGCTAGTGCATTTTGTATGTATTGAACGGGACCGAGTAGAGATAGAAGTTTTAGACTGACTGATAAAAACATATTCTCTAAACTGTTAAATGTACTTATATTCTTAATCTTGATATAACAATTATGATCTGTATATATTAATTATCGTTTTGATTTATTAAAATGTGAGATTCTGAGATGGGTCAATATGCCTGGTAGATTGAATGATAATAATATATATTGGTGAAATAATTAGTTAGTTGATGGAATCCATGTCTCAATATAGAGATTGATGATACACCTTTTTATGAGAAACTTATAAGTTTTCATGTGTAAACCCGGCCGGTAGATTTATGAATCGGGCACATGAAATAAGTTAAGTATTGCTCTAAAGGAAGTTGATCATTGAATTAAATTCGTCAGTAATTTAATTTATTTATTAGTATTTGTAATCTTAACATGGGGAATACATAAGTGTTTAATGGGAAATTTCGAAATATAAATAGAGGAGTGCAATTACGAATTTTTAGTGGAATGATTTGTAATTTACTATGGTAAGAATAATTCAAATTAATTTTTGAAATTATTTCTATAATAGGAAGCCTCAGTAATTAATTCTGTGGTCCCTCCAGTGCCCATATTTAACTAGAACTCAGAATCCTATTTTCTAGGGAAAAGGAAAAAAGGAGTGTGTCTTTTTTTTTTGGAGTAGAAACGTGTGTTTCTTCTTTCTTGAAAGAAAAGGATTTGTTTTTTCTTCTCCTTTTTGGACTGGGAAGAAATCTCTATAAATAGAGATTATTCTAACCTAGAAAGACAATTAGTTTCTATACGATACTTGCCCACCCAAGTATTGAGAGAGTTCAGTTGTTAATTCGGGATCACTGTAGAAGACCGTAGAGTTGGAGTCAGATTTGCTTCAAGATATCTACACACACTTCAAGAGGTGATTCTTGAGTTAATTTTCAGCATACTTTGTATGTGATACGTATTTGTGATTGCTATCTATATTCATGTAAGAGGTATGATTCTAGAATGCTTCCGCTGCGTATGATATTTTCCAACACTGTTCTTAATAGAACCGATCTTATTCTCTAAACAATCGAAATTTCGTACTTCTGTCGGCAGTTGTGGTCTAAATGCGCTCTGTCGGTGAAAACCTCCACCCAAATTCTCACCTTTTTTTTAACATTCTGTTGAGAATCTCTATCATAAAAATAAAATAAAAAAAACAAATATGGGGACAAAAGAATCTCCGTCTTAGCATTCTAAAAGATTTTAAGAGATCTTGAGGGTTCCCATTGATGAGAACTGAATTTTCACTATAGATATGCAGAATTCAATCCATTTCAATCATTTTTTTTCAAAATTCATATGTTTTATGATGTCTAATAAACACGTTCAACTGACAGTTTCATTTTTGCATCGTTATAGGATAAAATGTCACTTGCGTCAAACTAAACCTGACAATATATGAATCATCACAAAAAGTTTTCAACTAAAACTTTATATTTGTGCATTAATGTACACAACAGGAAAAAATACTTTTACTCAGAAAATCATAACTAACATCTCTGTTAGAATTCAAAAACTAATAAAATAAATAATGAAGAGAATGTGATTATACTTCAGAGGATGTGTGATTAACTTTTAGAATAAGATACCTCTCAAATAGGCCTTGAATCTCCACGAACATCTTTCATTGGTCAAGTGCATCATGGAAGGCCCTACTTTCCTCCTCGTTTTAAACTAAGTAGAATTTTCCAGAGTTAAGCTTTCTTGCTCAAAGAATAAAGTGAATGTCATAAAACATTAATATGACATCTATCTACTTTACAATGTCAATAAACATGTGAGTAAAACTTGATATATACACCAAATACAAATAAGGCCAAACCCATCGATGGCCCCCTAAGTTGTCACCAAGTTTCACCTAGACATCTTAAGTAGGCGATGTTCATTTTAGATACCTCATGTAGGGTTCCATTGTGTCATTTTGACACTTTTTGCTGACATGTCAAAGTGAGTGTGATAAACTCAACAATAGCGCGTGAAATACTTAATTTAGCCATTTTTTATTTTATTTTCTCTTCTTCTCCAATTTTCAAGCCACCACCTCCCACCATTTTTTCAACCTTAAACTCCTTTAATGGAGGTCGAATTTTTGACTCAAATTCATTTTCAAGTCATTTTTTTTCTTCTTCATTGTATTACTTTTCTAAATTTACCATCACCCACGTTTCATTAGCATTGTTAGAATTTTAATTTTTAAATTAAAGTAGAATTCATTGTTAAGTAAGGTTATTGACTTACATTTTCCTTTTCTTTTAAATCATATTTATATATGTTATGTTGAAATTTGACATAAGAATATTATGTTAAAACTTTTGTTTTAAATTTAGAACTTATGTTATATTTTCAGTTTCATTTGTTTTAGTAGTATTGACTAGAGATTTCACATTACAAGTCATTTATTTTTTAGTTAGAGTTGATAAACTATCTTTTTATTAAATATTTTAATAATTTATGATATTTTATTTTAATAATAATTTTAGAAAAGCAGTAGAAATCTTTTATAATATAATACTAATATTTCATTAGATTATAAAAAATGAATGACTTAAAAATATTGCAAGCAAGTAAATTGCCAATGCACTTGCACAAAAATATTGTAAGAAATAAAAAGTTTATTCAATACATCTAGTCCGTGATGATGAAATTGAAAACATTCAAACACTTTCTTCCAAGAGCGGTAGCACAATAATAATAAGTTCGTGAATATGAATTTTCTTTGACCATCTTATGACCAAGGTTTCTTCGTTTGATAAAATATTTTGAAAAAAACTTCTTTTTAGAAAATTAAATTCCTTAGAAATGAGGAAAATGACTTATCTAGTGGAAATAGAGTAAACAAGTTACGTTCGACAAGTGGCATTTCAAATTGATTTTGTCCTCTTACCTTCTAACATATATCATCTTCACCAATCACCCCACCCCCATATTCACCTTTCCTATCATGCCACGTTGTTGCCCGTACCTTCACCTCTCATAGTATTTATATGGATCAAATACAAATGCGTTTAGGATAATATGATTTCTCACGTACCTAACACAAAAAAATAAGCAAGAAATCAATAAGAACAAAATACTATAATTTCAAACTTATAATTTTACATGAAGTAGTTTAAAATTAATATGAATTTCTTGTTAATTAATCTTATAATTAAATTCCTTAGTAAAAGAATTATATATAATATTATTTCTTTACGTACCTAACGTTAAAAAAAAAGTAAGCGACTTACAACAACAACAACATACTATAATTTTCGAACTTATAATTTCACATTGATATAGCAAACTGTGATATATATTTAAGGTATATAACTATAATATATTTTAATTATTTTTATGGATATAAATAAATAGCAAAGGTACTATTACATGCTTAATCAATATTTTTCAGGCACGTTTTATGGCTCACTGTTCCCTATGTTTACTCTCTCCAATGTTTTCTCTTTCAATATCCATAAATCACCGTTCTTTTTTTCCAAATTTCCTTTCTTCACGATCCTTTGCATGATTTCAGGAGTTACGTTGTGATTCATCTTAATTAGGTATCTTCTAATTTCATTTTCTTGTCATTTTATTTGAAGATTATATTTGTATACATTTACATATTTCATCTATTTTACTAGGGTTTCGATTGAAAAAAAAAATTCACCATTACTATGGAAAAAATTAATACTTTGAAGACGGCTATACGAGGTATACATTTTTTTGCTAAATTGTTGAAAGAAGTACGTTCTTTTGATTTGTGTATTATTCAAGAGCAAGTCAAAATTTCAGGCTCAATTGCTGCAATGGAGATCGAAATGCGAACAAAGAAACGTAAGGACCCCATACCTTTGAAGCTACTTGATGAATCAGAACGGATAAAATCTGTCAAGAGAAAAGAAGGTTCAAAATCTTCAAAACAGAAAACATCTCTGGAAAGAGAAGAAAAGGCAACAATGTTGCTTCCAGTAGCATAGAAAAAAATAGCACATGAAGAACAAGAGGAAGAAATTGAGGTTTGTATGCTTTTTGAACTTTTTATACAGTAGAATACATATAAATCTGGATACTTGTATTCTATTAGTTTCCATTGTCATATTTTTGGGTTGTTCACTTGTATTGAATTACTAAGCCAAGTTTAAAACATTGATTGGTTAATACAAGCATATTTTGATATATTAATACATTATAGTGTAGAAACAAATACTTGAGTTCATTGTATCCAATGTATGTTAATTCAGTAGTTGTATTCATATGTATATTCTATAGTTGTATATGTATGCTAAATTGCTGCCAAAGTTGTTAAACTGAATATGTTTTATACATTAATACAGTATAGACAAGTAACAACTAAAACAATTTATTATAATCAATGAATGTTTAATTAATAATTGTATTTATTTGTATATTCAATAGTTGTGTTCATATGCTAATTCTACACATAATACATTTTCTGTATGTAGGAAATCCGATTTTCTGTGTTAAATTGTTCGGTTGAAGCCCTGTATATGCAAATCATAACATAGTTCATGATTTGACGGAGAAGCTTAATCCGGTGCAGTCTAATAAATTCAACAGTACATGTTTGGTGTATATACCCGTATGCATGAGTGTCGGGTTCAAGCACAAATTTTTAGGTACTTTATGGTATGCGAATTGGAGGATAGATCCTCAGATGCACCCTTGATTCATATAAATCAGAACATACTCTAATTCTTTCTTAGAGAGTTTGCCATCATAACTGGTCTGAATTGCATCGTTGATGCCGATGGTTTTTCATTCAACACAAGCGAACCTAAAAGAATTATTGAACAATATTTTGAAGGTAAAAGTACTATAAATTTTCAATCTGGGAATACGATTTGAAACTTTTACGTCAATTTTTTATTCAATAGAAGAACATCATTTATACAGTCAAACTTGCATAGTAAGAGGCATACCGGCAGTCCTATAGTATTGTTTCTCAGCATCCATCTTTTTTTGTGATACTTTTAACCAATGTTGCAAATGTTTCTTTTCTCCATGGATATTCACTGTATCGACTGTTGTCAACCATATCAAATTGCTTCTTTTGTATGGATGAGCTAGTCTTCTCATTAGAAAAGATGAATGTATTGATGAAATACAATATTACAAACTTGACAGCGTCATCACCGTTCCCATCTCCCCAAACTTTGTTCTTAAACATTCTGATCAACTCTGTTCACGAAATTGTTCAGATTTGTCACACTCCGAGCCTATACCCTAGACATGGCCGGCACTTGAGAACTATTTCTGATCCCCAAGTGAATCCTTGGCTTGACTGACTACTTAGCGGAAAACTCACTCAAGCAATAATAGGATTAAAATAGAATTTGATCTCAAAATAAAACTCAACTCAAATATCTGAAATTACTCATTTCAATAATTATAATAGTTAACAAAACATCTTTAAAGGAAGGAAGGAAAGTACTGAGAGACTCCTCGACTCTATCTATCTATGAAGCCTGTATTATTAAAGAAGGATGTCGGGACCAAACCCACGACATCTCAAAACTACTAACTAGAAAGTAAATGTGAAGTCCTCCGGAATGCAAAGAGGCTCACCAAAAGCTAGCTGGAGTATCGAGTGATCTTAATGAAGCGCCTATTGATGACCCTGAACACCTGTATCTGCATCATAAAAAGATGCAAGTCGAATGACATAAGTACTTTTGAATGTACGAGTATGTAATATAGCCGAGACAAAATAACTGAAAGAAAGGATTGCAATAGATAACAATGTACTCAAGCTGAATGTAACGAAATAAAGGAGTTAAATCATTTAAAGCTTTACAAAATACTTTCTCTTCTCTGAACTCAACATAATAAGTGATATATATATATATATATATATATATATATATATAAATACACATTAACTCTATTGGGAGATTCTCTAACCGGTAACCATCACTATGAGCTGCATGATGATACAACGTCTCGCTCACGCTACCAGAATTGTCCTATACCATGCCGGGGTATAGAACCTCTCAACTAAGTGGATCCACTAAGTAATAAGGATTCATCTAAAGAGTATGATCATGTACCCATGTTGGCAAGACATGGTTTATGAGGATTTTGAGTGTTCTGAACTCATCCCCATATCGGTGCTCAATACTACTCCTAATAATATATATACTCATGCTCAAATATATAAAAATACTCTTTCTCTAGTTTGAGATAATTGCCCAAACTATCATTTTAAAAGAGGTAACTGCTATGAAATATCTCTGAACTCATAAACTCGTTTAGAAATCAAAGTTTCTCTTTTCTCAATGTAACAAAATGATACATTTAGGGCTACTTAGTTCCCTTAAAATTTACTCAAAAATGCTCTTTAAACTCTACTCATACTCTGCTTTACTTTCTAAAAAACAGTTTAAAACAAATGTTTATTGTGATCTGATCATTGATGAATCGGGAAGTCATACTGCATAAATATTGATGACATATCTAGATGTCATATTTCTTACACATAGATGGTATACTCGACTGTCATACTAATCAAGAATCATAGTTCTCTTCACAATGTAAAAATATTACTTTTGGAACCATTTGTGTTTCCTTAAACTCTTGCTCAAATCTTGCTTAAAACTCTTTCTCAAACTTCTCTTTAAATTCTCAAAAACTTAGTTTAAAACAAAAATGTTGGCTTTAAAAGATTCTCAAAATTTATAACTCAAAAGAGGGTTCATGCTGAAATATAGACATGAATAACTCAACTCATGGATCTCAATAACAATATAATAAAACTCAATACTTAGAATTCAAGAACTCAGAACTCAACGATACTACTCATCTCAAGAATACTCAAATTTCTTGATAATGAATTCTCCACGATACACCATGTCCTATGGGATTTGACCCAGAATCTTCGTTGGATTTTTACTAACTACGATCGCTCACTCTTTTAATTAGTTTTGGAGAGTGATTTGACCGTTTTAAAAAATCAATTAAAAGAGTGAGCGATCATAGTCGGTAAAAGCCCAACGAAGAGTCAGGGTCAAATTCCACAGGGAATGGTGTATCGTGGAGAATTTCTTATCAAGAAATTTGGACTTTAATTTAGCTCATTTCTAATAGTAAGAACTATTGGGTGGATGATACCACTAAGTTAATATAAAACTTTGGTTATCAATTATCACAATTGAACTAAAATATAGACGAAATCAAGAGTTAATAAGTAATCTAGGGGTGCGGATTGGAAATCGATATCACATAGGGGTAATTGTGCTGCTCTATAGTGATGAACATTCATGAATAGGCTAAGTCATCTTCATTGATGCTAATCATCTTTTGATCTCAAAGAATCTATGCATAGAATCTCCTTTCGGTCTCTTCTAAATGTCAATCCTAAACAACCCAATACCTTACTCTATTCTCTCTTTCAAGAACAGGGCAAATACATCCGACCCATAACCTCTCTTCCAAGCAAGTTAAAGACATCAAACCTAAATTGCTAGTATTGAACTAATTACCCACTCCAATCAATCTCTTTCGAGCATCAATCGGAGATCGGAAGTAGGAATTAAGTTTGTAACCTTAACCCTTAAGTTAACCCCATGGTAATTAGACCAAATTCATATATGAACATCAATAAAATAGAGCATAGCACAATACCCACTACATTCAACCCCATTTGAGCACCCCTAAATCTTAGGGTTTTAGCCACCCATCACAAAAATAAAAAAAATTATACCTTCCATGAAAGCAGCCATGGGTAACTTGAAATCAAGTAATTAAGAGCAAACCCACTTTGGATTCAACTTCAATTTATCGAAATTCAACACCAAGTTGTAAAATCCCAAAAACAAGAAAAGTGTTCTTCAAAGGTAAGTGTTCTCAAACTATCTAAACCTCTAAAAAGAGAAATTTCAGAACTATTTTTCGAACCTCTAAAAATGGTATCCTTTGGGCTACTTATGCTTTCCCAAAATTTGTCCCAAAATCCACTTAGCGACTGATTCGGCGATATTGGTTGGGCTCGCCAAACCTGCTCGGCGAATTGTCCTTCTTTCCTCTGCTCGCCTTATGATGCTCTAGGCTTCAGGTGTTTGAGCCTCAGTTAGTGAACTCGATTGAGTCAGCCTTTTATGCTCGGCAAATTGCTGAGTACCACCTTGGTTCGCTTTTCAAGCATTACATCTTTGCTTTGCACACGATCACTTTGGGCGATGTGCATTAGGGTTGCTGTTCTCATTCAGCGCATCATCGTCTTTACTAGAGTCCACCGACCTTCTTTGATAGACACAAGTGCTATGCACTGTCAATTTGGGTGAGGTCGTGCTCAGTTGGCGATCCGCCCTTCATGTAGGCGATCAACAATGTTCACTTTGCACTTCTTTTTGTATTTTTGGCCATTCTTTTAAACATCAGTCCTTGTTTTGTCCAATTGCCTTCATAGCTGCAAATCATTAACATTCTATCAGAATAGGACAAAATTAAGGATCGAGGACAATAATAATTGAGCTAAATGGACGTTAAATCAATGCAAATTTACCACTCATCAAGCACTGCATCCCCCTAAAATCACAATGGAACATTTGCTTGTATGAGAATAGTGCGTGCAGTCTCAACAATAAGCCTATTTTTTCTCTGTGCAATCCCATTTTGTTGTGCAGTGTAAGGACAGGATGTTTGATGAATAATGTAATGGGAAGACATAAATTGTTTAAATTGAGATGATAAATATTACGTGCATTATCACTATGAAAAATGTGAATAGAAACACCAAACTGGTTTTCTATTTCAGCAAAGAATGTTTGAAATATGGAAAATAATTCAGAACGATCTTTCATTAAGAACATCCAAGTGCACCTAGAGTAATCATCAATAAAAGTAACAAAATACTTAAAACCCAATGAAGAACTAACTCTAGTAGGACCCTAAATATCATAATGAACTAAATGAAAAAGAGACCCTCCACGATTATTAGGACTACGTGGAAAAGTAGCTTGGGTGTGCTTCCCCAATTGACATGACTCACAATCTAACTTAGACAATTGGACAAGCTAGGTACCATCTTTTGAAGTTTAGATAAACTATGGTGTCCCAATCGTCTGTGGATTAAATTTGGAGAGTCTGAGATTGAACAAATTGTAGTGGATTTATGAGAATTGAGATAATAAAGTCCATCTGTCTCATGCCCTTTACCAATCATCCTTCCCGTACTGAGGTCCTGTATGACAAAGAAGTCACACAAAAATGAGGCAAAACAATTTAAAACCTTAGCCAAATGACTTACTGACAAGAGGCTAAAGGGAAAACTCGCGACAAAAAGAATATTATTTAGAGTCAAGGAAGGTAAGGGATTGGCTTGGCCGACTCCGGCGGCCATGGTCTGAGAACCATTAGCTAATGTAACAGTGGGAAGGGATTGAGAGTAAGTAATATTAGACAATAAAGATTTGTTACCATAAATGTGGTCTGAAGCACCTGAGTCCATAACCCAAGGGCCAAATATGGTGGACTGTGAAATACAAGCAACAAGATTAACATGATTACCAACTTGGGCAACAGAAGCTATTGATGAAGATGTCTGCTAACTCGCCTGATACTGAAGAAAGTCATTGAATTCTACCTTGGACAAAGAGAACAACTGATTGGTGGGATTATTAGTGTATTCAGTTTGAGCAACATGAGCATTCTTTGGTTTACCATGTAGAGAGTAGCATACAGCACGGGTATGACCCAATTTGTTACAATAACCACATCTTGGCTGTTGTTTCCCATGAAGGCCTCTATGCCAATTTTTGGTCTAAAATGCAGTCTGAGATGCTAGGATAGAAGAATTTGCAGGTGGTACTGGATGACTAGACGACATAGGTGGTGCAGCTAGTCGTAACAATCGAGCAAGCAGGTCATCCACAACA
Source organism: Solanum appendiculatum (assembly GCA_018342035.1). Classification (NCBI taxonomy): domain Eukaryota; kingdom Viridiplantae; phylum Streptophyta; class Magnoliopsida; order Solanales; family Solanaceae; genus Solanum; species Solanum appendiculatum. The sequence goes on from JAGDQO010001728.1 coordinate 180,737, forward strand.
AGAATAGTAGAGCTAGCCAAAATTTGATCTCGCGCAGAATCAAGATTAGATGGAAGTCCAGCAAGTGTAAAAACTAGAAACATCTTCTGAAGCTTCTCTAATTTCTTTTCAACACTTGGAGTAACGAGTATTAACTCATTAAATTCTTACATAATTGCCAGAACCTGTTCAACATAAGTTGACATATCTGAGTCCTGCCTTTTAAGGTTAGTCAACTGATAAATCACATCATAAAAGAGGGATATGTCATTTGTGTATAGCCCATGAGCCTTTTCCCAAACTAATAAGCAAATTTGGAATGGTCGAAAAAATGGCATCAACTTTGAATCAATAGATTTCCATAACAGACTACACAATTGAGCATCAATCTTCTCCAATTCGCCCCTATCTTTTTTCAGTAATATCATTGGCCTATTTAACTAAGTGATCATGAACACCTTGTCCCTTGCACCATAATTGAACAGAGGAGGACCAAGATAAATAGTTTTCACTAATTGTCAAAGGTTCTGTGGTGATGCCATGGTTTGAGTTGGTGGAACTCACAAATTTAGTGCTAAACATATCGGATCCGAGAGAAATGAAAAATAGACCTATTAGTGTTAAAAAATAAAGTAAAATCTGAAGAAAAACCTAAAGAATAGATCTAGAAAACTGGAGAATTACTTGCTGGAAAAATTTACTAGAAAAAAAACTGCTAGAAAAGTGGTTGAAAAACACCAAATGTAACACCCCGAAAATTTCTAAGTTAAGACTCGAACCATTCTTGAAACTCATATAAGATCACACCGAGTAATTCTTAATTGTTATTGGATTCTAAGGTCAATTCTTTAGTGTGTGAATGAACTTGAATATGAGTTAAGGTCACAAGAACCCCTAGCACAAAGTGGAGTTGAAAGCTTTCTTACCGATTGAGTTTCAATATGAGATTTTACCTGGATTAACTTCAAATGACCATATCTCTCAAAATATAAGGCATTAGGTGGCTCATGAACTATCAAATCAAAGTTCTTTGAGTTCTCTTTCCAACGCCACTAAGTTTTCCTAATTCCGAGCTCGGAGTAAAATGTTATGCTCGTTTTAGTGAAGCCCTGTCGAGCAAAGCATCTTCACGACCCATTTGACGAGCCGTGGTGCTCTAGACGGCCCGTGAAGCCTGTCTTGAAGGTCACATCATCAAATTTAAGTGAGGTTGCACCCCTAAGGCTATTGCCAAGAACTACGGTCACTGAAACGGCCCGTGGAGCTTCACACGAGCCGTGAAGTGGCTCGTGAAAGAGGCTAGTCAGACTTGGTGTTTTGGGTCAACTAAATTCGACCATATCTTTCAACATAAAATGAATCAGGTGGCCCATGACATATCAAATTAAAGGTCTTTGAGTCCTCTTTCCAACGCCACTGAGTTTGCTCCATTTGAAGTTCGGAGTAAAACATTTATGCCCATTTTAGTGCAGCGATGTCAGGTTGATAAAGCTTCACGACCGGCTGTATGGGCCGTGAAGCATTAGACGGCTCGTGTAACCTTTCTTGTGAGGCCCTTCGTTAGTTTTTGAGTTATGGTCTGTGTGGTCTTTTCCCAAAGTGTTTGGTACCCAAAACTACGTCGTTTTAACCCTATTCTAATCCTAAACACCGTTATTTCACACCAAATTAAGGGCGTAGAAAGTGTTGATCAATATTTTTATGCTCATTCACACTTCAAGACATTAGAACAAGGTTCCAAGAGGAGAAAAGCTACGGTTTCAAGCATTCTTCGAGTTTCATTGATCCCGCCAAGAACTTTGTTCTACCCAGGTTTGTAAGGCTACCTATAACGTTGGATTGAGTTCGTCCACGTGCCCTACATCTTTATTGAGTCGAGTTGAGTTTGAGTTTCGAGTTTCCATGAATTGAGTTCTTGAATTATCTATAAATTCTATTGAGTTCTTGTGTATAATTACATGGATATTGATGATGTCTATGAGTTGAGTATTTCGAGGTATACATTCATGTCTTTATTCACATGAACCCTAATTGAGTTTTTGGCATTGGTTATTTTATGCATTGATGGGGTTTTCAAAGCATGATTTGTAAATGTTTTTGAATGAGAATGAGTTGAGTATGAAAGGTTGTTAAACTTCTATTATTTTGAATATGAGTATTTTGAGTATAAATAATTGATTGAGATAGAGTCTTGAGGAGATATGAATGAGTTTGAAAGCCTGTTTTAAATGAAAGAATTGATGATTGAGATGAGATTGAGTTGGATGAGATTCCAATGAGACTAGATGAAATGATTCGAATAAATTGATTTGATTGAACATATGAGCTCATTGAGTCTTTTGGGAGTAGTATTAAGCACCGATTTGGGTAAGAGTAAATAAAAACTCAGATCCCATAAACTACGTAGCCAGCGTAGGATAGAGGCTATTCTTCTCTAGTCCCCAAAAGAGGACTTTGATTGATTGTGGATCCAATGAGGTTGATCGTCCCTTACTCTGTCAAGGTATTGGACGACCGCGGCAACGACAGTGTAAATCGTTGTATCATCACTAGCTCATAAGTGGTGGTTGTTAGTTAGAGAAACTCCCTAAAAATGAATGGTTTGAGTTAATTGAGGTGCATATCAATGACTCTGTTTTCAAAACATTGGTTATTTTTAAACTCGCATGCTTATTGAGTTAAGTCGATTTCATAGTTGAGTCCCTTGAGTCGAATTGCATGATGTTGAGTTTTATTGATCGTATTGCCTTTTAGCTATTTTACATACCGTACATTTCATGTACTGACGCCATTCAGTGCTGCATCATTTTTATGATGCAGATATAGGTATTAGAAATCCTCGACGGGCGCTTTATTGAAGAACACTCCGTTCCAGCTTTTGGTGAGACCTCATCGCTTTCGGAGGGACCCTTTTATTCTAGTTAATTCCTTTATTAGAGTAGTTATTTTAAGGTATCCGTGGGCCAGTTCCGGTACCTTCTTATGATGAGTTTGGAGGCTTCATAGATAGTGACGGAGACAGGGACAGAGTAGAGCTGATGTTCCCATTTCAAACTTGTCTTGAAAAAAAACTTTTCTTATGATGGTGAGTTGATTCGAACTGAGTATTTAAACTATCCTTTTATTGAGTTGTTGATTGTTAGCCCATGTTGCTTCCAATTGCACACGCAAGTGTACGTGGTCGCATAAGTAATAAGTGGCTCTTTAAGAACCGGAATATCGAACCCACAGAGACTTGTCAATTAACTATTTACTAAATTATACTAGTCTAATTATTTATTTAAGAGTATCAAAAGAAATAAAATAATGCAATAATTAAAGAAAAAGATGAACTTACAATACTTTGGGCAATTCCAGGGCTGCAGCATGTTTAAGGTTTCATGTATCGCATCTCATGTAATGAATTAAATACGGTTATCAAATTACTGATTTACAGGGTTGATTTTATGATCGTGATCTCTCGACCTCTAATCGCCTACTCCAACTAGCTGTCTAACTACATCGTTGAGCGGGGATAGGCAGTCCTAATTGGCGAGCATTTATATTTCATCCTGTTTCGTAACCAAGCGAGGTGTTCGTCCGGGCGTCACTCCTGAACACGAATCTAAACAAAGTTAGAACAAGCTCTTTGCATTCTCTGGTCTATCTACCTCTTTATCTCTCGAGTCCAAGAATAGACAATAGATTTATTTCTATGGTGGCCTAGCATGAAATACTAAAACAAGAATGTAAAAGTAATGTATATGATAACCAATAATCAATTCAAAAACAATCGATGTTCAACAATTACCCATGCCGCAGCCCCAGAACAAGGGTCTTTAGCTACTAATACCTAAGAAAAAGAAGAAGAAAAGAACCCTAAAAAGTATTGACAACTTTTCCTTACAAAGTATCTCCCCTATTATATTCTCTCTCCCTCTAAATAATTATTCTTATGGACTATTTATAGATGTAAAACCCTAAATAAAATAATTGAGTCCAAAACAAATTAGGAACCCAAAACCAAACGGAATTGGATTTCTATACGCGTGAAACCGCCTCAACAACTTCTGCCTACGTCGACTTCAACAAGGAGATGTATTCATGTTGCCACGTGGCAACTTCAGGCAGCACTTCAATTCAAATTCTTCTTTCAACTGCACTTCTATATATAATATATTATTATATTCAACTTAATCCATTAAGTTGCCTGCTTGATTTTCCTTCTAGAATCTTCTATTTTTAATTCGTTTTAGCTCCAAACTTCTTCATCTTCCCACCAATTTAATCCTACAAATAAAATACACTATTTAGCACAATCCATAAAAGCCATGCTCAAAAAGGACAAATATAAATACTAAATTTGAGGCAATTAATGAAAAGAAAATATATTTTTTGCCTCAGATCAACACCCCACACTTAAACTTTTGTTCGTCCTCGAGCAAACATTAAAGCTCATCTCAAAAATCATACTAGGAAGCCATCACTTTGGTTGATACAAACAATTAGGCCATATTGAAATTTGAAAACATCAAATACAATTCCCGCTCATTATGCAAGACATCCAAATAAACAATAAACCTCTAACCTCCTAACCTCAAGGAAAGACTCTGAACTCATCAAATTTAAGCTTGCTCACCTACTCTCATTAAAGAAAGTTAATAACATCACCTATCTATCATGAAACAAGTGCCCTCACAAGAAGAAATAGTCCACACACTCAATTCAAAAGATTGAATATAAATTAAGGACTTCACATCAAAGATCAAATCTCACACTCACCAATAAAATTCACATGTATGCTCAAAGAACCATATGCTTGCCCATTATGTACATCTCCACTAATTAAGCATGCTCGAATAGAATCAAATAGGACTTTTAAGGGTTGTAATGTAGGTTAGGGGACGGGTAGGAAAACTATATAATAGTGACTTACACTTCCCTAAGCACTTTGTATTTTTAGACTTCATCACCCATTATTTTCTTCTCTTTATTTTCAGTCCTCTCTTCAACAATTATTTCACAAGTAATTCTCATCATCTCAAGAATGCTTCAATCATTTTTTTCTTTCACAATAATATATTTTTTTTCTCAAAGAATTTTTTTTTTTTCTCTTTTTTTTTTCTTTTTCATGTCACATTCTTTCGAAGAGGGTTTTTTTCATCACTTTGTAGCTATCATTGATTACCTTTTGTCATTCAACCAACCGTTTTATTTTTCCAGATATAACAATTATAATCAGTCTATGCTACAGTGCTCAAGGAAGCAAGGTGCAAAACCTAGGGATTCAACAAAATAGTTAAGGGCAAAATATGGCTACCAACAAAAGGCTACAGGCTCAAAAGGGCGAACTAGTGATATAATATCTGAAAAGGCTAAAATTTACAAGGAAAATCAAAGAAAGCCTATTATCAACTCCTAAACTGAGCTACACTTTTTATTTCGCTTCAATAACATGCAGGGTAAGTTCTAGACTAAGATGCAAAACATGGAATAAACAAATCTCACCACACATGGCACAAGTATCAATCAAGATGGATCAATTCTACTTCTAAGAGAGACAGGGTCATAACAAACTACAAAATAAAATAAGTTATATACAAAGTCACAACCATGAGCCTAAGTGTCAAAGAGTTTGCAATTTCATTAGCAATCAAACATTCACAAGAAAGTATTACTCAAAATTAGGCCTAAATAACAAGTATCACACAACTCAAAAGGGTCTTTTCTTTTCTCTAAAAAATAAAAAAATAAATAAAAATTTACTCCCTATCGGTTCAAAGGGACTATCCTCAGGAAAAATACCGAAAACAAAAGCCGAGGAACCCACCTAAAAATACAAAAAGACTCGATAAAGCAGTAAAAACTAGGAATTCATTCCTCCACCCCACACTTAAAAAGATGCTATGTCCCCAAAGCATCAAATAAAATTTAAAACAAGGGTTAGGAAAACTCCCTGAGGCCTCTAGGCCTAGCTAGTAGCATGTTTTCTTTTTCCATCAAGGGTCGTACGCACCACACACTTAAGCTCAAATGTGCTCCTTAGCTCCAAATTTTTGGGCACTCAGACTTCTCCAAAACCTGTAAAAACTAGACCAAAAGAAAAAAATGACACTAAAAAAGTAAAATAAAATAAGAAGCTACACTACCAATTGGGTTACCTCCCAATAAGCGCCTAATTTAATGTCGCGGCACGACCTAATTAAGTTCACTACTTTTCTTTCCACTTTGAACTTATGAATTGTACCCCTAACTTTGCATCAATTTTTCTGCTCCTCTCTAGGGGCGGTGGTATAAAGATAAAAGAACCAAGTAATAAATGTCGCATCTTGCACTTCTTGGCCCTTATGTGAGGAATGTCGTTTTGTCTACGTGGATTAGAAAACTTTAGGATGTCGGGGCCTTGTTCCTCATCTATAGTAAAGTGTTTTGAATGAGATCCAAGATGCCTCAACTCCAAAGCAACATTATTTACAACATTCTCACTTTTGTACTCTTTCTCAACATCGGCATTAAGGAATACGGTATAGTTGAATGATTGGAATTTCTCTTTTAGCTCCACTAGTTGGTCATCATCCACAACAATTGGTGATTGGGCATCAGACGCCTCAATCTTTTTGTTCAAGTGAGCCTCCAGGTCAAGAATATCTGAGCCAAATTGATCTATTTCTTGTGTGCGCTCAACCCTTTCTTCTATCAGTTGGGTTGTCATGTATGTCAGACCATCACGGATAGACTCTTGACACTTTAGAAGTTGAATTTGTCCTTGTATCCAATATTGGCTCACTATCTCTGCTTCTTCACAACTTTCTCTTTGTTGGGATTCAATATCTTCATCTATTTTAGCTAGGACTGCAATTTGCAATCCAATATCGTCAAGCGTAGCTTGCATTTCTCTGATTTTTGATTGCTCTTCCACGCATTCCAACATTTGTTCTGAGATTTTTAAATTAACTTTGTCCAGCATGTCCGCACATTCCATAAATGAATTCACATTGTGAACCTCTTGTTTTGCATTATCCATTGCATCACCCCTGCCAACATCACAAATAAAAGAAGAATCATAATAGGGGTCTGGGGGAGGGGAATAAGAGTTAGGACAACTATTCCAATGACCAAATTGACCACCACATATATGACATATAGGACAATCGATATCCAAGTGGGGTCCATTACAATAATTACAAGGATACTTATAAGAATACTCCTCACCCAACCATGGTTTATCCCATAAGCCATATCAATAAGAGTACCAAATTATTCAAGGGAAAAAAAATTAGTTGTTCGGAAAAGAAAAAATACTAAAAAATAGAAAATAAATAAATAAATAAAAAGAAAAAGTATAACCCAGAAGAATAGTTAATTTCTAAGTCCCCGGCAACGGCGCAAAAAACTTGTTGCTTCCAATTGCACACGCAAGTGTACGTGGTCGCAGAAGTAATAAGTGACTCTTTCAGAATCGGAATATCGAACCCACAGAGACTTGTCAATTAACTATTTACTAAATTATACTAGTCTAATTATTTATTTAAGAGTATCAAAAGAAATAAAAGAATGCAATAATTAAAGAAAAAGATGAACTTACAATACTTTGGGCAATTCCAGGGCTGCAGCATGCTTAAGGTTTCATGTATCGCATCTCATGTAATGAATTATATACGGTTATCAAATTACTGATTTACAGGGTTGATTTTATAATCATGATCTCTCGACCTCTAATCGCCTACTCCAACTAACTGTCTAACTACATCGTTGAGCGGGGATAGGCAGTCCTAATTGGCGAGCATTTATATTTCATCCTATTTCGTCTAAACAAAGTTAGAACAAGCTCTTTGCATTCTCTGGTCTATGTACCTCTTCATCTCTCGAGTCCAAGAATAGACAATAGATTTATTTCTATGGTGGCCTAGCATGAAATACTAAAACAAGAATGTAAAAGTAATGTATATGATAACCAGTAATCAATTCAAAAACAATCGATGTTCAACAATTACCCATGGCCGCAGCCCCAGAACAAGGATTTTTAGCTACTAATACCTAAGAAAAGAAGAAGAAAAGAACCCTAAAAAGTATTGACAACTTTTCCTTACATAGTATATCTCCCCCTAGTATATTCTCCTCCTCTAAATAATTATTCTTATGGACTATTTATAGATGTAAAACCCTAAATAAAATAATTGAGTCCAAAACAAATTAGGAACCCAAAACCAAACGTAATTGGATTTCTTTACGCGTGAAACTGCCTCAACAACTTCTGCCTACGTCGACTTCAACAAGGAGATGTATTCATGTTGCCACGTAGCAACTTCAGGCAGCACTTCAATTCAAATTCTTCTTTCAACTGCACTTCTATATATAATATATTATTATATTCAATTTAATCCATTAAGTTGCCTACTAGATTTTCCTTATAGAATCTTTTATTTTTAATTCGTTTTAGCTCCAAACTTCTTCATCTTCCCACCAATTTAATCCTACAAATAAAATACACTATTTAGCACAATCCATAAAATCCATGCTCAAAAAGGACAAATATAAATACTAAATTTGAGGCAATTAATGATAAGAAAATATATTTTTGGCCTCAGATCAGCCCACTTGAAAGTTTTCTTTGATTTATCTAAGTCTTTCGCTGAGTGATTCAATGAGTGATCAGACCAAGTGGCTTGATTGGGACCAACAATGGTCTTCGAGTGCCGGCCATGCCTAGGGTACCCTCTCGAGGCGTGACAAACTTGGTATCAGGACACAAAGTTATAGAGTCCTAGGGTGTCTATGAAGCCATGTCTAGTAGAGTCTTGCTTATGGGTGTGTCGTGCACCACACTTATAATCAGGAGGCTATAGGACATAAGGAATTGTCTCACTCCTTCCATATTCAGAGTTCCAACGATAGATTTTAACTCTATTAAAGTTCCTTTCTGATTCGTGTGTTTATGCATTGCAGATCATGCCTCCTAAACGTATCGCCAGTCTGAGAGGCCCTCACAGTCAGGGGTGAGAACTAGGGGCCGACCTGCATGGCCTACTGAGGTGCCCCAAATGCCTACTACTCAGCTTGCTCCTACTTCTCAGGCTGATTTTAGAGGAGCAATTGCTATGCTTACCCAGTTAGTGGCTTCCCAGTCCGGTCACATGATCCCTCTAGCTCATAGCTCTAGTTCTTAACAGCCGTCTGCCGCTACGAGGATTAGAGATTTTATGAGGATGAGTCCACCAGTCTTCTTAGGGTCCAAAGTTGAGGATGATCCTCAAGATTTCATTGATGAGATGTGGAAAATTTTAAAGGCGATTCATGCTACTGAGGTTGAGGGAGTTGAGTTGGTTTCCTATCAGCTCAAGGATGTTGCTAATGGTTGGTATAATCAGTGGGAGGATTGTCATGGTGAGGATGTTGAGCCTGCTATTTGGGATGAGTTTGAGAGTGCATTCCTCGATCACTTCTTTCCCCAAGAGCTGAGGGAAGCAAAGGTTGAGGAGTTTGTGAATCTGAAGCAAGAGGGGTTGACTGTGAAATAGTACAGCCTTAAGTTCATTCAACTGTTCAGATATGCTCCGGAGATGGTTCCAGATGTGAGATCGAAGATGAGGAATTGTCTCTGGGTTGGGCAAACATTTGAAGAAGGAGTGCAAGGCATCGTTGTTGATTTCTGACATGGATATTTCCAGACTTATGGTGTTTTCTCAGTAGGTAGATGATAATAAGAAGAAGGATAGAGAGGAGCATTTGAGCAAGAAGGACAAATTAGCTGGATATGAGAATGATAAGAGAAATGGTAAGGGCAACCGGTCCTCCTTCTAGAAAAGGTCTTCTGGTTATGCTCCATCATCAACGAGTGCACCTGCGTCAAATAACAGGTATGATCATAAGTCACAGAGTCACTAGAATTTCAGAGCTCATGGTTCCCATTCCCAAGGAAGTGTGGCTCAAGGTTCGAAATGGAAGCTACCTTATGGCAAGTGAGGTAAACTTCATTTGGGAGAGTGCAGAGAGGGCGCCAATGGTTGCTATAAATGTGGTCAGATGGGTCATTTTCAGAGAGAGTGTCCAATGTGGGGCAACAAAGCCCAATCTTCTACTGCGGTACCACCAGGTCGAGGTAATCAGAAAGGTACTACTTCAGGTACAGGCGGAGGTTCAAACCGTCTGTATGCTAGGGCTAGTCACCAGGATCAGGAGAACTCGCCAGATGCTGTCACTGGTATACCTCGAGTCTTTTCTTTTGATGTCTATGCTTTGCTTGATCCGGGTGCTACTTTGTCTTTTGTGACCCCATATGTGGCTAATAAGTTTGAGATTCTTCCTGAACGTCTTTTTGAGTCTTTCAGTGATTTTGCTCATATTGGTGAGTCTATTCTAGCTGAGAGGGTCTATAGGGATTGTACTGTGTCCATCTATCACAGAGATTCCATTGATTTTGATGGTATTCTTGGCATGGACTGGCTTTATGCTTGTTATGCCTCAGTTAATTGTAGAACTTGAGTTGTCAAGTTTCATTTTCTGAATAAACCTATCATAGAGTGGAAGGGTAGTTCAATAGTGCTTAAGGGTAAATTCATTACATACCTTAGGGTCAGGAAGTTAATCTCTAAGGGGTGTATCTACCACATAGTTCGACTTAGAGGTGATAGTGTGGAGACTCCATCCCTTGAGTTAGTACTTGTCATTAATGAGTTTCCTAAAGTCTTTCCTGATGATCTTCCTGGAGTCCCACCTGATAGGGAGATCAAATTTGGGATTGATTTTCTTCCCGATACGCAGCCTATCTCAACTCCGCCATATAGAATGGCTCCTGCTGAGTTGAAAGAGTTGAAAGAGCAGTTGAAAGATCTCTTAGATAAGGGGTTCATTAGGCTGAGTGTCTCACCTTGGGGCGCTCCTGCCGTATTCATGCGAAAGAAAGATGGTTCCCTCAGAATGTGCATTGACTACCGTCAGTTGAACAAGGTCACCACTAAGAATAAGTATCCTCTTCCCTGGATAGATTATTTGTTTGACCAACGTCAGGATGCCACTTGTTTCTCAAAGATAGACCTTAGATCAGGCTATCATTAGTTGAAAGTGAGAGGATATGACATCCCAAAGACGGCTTTCCTAACCCGCTATAATAACTTCGAGTTTCTTGTTATGTCCTTTGGTTTGACTAATGCTCCTGCAGCATTTATGGATTTGATGAATCGAGTGTTTAAACAATATTTGGACATGTTTGTGATTGTGTTTATAAACGATATATTGTTCTACTCCAGAAATGAGGAGGAGCATGCCAACCATCTCAGTATTATTCTTCAGACTCTCAAGGATAGGGAGTTGTATGCTAAGTTTTTGAGTGTAAATTTTGGCTTGCTTCTATGGTATTCTTAGCCCATGTTCTATCTGGTGAAGGTATTCGAGTTGATTCGCAGAAGATTGAGGTAGTAAAGAACTGGCCAAGACCCACATCCCCGACTGACATAAGGAGTTTCTTAGGTTTGACTGGTTACTACAGAAGATTTTTAGAGGGATTCTCGTCCATATCGTCTCTAGTGACTAAGTTGACTCAAAAGAAGACTAAGTTTCAATGGTTCGATGCTTGAGAGAAAAGTTTTCAAGTGTTAAAGACTAGATTGACTACTGCCCCAGTGTTGACCCTACCCGAGGGAACCAATGGCTTTGTGATCTTTTGTGATGCGTCCAGAGTTGGATTAGGTTATGTGTTTATGCAGAAAGGTAAGGTCATAGCTTATGCTTCCAGACAGCCTAAGATACATGAGAGGAATTATCTAACTCATGACCTCGAGTTTGCAGCAGTGGTGTTTGCGTTAAAAATATGGCGCCATTATTTGTATGGAGTGCATGTGGATGTGTTTACTGATCACAAGAGCCTACAATACGTCCTCAGTCAGAAAGGGCTAAACCAGAGGCAAAGGGGATGACTTGAGTTGCTCAAGGACTTTGACGTGAGTATTCTCTACCACCCAGGTAAGGCTAATGTTATTATTGATGCTCTTAGAAGGTTATCCATGGGAAGCACCGCTCATATTGAGGAAGGAAAGAAAGATTTGGCTAAAGGAATGCATAGGCTTGCACGTTTAAGAGTTCACCTTGTTGACTCTAGCAAGGGAGGTGTCATAGTTCAGAATAGGGCTGAATCTTCATTAGTTGTTAAAGTGAAGGAAAAGCAAGACCAAGACCCTGTTCTACTTCAGTTGAAGGAGGATGTTCATAAGCAGAAAGTTATGGCTTTTGCCAAATGGGGAGATGGAGTGTTGAGGTATCAAGGCAGATTGTTTGTCCCGAATGTTGATGGACTCCGAGACAGAATCATGGCAGAGGCCCATAGCTCCAGATATTCGATTCATCCAGGTTCTACAAAAATGTATCATGACTTGAGAGAAGTCTATTGGTGGAATGGTATGAAGAGGGAGATTACCGACTTTGTTTCAAAGTGCCCAAATTGCCAACAAGTCAAGGTCGAGTATCAAAGGCCTTGTGGAGTAGTTCAGAGTATAGAGTTTCCAGAGTGGAAGTGGGAGATGAGGTATATGGACTTTATTACAGGTTTGCCGCGGTCTTGTAGACAACATGACTCTATTTGGGTGATTGTGGATAGGATGACCAAATCAGCCCACTTCTTGCCCGTTAAGACTACGGATTTGGCCGAGGATTATGTGAGGTTGTACATCAAAGAGATAGTCAGATTGCATGGGTTCCGTTGTCCATCATCTCAGACAGAGGTACCCAATTCACCGCATAGTTTTGGATGTCATTTCAGAAAGGTTTGGGTTCAAAGGTGCACCTTAGTACCGCTTTCCATCCGCAGATAGATGGTCAGGCAGAACGTACAATTCAGACTTTTGAGGCTATGTTGAGGGCTTGTGTCATTGATTTCCAAGGTAATTGGGATGATCACTTGCTGCTTATTGAGTTTGCGTATAATAACAGCTTTCATTCGAGTATACAGATGGCTCCTTATGAGGCCCTCTATAAGAGGAGATGAAGATCGCCAATTGGGTCGTTCGAAGTTGGTGAAGCTGAGTTGATTGGACCTGACATAGTTCATCAAACTATGAAAAAGGTGAAGACCAACCAAGAGAGGTTGAAAACTGCATAGAGTCGCCAAAAGTCCTACATTGAAATGAGGAGAAGAGATTTGGAGTTTGAGGTAAATGATTGGGTGTATTTGAAAGTTTCGCCCATGAAAGGTGTTATGAGATTTGGGAAGAAGGGGATGCTTAGACCCCATTACATTGGTCCTTATCAAATTGTAAAGAGGGTTGGTAATGTCGCCTATGAGTTAGAGTTCCCACCAGAGATAAATGCCGTTCATTCTGTGTTTCATATTTCTATGCTTAAAAAGTGCTTAGGAGACCCTTCACTCATTGTTCCAACAGAAAACATTAGGGTGAAAGATAGTTTGTCTTATGAGGAGATTCCTGTCCAAATTCTTGATCGCCAAGTTTGCAAGTTGAGGACCAAAGAGGTCGCTTCAGTCAATGTTTTGTGGAGAAATCAATTTGTAGAGGAGGCTACATGGGAAGCCGAGGAGGATATGAAAGCCAAGTAACCGCACCTATTCGTTTATCCTAGTGTCAATGTTGAAGGTACCATTCCTATCCCTATTCTTATCTCTGAGTTAGTACCTTCTCAAGTTTGTGAAATTGAGTAAGTTAATCTTGAGTTTGAGTATTTGAGTTCTTGCATTATATTCATTCCTTGATAAAAATTCTTACGTTGGTCATCATTCGAGGACGAATGTTCCCAATGGGGTAATATTGTAACACCCCAAAAATTTCTAAGTTAAGACTCGAACCATTCTTGAAACTCGTATAATATCACACCGAGTGATTCTTAATTGTTATTGGATTCTAAGGTCAATTCTTTAGTGTGTCAATGAACTTGAATATGAGTTAAGGTCACAAGAACCCCTAGCACAAAGTGGAGTTGAAAGCTTTCTTACCGATTGAGTTTCAATATGAGATTTTACCTGGGTCAATTTCAAACGACCATATCTTAAAATATAAGGCATTAGGTGGCTCTTTAACTATCAAATCGAAGTTCTTTGAGTTCTCTTTCCAACACAACCAAGTTTTCCTAATTCCGAGCTTGGAGTAAAACGTTATGCTCGTTTTAGTGAAGCTCTGTTGAGCACAGGATCTTCACGACCCATTTGATGAGCCGTGGTGCTCTAGACGGCCCGTGGAGCCTGTCTTGAAGGTCACTTCATCAATTTTAAGTGAGGTTGCACCCCTAAGGCTACTGCGAAGAACCACGTTCGCTGAAATGGCCCGTGGAGCTTTGCACGAGCCGTGAAGTGGCTCGTGAAATAGGCTTGTCAGACTTGGAGTTTTGGGTCAACTAAAATCGACCATATCTTTCAACATAAAATGAATTAGCTGGCCCATGACCTATCTAATTAAATTTCTTTGCGTCCTCTTTGCAACTCCACTGGGTTCGTTCCATTTGAAGTTCGGAGTAAAATGTTATGCCTGTGTTAGTGGAGCACTGTCAGGCTGATGAAGCTTCACGACCAGCTGTACGGGCCGTGAAGCATTAGACGGCGCGTGAAGCCTTTCTTGTGAGGCCCTTAGTCAGTTTTTGAGTTAGGGTCAATATGGTATTTTCCCAAAGTATTTGGTACCTCAAACTACGCCATTTTAACCTTATTCTAAGCCTAAACTACGTCGTTTCACACCAAATTAAGGGCTTAGGAAGTGTGAATCAATCTTTTTACGTTCTTTAAAACTTCAAGACATTAGAGCAAGGTTCCAAAAGGAGAAAATCTAGGGTTTCAAGCGTTTTTAAGTTTCATCGATCCCGCCAAGAACTTTGTTCTTTCCAGGTATGTAAGGCTACCCATAACGTTGGATTGAGTTCGTCCACGTGCCCTACATCTTCATTGAGTCGAGTTGAGTTTGAGTTTCGAGTTTCCATGAAATGAGTTCTTGAATTATCTATAAATTCTATTGAGTTCTTGTGTATAATTACATAGGTATTGATGATGTCTATGTGTTGAGTATTTGAGGTATACATTCATGTCTTCATTCACATGAACCCTAATTGAGTATTTGGCATTGGTTATTTTATGCATTGATAGAGTTTTTAAAGCATGATTTGTGAATGTTTTTGAATGAGAATGAGTTGAGTCCGAATTGAGTCTGAAAGGTTCTTAAACTTCTATTATTTTGAACATAAGTATTTTGAGTATAAATAATTGACTGAGATAGAGTTTTGAGGAGATATGAATGAGTTTGAAAGCTTGTTTTAAATGAAAGAATTGATGATTGAGATGAGATTGAGTTTGATAAGAGTCCAATTAGACTAGATGAAATGATTTGAATAAATTGTTCTGGTTGATCATGTGAGAACATTGAGTCTTTTGGGAGTAGTATTGAGCACCGATTCGGGTAAGAGTAAATAACAACTCAGACCCCATAAACTACGTAGCCACAATAGGATAGAGGCTATGCTTCTCTAGTCCCCAAAAGAGGACTTTGATTGATTGTGGATCCAATGAGGTTGATCGTCCCTTACTCTGGCAAGGTATTGGACGACTACGGCAACAATAGTGCAAAGCATTGTATCGTGAGTAGCTCATAAGTGATGGTTGTCGGTTAGAGAAAATCCCAAAAAATGAAAGGTTTGAGTTGGTTGAGGTGCATATCATTGAGTCTGTTTTCAAAACATTTGTTATTTTTAAACTCGCATGCTTATAGAGTTGAGTCCCTTGAGTCGAGTTGCATGATGTTGAGTATTATTGATTGTATTACCTTTAAGCTATTTTACATATCGTAAGTTTCATGTACTGAAGCCATTCGGCGGTGCATTTTTTTTTATGACACAGATGTAGGTTTTAGAGATCCTCAATAGGCGCTTCGTTGAAGATCACTCCGTTCCAGCTTTTGGTGAGACCTCCTTGCTTTTGGAGGGACCCTTTTATTCTAGTTGATTTCCTTTATTAGAGTAGTTCTTTTGAGGTAGCCGTGGGCCTGTCCCGGTACCTTCTTATGATGAGTTTAAAGGCTTCATAGATAGTGACGGAGACAGGGACGGAGTAGAGCTAATGTTCTCATTTCGAACTTGTCTTGAAAAAAAACTTTTCGTATGATGGTGAGTTGATTCGAACTGAGTATTTAAACTATCCTTTTATTAAGTTGTTGATTGTTAGCCCACTTGAGTGTCTTCTTTGATTTATTTATGTCTTCCGCTGAGTGATTGAATGAGTGATCATACCAAGTGATTCGCTTGGGACCAGCAATGGTCTCCGAGTGCCAACCATTCCTAGGGCACCTTCTCGGGGTGTGACAAAGTTGGTATCAGAGCACAGAGTTCAAGATTCCTAGGGTGTCTATGAAGTTGTGCCTAGTAGTCTTGCGTATGGGTGTGTCGTGCACCATACTTATAATCAAGAGGCTATAGGCCATTAGGAATGGTCTCACTTCTTCTATATTCTGAGTTTGTGCGATAGAGTTTAACTTTATAAAAGCTCCTTCCTAATTCATGCGTTTACGCGTTACAGATCATGCCTCCTAAGCGTATCGCCACCAAGAGGAACGGCACCAACACCAAGGTTCCGCAGTCTGAGATGCCCTCACAGTGAGGGGTGAGAACTAGGGGCCGACCTGCATAGCCTACTGGGGTTCCCCAAATACCTACTACTCAGTCTGCTCCTACTTTTGAGGCCAATTTTAGGGGAGAAATTGCTATGCTTACCAAGTTAGTGGGTTCCCAGTCTGGTCACCAGAGCTCTCTAGCTCCTAGCTCTAATTCTCAAGAGCCATCTGCCGTTATGAGGATTAGAGATTTTTTGAGGATGAGTCTGCCACTCTTGACAGGGTCTAAGGTTGAGGAGGATCCTCAATACTTCATTGATGGGATGTGGAAGATTTTGAAGGTGATGCATGCAATTGAGGCTGAAAGAGTTGAGTTGGTTTCCTATCAGCTAAAGGCTGAGCCTGCTATTTAGGATGAGTTTGAGAGTGCATTCCTTGATCACTTCTTTCCTCAAGAGCTGAGGGAAGCAAAGGTTGAGGAGTTTGTGAATCTGAAGCAAGAGGGGTTGACTGTGAAAGAGTACAGCCTTAAGTTCTTTCAACTGTTTATATATGCTCCAGAGATGGTTCCAGATGTGTGATCTAAGATGAGGAATTTTGTCTCTGGGTTGGGCAAACATGTGAAGAAGGAGTGCAAGGCATCGTTGTTGATTTCTAACATGGATATTTCAAGACTTATGGTGTATGCTTAGAAGGTAGAGGATGATAAGAAGAAGGATAGAGAGGAGCATTTGAGCAAGAAGGCCAAATCAGCTGGATATGAGAATGATAAGAGAAATGGTAAGGGCAATAGGTCCTTTTTCTAGAAGAGGCCTTCTGGGTATGCTCCATCATCAACAAGTGCACCTGCGTCTAATAACAGGTATGATCAGAAGTCGTAGAGTCACTAGAATTTCAGAGCTCAGGGTTCCCAGTCCCAAGAAAGTATGGGTCAAGGTTCGAGGGAAGCCACCTTGTGGCAAGTGTGGTAAACTCCATTTGGGAGAGTGCAGAGAGGGAGCCAATGGTTGCTATAAATGTGGTCAGATGGGTCATTTTCAGAGAGAGTGTCCGAGGTGGGGCAACAGAGCCAATTCTTCTATTGCGGCACCACCAGGTCGAGGTAATCAAAGAGGTACTACTTCAGGTACAGGTAAAGGTTCAAACCGTCGGTATGCTATGGCTAGTCACCAGGATCAGGAGAACTCGCCAGATGCTGTCACTGGTATACCTCGAGTCTTTTCTTTTGATGTATATGCTTTGCTTGATCCGGGTGCTACTTTGTCTTTTGTGACCCCATATGTGGTTAATAAGTTTGAGATTCTTCTTGAACATCTTCTTGAGCCTTTCAGTGTTTTTGCTCATATTGGTGAGTCTATTCTAGTTGAGAGGGTCTATAGAGATTGTACTGTGTCCATCTATCACAGAGATTCCATGGCTGACTTAGTTGAGTTAGACATGGTTGATTTTGATGGTATTCTTGGCATGGACTGGCTTTATGCTTGTTATGCCTCAGTTAATTGTAGAACTTGAGTTGTCAAGTTTCATTTTCTGAATAAACCTATCATAGAGTGGAAGGGTAGTTCAATAGTGCTTAAGGGTAAATTCATTACATACCTTAGGGTCAGGAAGTTAATCTCTAAGGGGTGTATCTACCACATAGTTCGACTTAGAGGTGATAGTGTGGAGACTCCATCCCTTGAGTTAGTACTTGTCATTAATGAGTTTCCTAAAGTCTTTCCTGATGATCTTCCTGGAGTCCCACCTGATAGAGAGATCAAATTTGGGATTGATTTTCTTCCCGATACGCAGCCTATCTCAATTCCGCCATATAGAATGGCTCCTGCTGAGTTGAAAGAGCAGTTGAAAGATCTCTTAGATAAGGGATTCATTAGGCCGAGTGTCTCACCTTGGGGCGCTCCTGCCGTATTCATGCGAAAGAAGGATGGTTCCCTCAGAATGTGCATTGAGTACCGTCAGTTGAACAAGGTCACCGCTAAGAATAAGTATCCTCTTCCCTGGATAGATTATTTGTTTGACCAACGTCAGGATGCCACTTGTTTCTCAAAGATAGACCTTAGATCAGGCTATCATTCGTTGAAAGTGAGAGGATATGACATCCCAAAGACGGCTTTCCTAATCCGATATAGTAACTTCGAGTTTCTTGTTATGTCCTTTGGTTTGACTAATGCTCCTGCAGCATTTATGAATTTGATGAATCGAGTGTTTAAATAATATTTGGACATGTTTGTGATTGTGTTTGTCAATGATATATTGGTCTACT
The DNA here is from genome assembly GCA_018342035.1 of Solanum appendiculatum. Classification (NCBI taxonomy): domain Eukaryota; kingdom Viridiplantae; phylum Streptophyta; class Magnoliopsida; order Solanales; family Solanaceae; genus Solanum; species Solanum appendiculatum. The sequence continues at coordinate 199,487 of JAGDQO010001728.1, forward strand.
CCAGAAATGAGGAGGAGCATGCCAACCATCTCAGAATTGTTCTTCAAACTCTCAAGGATAGGGAGTTGTATGCTAAGTTTTCGAAGTGTGAATTTTTTCTTGCTTCTGTGGCATTCTTAGGCCATATTATATCTTGTGAAGGTATTCGAGTTTATTTGCAGATGATTGAGGCAGTAAAGAACTGGCCCAGACCCACATCCTCGACTGACATAAGGAGTTTCTTAGGTTTGACTTGTTACTACAGAAGGCTTGTAGAGGGATTCTCATCCATATCGTCTCCATTGACTAAGTTGACTCAGAAGAAGACTAAGTTTCAATGGTCCGATGCTTGTGAGAAAAGTTTTCAAGAGTTAAAGACTAGATTGACTTTTGCCCCAGTGTTGACCCTATCTGTGGAATCGATGGCTTTGTGATCTATTGTGATGCGTCCAGAGTTGGATTGGGTTGTGTGTTGATGCAGAAAGGTAAGGTCATAGCTTATGCTTCCAAACAACTTAAGATACATGGGAGGACTCACGACCTCGAGTTGGCAGCAGTGGTGTTTGTGTTAAAAATATGGCGCCATTATTTTTATAGAGTGCACGTGGATGTGTTTACTGATCACAAGTGCTTAAAATACGTGTTTAGTTAGAAAGAGCTAAACATGAGGCAGAGGAGATGACTTGAGTTTCTCAAGGACTATGACGTGATTTTCTACCATCCAGGTAAGGCTAATGTACTTGCTGATGCTCTTAGCAGGTTATCCATGGGAAGCACCACTCATATTAAGGAAGGAAAGAAAGAGTTGGCTAAGAAGTGCATAGGTTTTCACATTTGGGAGTTCACCTTATAGACTCTAGCGAGGGAGGTGTCATGGTTCAAAATGGGGCTGAGTCCTCATTAGTTGTTGAAGTGAAGGAAAAGCAAGACCAAGACCCTGTTCTACTTCAGATGAAGGAGGATGTTCATAAGCAGAAAGTTATGGCTTTTGCCAAATGGGGAGATGGAGTGTTGAGGTATCAAAGAAGATTATGTGCGCCGAATGTTGATGGACTCCGAGACAGAATCATGGCAGAGGCCCATAGAGTTGACTTTGGTCAACATTCAGTGATCAGATGCTCGCAGTTGAATTTCGACGACTCCGTTAGATTCGGGGGATGATTTTAGGTCTAGGAGTGGTCTTGGTTGAATTTTTAGAGGTCCCGAGCTTGATTTGATATTTTGAGGCCTAAAGTTAGTTTCGTTACGACTTATCGGATTCTGGGTCAAGGAGACCTCAAATTTGAATTCCGACAGTTCTATTGAGTCCAGAGTGTCGAATTTAGTGGGGTAGCATATTTGTTTTGTGTGCACGGGATTCTGAACGAATCTCGAGGGTCGTTTCGGTGATTTTGTTTTTTTGGTGTGGTTGGTGTTAGCTGGGTTCTGGTGCAAGCTTCACCGCGTTCCCAGAGGCTTGGCCGCCTTCGCAGAGGGCATTGACCCTTGTCCTTCACGTTCACATGGGTCCTGCCGCATTCGCGGAGGGTCTGAACCCTGTGCTCCGCGTTCGCGGGCTAAGTGAGCCGCGCTCGCTGAGGGTTATTTGTCCCTGATCAGTGTTTAATTTCCAAAATTGGGAAAACACCCATTTCCACCATTTTTTGACTTGGAGAGCCCGGGTAGGCAATTTTGAAAGAGAACTTTTGTGGCAAAACTATTAGGTAAGTGATTTTAACCCATAACCTTCATAACCCATCGATTATATCTTGTTTTTAACTTGAAATTGGGGATTTTAAAGTGAAGAAATTGGGGTTTTCAAGAAATTTGAATTTTTGATTAAATGATGATTATGAACTGGTTGTAGCTCCATTTTCGAAACGTCTTCCACCAATGGATTTCTAATGCTTTGAGGAACGTTTTCATGTAAAAAATTTCAAATCTAAACCCTATTTTCGGAATAGGATTTTTGAGCCGTTTTGACCCTTTTACCCGAATTTTGTGATTTTGGTATCGATAGTTTCGGAGTTTGATTGTGAATCATTATATGAATGGATTGTGGTATTTCGGACTATATTCGGAAGGGGAAGGCTCAAGTTATTGATTGATCATGATTTTGGCTAAGGCAAGTGAACTCCTAAAGCTCTGTAAATCTTGTAGAATTCTGAATTTACTTTCTTGTATGTGTTGGAGTGTAATGGGAATGAGGATACGGGTTGAATTATTTCATGAACCAATTTAATTGATCGACGGGTTAATGAAAGTCAATGTGTGCTAATTTTGTTAATCAAAGGGTGATATGCCTTGATTTTGATATCGATGTGTAATTGGTGAAATGCTTTGATAGCTTCATGTGGACTTGAATTGCTTCAATTGTTGTCTGTTTCTTTTGGTGTGAACTTGCTTATGTGCATTGATTTCTGTACACCGTGATGAGACATATAATATAAAGCCGATGGGAAATGGTTCTGGCTAGTGACATGATATAAAGCCGATGGGAAATGGTTCCGGGTAGCGACATGATATAAAGTTGATAGGAAATGGTTCCAGCTAGTGAATGACATAAACCGATGGGAAATGGTTCCGGCTAGTGATTGATTATTGTGATTTGATGCATTGTGATGCTTACGTTTGATTTACTTGTTAATTGTGATTGATACACTTGTTACTTGTGATTGATCTTCTTGACATTGAGATTGACTTTGTTGATACGTGTTGGTTGTTGAATTGTAACTATTGGACTGTGATTATTGAGCCTTGTGAGCAGTGTAATTGTAGAACTATTAGATTGAGCTGATTTTCTATGCAGGTAGTAGTTATGGAGGTTCGGTTGGGATGGAAGGAGTTCACGTATTTTATTAGGTTTACCTAGTTTTATTTGTTGATTGCTGAGTACTGTGTTGTTTGGTACTCACTCCTTGTTTCTACACTTGTGTAGGTTCCGAGCCTGGATAGTGAGTTTCTCTTTTCTTGATCATTAAAGGCTTTCCAAGAGACTGAGAGAGGTAACTATTGTCATTAGGCGGACTCTCTTATTCCTGTTTTTATGCTTTGTTCTACTTGAAAAACAAAGACATACTTGAGACTTGTATTTTTCATTCCAGTTCTGTTATTAGCGGCTTTTTCATTTGGCAACCAGTCCTTGGGGGTTATTTAAGTTTTGAAAGACTTTCACTTTTGTTATTCTTATTTCGTTTGCTTATTTCCACATTTATTTTCATCTTTATTGGGTTTCGATTGACTTGTCCTAGTGGGATAGGACAAGTGCCATCATACCCGATTTTGGGTCATGACAATAGGTTCATTGCACCATATGCTCTGATACCACTTGTTGGGTTCGAAAGTGATTATGGCGTCATGCGGAAGCTTACAATCGCAAATCATAGAGATGATAAATCAGATAGCAATAACTTATACTAAAAACATAATATTATTATATGGTTTGACCAATTGGCCTATATATGAAAAACTAATAGTAAAGAAAATATTAAAACTATCGACAGAAATATCCCCATAAACTAAACTCGCTAATCGACTACATTGTGGATGCTATTGTGTGTTCTTGGTTTGAGAAGAGGGGTATTCAATTTATAGAATTCCAGACTATTCCTCTAAGGAAAGAATAAACTAAATTTGGAAGAGAATTAAAATTTCCTTTTAGGAAAGGTTCAAGCATATATGGTAATACTTTGATTTTCCTTTAAGGAAAAAATAAAACTTAAAATATGATAATAAAATCAGGGAAAAACCCTAACACATTCGATTCACTAAAATAAATAAAAGTGATTTTAACCAAGCGGTTCCTGATTTAGGAGGTGTAACAAGTTTAATATGACTATCTTGAGCTTAAAATTGTTGTTGACATGCAATTACACCTTGAATTATTCTTGGCATTGCCCAAAAACCTCGGTAGTTGTACATATATGATCCAATCCATCTTTTTTCTTTTGGTAAGATAGAGAAAAATTTCTTACACTCTTCACTTAGGCCCTCTTGATCTTGTAAGTATGTGGGAAGAGATGTTAACATGATTTTGAGGATTAAGTATTTTCTTATAGTTTGTATGATAAAGGTATACTCATAAGTGTATATAGAGAGAACTAGACGAGACACTTTAAATAGAGCTCTTGTTTTTTACATTACATTAAACAACGATGTTGTTGTGGGGTCGTGTTAGAAAACAGTTCTTTTTTCAACTAATAATTGAAAATAAAAGCAAGAGAAATAGAAAAATCACTTTAGAGATAGCTCTTAATTAGGCATATATGTGGGTAGAAGTTCTAGTGAAAGAAAAAGGGTATATATATCTATTAATACGATTATTAGTTGTTTCATTAAAAATTTTATGAGGAAAATTCAATTGAATAAAACATTGATTAAGGAGAAAAGAGTACATCACATATTTTACTATTCTTGATTAAAATATTATTTAATATCTAGGAGATGATGTATTTCAATTTTCTGTACCAACATAATGCCTTGAAGAACAGATTCCTAAATTATCACTTGAACGGACTTGATGAAGATCTATTCTCACCCTTTTTTGAAGATCATGAGTAAAAAAGAATTTAATACGTAAGTGCCTGAATTACTCCATAATCCCTTGAGACTCATCCATACTATCCATCCAAGTCCTAAATCACCATATATCCTGAGCTATATGAAATTTCAAACCTCAATTTTGAGCCCTTTTAACTTAAATATTTACTTTGATTAAATTTTATTAATTTTTTCCTCCAAATTTGTAGGTTTTTTTTTTAATTTTCTTCGTTGATCCGCATCTAGGTGCCTCACAACCGTGGCATCCATCCACGTTGATCCGCATCTAGGTGCCTCACAACCGTGGCATCCATCCATCACAAGTCAAAATTTACATTTTAAACCTACGAAAAGTATGATTTAGAAGAAAATTATTCTTATAGTCAAAACGAGTACTAGACGGATTGTTACAAGTCGTCCTCTGTTTCTTGGCTTCTTCATAATAGGAATAGTGTGGCTAAATAGTTATATTAATAAAAAAAATTTAATGGGCGTGTAAATTATAAATATGACAAGTTAAAGTCAATGGAGAATAAACATTCCAAAGTCAAGCGTTTAAGTTGCATTTTGGGTTGCTCCTTAATTTCTTTATACATTGAGAAAAGTACTTTGTATGGATTTTCTATGCTTTGTGTAATGTCCCATTTCTTGTGGACTTGCTTTTAATTATGAAATGACCATTTTGTCCTTTCCCTTAGTACTTTTATGCTTAGTTTGTATTTCGAAAATGGTTGGTATGGTCCCCGATGCGATCAGATGTGTTTTTGGTGATTTGACCCTCTTGAGTTGAGAATTCATGATAGGGTTGACTTTGGTCAATATTTTGAGTTTCGAGTGTCGAATGAGAATTCCGTAAGTTCCATCGCATACAGAACATTGAGTTTGATTTAGTAAGGTGGTTGGTAAGATTTTTGAGGCCTTAGGTTGAGTTTTGGGTGTTTGGGTGAGAAGTTGAGTTTTAAGCCTTAAGAGTAGTTCGGGAGGGTAATTCTATCATTTGACCTCTTTTGGAAAATTCGATGATTTAATTGAGTCTGGAATGTCGAATTTTGTGAGGTAGCATGTCCATATTATTTTTATCGGACTCCGAACAATTTCTGAGGGTCCATCCGGAGGCTTTTCACTTGTGTTGAGTTGCTGGTTTTTCAATTTCTGGTGCAGATCATTTTGACCTTCGTGATCGTGATGTGTCTTCTCCGTGGCTTTCACAATCGCGGCACATAGGCTCGCGATCACAATGAACCTTTGTCTCTCTTAGCCTTCACGATCGCAGACAAGGAGCCTCACAATTGTGATGTAATCTTTCGTGCCCTTCGCGATTGTGAGAGTTAATGGCTCGCGATCGCAATGTACATTTTTCACCTCGATAGAACCTAAATTTGGGATTCTTCCCATTTTTCTTATTTCTATCATTTTCAATCTTTGGGAGCTTTGTGCAAATTCGTGTGGATAAGCTTTCTTTACCAACTCCTTGTTGATTCCATCAATTTTTAATATCCAAAACACTTTTAAATCTTGAATTCAATGTGGGTTTTGGGGTTTTTTTCTCTAAGTTGGAAAATTGGTATTTTCTTGATTTGGAGCTCGTCTCTTGATCGATTTTAATGGGATTTCAAACCATGAACTCCCTCTTGTCTTGTAGAACTTGATTTTTAACTAAAAAAATATTTTTACCTTTTCGATCTCCGTAGTGATTTTTGGACTATTTTACCCCGGGTTCTTAACTCCATCAATATGGGTATCATTGGACTCCTTTTGATGAACTTTATCCATTCTTGATAGTTGGGGATTATTCTAGTGATCATGTGGTTGAGGAAGTTCTCCTATAGAGTTGTTCGAGTGAAGTTTCGGCGTTCGAGGTAGGTTTGGCTTTCCCTCTTTAAGACTGAGATGAGTAATTAACCTTTGTTAGGAAGTCAACTGTGAAATGAGTAGTAGTATGGGTCTTAGAAGTTGGTAAGTGTTGACCTCTTTATTTAGTTCGTACGATTCCTATTTGTGATGCTTAGCCTGTGTGGAGGGTTGTGTGATGTCTTTAATTTTTGCGGGAAACCTGTGGTATTTAAGTATAGGCATAATACATAAACATGACCCTTAACTTGGCTCTAGCTTGCAACTATGACCTTTAACTTTGGGTGTGCACAAATAGACACTTAAACTTGTATAAAATTAAACAAATAGACACATTTATCCTACATGGCACCCTACATGGCAATTTTGTGTCCTACATGACGTCCTACGTGTATTATGCCATGTAGGACGTGTGTGCCTACTTGTTCAGTTTTATACAAGTTTAAGTGTCTACTTGTGTACACTCAAAGTTGGAGGGCATAGTTGTCCACTCAAGCCAAGTTAAGGGTCATATTTATGTATTATGCCTTTAGTATATGCCCGAGGGAGGGGCTATGTGGTCTATATTTATATTTGACATTGAGATGCCCGAGATAGGGGAATGAGTTATTTTTGAAACATATTAAAATGAATGAAATGCTTTTCTAAATGGTAAAGACTGATTTTAAATCATTTCCTCCATTGTCCCTATCATTTGAGACTATATTTCATGACTTGCGGAGTTTGGGAACTTGATACTATTTGAAATCCTTGATGAATTGATTATGCATTAGTGTTGTATGTGTTTTGATGCATTCATCCTCATGCAACATATCATTGTTCATGGAAATATGAGAAAGTGGAGAAATACTATCTTTTTTAGAAAGAAAATATGACACGTTACTTATATCCTTGACCACGAGCTTGGTGGCAAGTTGATAAGATATTGACATTATGAGATTGGTATATGAACTGCGAGTCTCCCATGGGTCCTTGTATGGAAGCTAAATGCTCGGTAAGGTGTATACAACAGGTTGTGTGATGACCTTGGTTCCACCACATCATTTCATCATCTCATTGCATCGCATTGGCCAGTTCTGTTGTGTTGTGTAACTTGCTTATATGTTGATTGGAGTATTATTTGTCCCCTTTTGTGTTTATTTTATTTGTACCGTTATTATATAAATTGGCGCTATCGATACCTTAATGGGACTTTTCTGCGTGTAGGTGAAAGTGTTTCCTAGTTTATTTCTTAAATCTGTTTAGTTGCTTATACTCAGTAAGTCGAACCTACTAGGTACTTGTGGATTGTATTCCTTCCCTACTTCTGTTATCTTTTTGATGCAGATCCTAGTCAGGGTGATCTTCATAGCGGCTGATCGGATCTAGCAATTTCTTCTCTTACGGAGTTGTGATGAGATCCTACTTTCCGGATCGGGATTGGTCTCCACCTATTATTTACATTCTTGAAATTTTCTTTCAAAGACTTGGGATGTATTTCAGAATCTAGAAACATATTAGATGCTCTTTATACTTATGCTACCAGGTTTTGGAAAATTCTTTGTTATTTTCTATCGTTTGTGGCCTGACTTCCCTTCGGTCACAACCGTAGGTCGAGATCCGGCAGTTACTTTAAAGGGCTTTTTGGTCTTTTCCCTAATTGATCTATTCCTAATCTAAGTCGGTTAAGCCCTAATCCTAGACCCTATATAAGTCTCCAAAGCCTAATTCTACCCATTCTAATCACCCCCAACTTCCTCCAAAATGTTTCCCCAAATATTTCTCTCTCTAGAAGCTTGAAGAAGAAGAAGGAGAATCTAGGGTTTTAAGATCAAGCCTCCTAACCCTCCATTGCTAGTGGGCTTTTGGCATCAAGCTATGATAGCTTTCACCTATGGAGTCCTTTCCTCCATAGGATTCCTAAATTCTTCAATTTTCACGACTTAGAATCTCCCATTTAAAATTAGAGTTTTCTTCAATCTCATGGATTCTTTCCAATTATGATCTAATTGATTGAATTATGTTTATTTATGCATGAATTGAGTTAATTGAATGATTTCAAGGTGAAATTATAAGAGCCCATGCATGATTTATGATTTCTCAACTATGAGTTTTTAAGGAAGTTTTTGAGTGATCAAAAGGATGAGTTTTATGAAGTTATGCATGTTCAATTATGAAACTTATAATGATTTAAGGTTGATTTTAGAGTGAAGCATCAATATTGTTGTTGTTGTATTGTGAAATGATTTTCTCACATAAAGGATTCATAAGGGTTGAAAGGTTTTCTCAACTAAACATTGAATCAAGGTTACAGAGCTATTCTAATGAACTCTAGCTTTAATTGGCTACTTGATGTGTTTTCCATGAATAAAAAGGGGCAAAAAGCAATTACCCATGTTCCTTAATGATAAGACAAGAGGAGATTACCCATGTCTCTTAATGATAAGATAAGCTAAGAATTATGACTATTCCGTGGAATTTATGCTTAGCACCGAGTGGACAAGTGGCGATTACCCATGTCCCATATACTATGTGCCACCATAAGTTGTCTTGATAGACATTAGCTAGTGGATCCACCTATGCTCAAAACTATGGTTCTTACCTAGGCAAGTAAGGACACCTCTTTTCAGTGTGGAGTAGACACCGGATTCCATGTTATAGCTCACATGGTCTATGTCGGTTAAGACTAATTTCCCACATAATAAACTAAGGTTACTCTCTAAAGGATTTTTAAGCATATGTTGTTTTAAGATGATCTCCTTGCATTGACCATGGATTTTATCTCATGTTTTCTATCATGCCATCATATGATTTAACTTGGTCATTGTATCTTATGTATAGCCTTTTTTGCATGATTTGTAACCTTTATGCATAATTATCATACCTTGTACATTCTTGTACTAACGCATACTCTTGCCTACATTTTCTCGCAAGTGTAGGATCCGACTCATCTCCATCCTCCCGTGGTTAGCTCGTTGTGATAGAGACTTTGAAGACTTGGTGAGTCCTCACTCATTCGAGGACATGCCACATTTGTCTTTCATGTCATTTCATATTAAGACTTGTATGGGTTACGTCTAGGGGTGGCAATTGGGCGGGTTGGGTAAAACTTGGACGGGTCATAATGGGTTAAGACAACAATCGGGTCAAGACCCAACCCAACCCAAATTTGTTTTGGTCAAAATGGGTTAGGTAATGGGTTACATTATAGGTCAAGACCCAACCTGACCCAATTTTTACTAAACTTAATTGTTTTATTTGTTCTTTTAAACTATTATAATACTTAATAAAATGATTATTTTCTTTATTATGGTCATATATAACATGCCAAATTAAAAAAAAAGTTTTTAAAATATGTTTTGACAAGATTTTTCATGACCCAATTTGGGTTACACATCAATCCAATTTGAAATGGGTTGAGCTAATGAATGGGCGGGTCAATAACCCGCCTAATCTTAAACGGGTTGAGTGGATTGGGTTTGATTTTGCCACCCCTAGTTACGTCCCAATTTCGTCCTATTCATGTATTAGATGGATTTTAGACTATGTTTAGACTTCCGCTACTTTGATATAAATTGCCTTTGAACTTCTTACTTACTATAATCTTGTATGTTGCATGCTAAGTGTCTTGTATGGGGCCTTTCGGGGTCTTGTACGCCATGCCACGTCTAGGGGGTACTTTAGGTCGTGATACTCTTTAAGATGGAAGTATGCTTTGGGTAGTATTTCACCCGAAAGGTAGTGTGAATTGCGATGTTATAAGTAGTAGTATTATAAGGTGCCAGAGTTAGAAGTATGCATTTAGTGGTGTAGTAACCTAAGAAATGGGGGATAGTTATTGAGTAAAGCTTGTAGTTGTAGTCATGTATCTAGTAAGTTATAAATGAGGAGTTTTCCTTCATGTGTAGGCTAAGGAATAATAATTTTGTATGGATTTCATGATAGAAGGTAGATGAATAGTTACTAGTTGGGATGAGTTAGAGTATACTTTAACCAGACGGGAGTTTATGTCGATTTAAGATTGTGTTAGTGAAGACGAAGTCTAGGTGTTGAATAGAAGTGCAGTGTACTCATGAGGCGATATTCAAGGGAGAGCCCCATGGTATTCACAGGGTTATAGAACTACTTAGGCAATGGTGTATAGTTAATGGGTAAACAATACTTAGGTTGTGAAAAGGAATGTGACGGTAATCTTTAAATAGGTAGTCTAAAGATAAGGATTGACTATTTATCATTAGGTCTTAGTGAGCAAGTGTTTCTTAATTTTATCTAGTATTCATAAGTTAGTATAATATGTGAACAATTGTATTGATATTTTTGTTTAGTACTAGAACTAAGCTTGAATTTGAGATGAGTTTCATGATAAAAAGGATGGCAACATGAGGCTGATGATGTTAGTTTTGAGATTTGACATAGAGTAGATGAGGAATTAAGGTGTTAATTTGCAATGAACATGAGTGGTTCAAGTGTGGTATTATGACTCTTAGATGAGACAAATGAAGTATGTCTAAGTCATTAGAATAACAAGAGAATTAAGAGGTGTACCCAAGATCGTATGTAGTTAGATGAGGTTGCAATTAAGTTTATGCCTTTTTCATGTGTGCATAGATAGTATATTTGAGCTGTCAATGTGGAATAGGTTGATGTAAGCATTATTTTCCCCCCTTATGAGTTAGATGAAGCAACTTTATAAGTCAATGTGGGTAATGATTATAGAAATACTTATATAGAAGCGTGAAGAAGTTAAGAGGAGCATTTCAGAAAGAAGCCTTAAGAGGAATCTTAGTACCTACACGTGGGGAGTCTAGTAGCTACGAGATTAGTCTTTCCCAAGTATTAGAGTAAAGCAAATATAAACTAGTTTAGAGAAGATGGAATAGATCCATAGCTTTAATATGTCGGCTGCAAACCTAAGAGGGAGATGATAAGATGAGAAACAAAGTCAAGTGTGGAGAATCACATAGTGATGAGTTTAGAAAGAGTTATGGTGATATGTGAATCCATTCACAATCTAGCGTATTTCTCAAAGTTCTGTCTACAACTTTCGGTTGATGCCTCTAATATCAGCATTATGTTCATGACCTATGCTCATACACCTTAGATAGATTCACATCTATGCTCACTTCTAATAATAAGAGGCGAAGACTTTAGCCCATTGATCTCAACCTTACTTCATAAAGTTATGAATATCAGCCTCATGATATGAATCTATTCATATAAGCACTCATGTCTCATAGTATGCTCACTCTCGCGAATTCATGATTTACCCTTAATGACTAGAAAAATAATGTTATGTCATGCATATTCTTATACCAGATTTCTTGAAAGAATCGTGCTTACGATCTTTCGTTCTAAGCTCTTTCAGTAATCCTTTTAAGTTTTTATAGGGATGTTGATGATAGAAGTTGAGTAATGATAGATAGGAGGGGATTGATGTTTCTTATTATGATAGTGGTGGTGTGCTTATTCCACCTAAGGTTATAAATATGGAGGAAGAATGAGATGAAGTTTTACTATGAGTAATAGTTAGATGAGGTAGTTATGTCAGTTCCTAGTAGTATTGCGTGAAATTTTAGTTGTTAGAGATGTCGAGAGCATGAGAAATTCTTAGAAGGATTGGTTGGTAAGAGTCCATATAGTGGTTATAGTATTAGGCTTAAATGTGGTGCTGGTAACATGTGGATGAATGTATGAGGTACTAGATTGTTCTTGGTTAGGGCTCGCGGGTGGTTGAATGCGGTGGTAAGGAGTAGTGTTCTTGGGATGAGATCCCTATAGAGGTATAAAACCCGAATCTTATGGCTTAGATTAGTATAACCACCTCATGTTTAGCATCTTTTGATTTAGAGTTAGGCTTGAACACAGTAAGAGCTGGCAGTTTGATGTAGACCTTGATAAGAGTAGTCACATACTCTTGTAGGAGCTATGAGTTACAACTAATAAGATGTGGTATTCAGAAATGAGGGCATGTTTTAGAGGTGTTTCTAGGCATGAATGCTAGCAGTTGTATCGCTTAAAGCCTGGTAATCCTATTCTTACTTCGTGCCCAGATACCCTTGTTTCATGTCAATAACTTCAGATAGAGCATGCTTATGTTCAAACACACATCGTTCATGACTTATGTGCTATAGTGAGTTCTAAAATCTTAGTATGAATCAGTTCCACATATATTAGTAGGAAAGTTCAGAAGTCAAAAAAGATAGTAAGAGTAACTCCTTTCCCTTCCATTCTCAGTTCAGCTGTCATTCGAGGATGATTGATCCCAAGGGGGAGATATTGTAACACCCCAAATATTTCTAAGCTAAGACTTGAATCATTCTGTGATACCTTGCAACTCTACTCTTAAAATCAAAATAATTCGTCGTAAGTATATGAGCTTGAACTGGGTGATGTCCTACTTGTTCATATGTTTTAAGGTCCTTTACCAAGTGTAGCAAGGGTATCTAAAGTGTTTGTCACACCCCGAGCCTACACCCTGGACAAAGCCGGCACTCAAGAACAATTTCGATACCCTAGCGAACCCTTGGCATGTCTGACTACTTAGCGAAAGAATCACTCAAGAAATAGTACGATTAAAATAGAATTTGACTTCAAAATAAAACTCAACTCGAATGTCTGAAAGTACTCATTTCAATACTCATAATAGTTTGCAAAACCTCTTTAAAGGAAATAAATTATTGAAAGATTCCTTGACTCTATCTATCTATGAAGCCTCTAATATTTAAGATAGGTGTCAGGACAAGACCCACGATGCCTCAAACAACTAAACTGAAAGTAAATGTGAAGTCCTCCGGAATTCAAGGAGGTTCACCAAAAGCTAGCTAGAGTGTAGAGTGATCTCAACGACGCGCCTGTTGATGATCCTGAACACCTGTATCTACATCATAAAAAGGATGCATGTCAAATGACATCAATACATTAAATGTACGAGTATGTAATATAATTGAAGTGAAATAACTGAATGAAAGGACTGCAATAGATATAACATAAACTCAACTGAATGTAAAGAATTAAAGAAATGAAATCATTTAAACTTTACAAAATACTTACTCATCTCTGAAACTCAACATAATAACTAATATGAAAAAATATACTTTAACTCTATTGGGAGATTTTCTAACCGACAACCATCACTGTGAGCTAAGTGATGATACAATTTCTTGTCCATGCTGCCATAACTGTCCTATATGGTGCCGGGATATAGAACCTCTCAACTAGTGGATCCACTAAGATCTGCTCTAAGACACTAAGAATTCATCTAAAAAGTATGATCATGTACCCATGTTGGCAAGACGTGGTTTTTGGGGGCTGTGAGTTGTCTAAACTCTCCCCCATATCAGTGCTCAATACTACTTCTAATAATATATACTCTTGCTCAAATGTATAAAAACATAATATTTCTTTGGTTTTAGGTAATTGCTCAAACTAACATCTTAAAAGTGGTAACTGCTCTGAAATATCTCCGAAATTCATTGCTCATTTAGAAAACAAGGTTTCTCTTTGCTCAATGTAAAAATACATTCTGGATTGAGATAATTACTCAAAAGGGGCATCTTTAAGAGGTAACTACTCTGTACTCAATCTATGTGAAAATTCTTATATCTTTTCTCAAAAAAAGGATTCTCTTTCTTCATTTAAAAATGAAACATTTCGAAAATACTTAGTTCCCTTATACTCTTGCTTAAATCTTGGTTAAGCTCTTTCTCAAGCTCCTCTTTACTTTCTCAAAGCTCAGTTTAAACAATTATGTTTTGTAGAAAAGATTCTCAATAAGAATTCAATGAATACTCGAAAAATAGGGTTCATGCTAAAAATAGACATGAACAATCAACTCAAGAATCTCAATGCAAGACATAACAACTCAATAATAGGAAATAGAATTCAATATTCAGTAACTCAAGAACTTAAAACTCAATATCAACTCATCTCGAGAATACTCAAATATAAGGATAGAACCCTAGATTACTCTTTTACTGATTTGAAAGTAGATGTAGGGCGTGATGATGAACTAGTCAAACACTATGATAGCCTTACATACCTGAAAGAACGAAGTTATTGGCGAAATTGACGAAACTCGAAGAATGCTTGAACCCTAATTTTTCTCCTTTTGGAACCTTGCTCTAGTGACTTGAAGTGTTAATGAATGTAAAAAAACTGATTAACACTTTCTAAGGCCATAATTAGGTGTAAAACACCGTGATTTAGGCGTAGAATAGGGATTAAAATGACGTAGATTAAGTACTAAATGCATAGTGGAAAGACCAAAACAACCCAGCTTAAAAACTGGTGGATTGCCCTTCAAGGAAGGCTTCACAGACTATGTAAGGCTCCACGGTCCGTGAAACTTTTCACAGGCCGTATAGCCATCCGTGAACATTCGTCTGTCTGACAGGGCTTCACTAAAACATGCATAACTGTTTACTTTGAACTTGAAATGAGGAAAACTTGGTGGAGTTTGAAAGAGGACTCAAAGACCTCTAATTTGATAGGTCATGACCACCTAATTCATTATGTGCTGAAAGATATAATCGTTTGAAGTTGATACAAAACTTAAAAGCTGATGGGTGACTTGTACGGACCATACAAGCCCCCACGGGCAGTCTAAGGTCCTGTTCAGGTGACCCCCACCTTGGCAGCCCTGGACGGTTGGCCACCTTGCCATAAATGGTTTGTGGACCCCTAAACGGTTCGTATAGGGAGCCGTGAAGGGTCCATGGTCCATTTTGGGTTCGCTGACTTGCCCATTAGCCCTCTTTAGCCTTTCTCAAAGTTCAAGGTGTTACACGAATGATTCAAATTTTAAGAGTAGATTTGCGAGGTGTTATAGAATGATTCAAGTCTTAGCTTAGAAATTTTCGAGGTGTTACAATATCTCCCCCTTTGTATCATTGATCCTCGAATGATGGCTGGACTGAGCATTGAAAGGAAAGGAGTTACTCTTACTATCTTTCTGACTTCTGAACTTGCCTACTAACATAGGCGTAACTGATTGATACTAAGAGCTTGGAACTGTCTATATGTGGTCAAGATGATATTGATTTGATCATAGTCACACTCTATCTGAAGTTATCTTACCTGAAACAAAGGTATCTAGGCATGAAGTAATAATAGGACTATTATGCCTTAAGCAATACAACTGCTAGCTTTCAAGCCTAGCAACACCTCTAAACCATGCCCTCCTTTATGAATACCGCACCTTATTAGCTGCAACTCATAACTCCTACAAGGGTTTATGACTACTCTTACCAAGGTCTAAGTTAAATTGTCTACTCTTAATGTGTTCAAGCCTAATCTCTAAATCACAAGATGCTAGACATGAGATGTTTATACTAATTTAAACCACAAGATTCAGGTTTTATACCTCTATAGGATATCCCATCCCATGAATACTATTCCTTACCACTACATTTAACCAAACTATGAGTCCTAGTCAAGAAGCATCTAATGCATCATGTATTCATTCACATGTAACAACACCAAATTCAAGCCTAGTTCTATAACCACTCCATGGACTCCTACTAGCCAATCCTTCTAAGAATTTCTCATTCTCTCTTCATCTCTACCAACTGAAATTTCACGCATTACTACAAGGAACCAACTAATTGCTCTCATTTAAATATTACTCATAGTAATACAACATCCTATTCCTCCTCCACATTACAACTTTAGATGGAAAAAGAACACTGCTACTACCACAATAAGAAAACATCAACCCTCTCCTTCTATCATTACTTAAGTAGTATCGATAACATCACTATCAAAACTGAAAAATATCACTGAAAGAGCTTAGGGCAAAAGATCATTAGCACGATTTGTTCGAGAAATCTGATATAAGAATATGCATGACATAACATTATTTTGTTAGCCATTGAGGGTAAGTCATGAATTCTCAAGGTAGGAGCATTGGAACCTACATTAATAAAATAATGTAGGCACAAGTATGAATTATTACATGGAATGTACTAAGTATGGGGAACATGCATGAACACATAAGCATAAATCATGATAATAAGGTCAATGCAAAACTATAAGAATCATTTCATAAGGTTAAACCATTTCTTTTAAGTAAGCAGGAGAGACCATTAACTGACATATAACCATGAGAGCTAATCATGGAGTTTGATGTATTACCCCATTGAAGAGGGCCCTAAATATTTTGCGAGGACATAAAGGATCATGTTCATAACTTCGGGACTAGGGTACTCGCCACTAGTTCCATCAAGACCTCAAGCATCGAAGTCATGGTACTCGCCTCTATGCTCCTTTTATTCAAGAATACTTGGCCTATCCTACGGTAGCACATAGTTTATGGGACATGGTTAATCGCTGCTAGCCCACTCAATGATAAGTACAACTCCCCACGGAATTAATGCATCATTATTTTAAGAGTAGCTCCTTTCATTATCATGACTTTATAACTTAATCATAGAGACACTAATCTAAGCATCTCGATCATGGTCATCTTTTATATAAGAATACTTCAATCGGAAGCAACCTAGTTCATCAAAGCATATTGACACTTTGTTCGAAAGTATACTTTAGGTCTTATTCATAAATATTCATGCCATCAAGGCTTGATTTCATAATCAATCATACATACAAGCATGGGTTCATGAATAGCGTTCTTGAAACATATTAGATTCATAGATTCTTCAATTCAACATTCCATAAATAATCTCAAAGTAACATTCCTAATCACCACATAGTTCATAACCAAATCATAAGCATATATCATGGGCTCACATGGATTTCACCAACAACATACCATACAACTCAATTCATGAATTAATAAGATCATATGAATTGAATGTAGGTGTAATCAATTTAGCCCATTCATAAACATCAATTCCATAAACATGCGTAGCTTTTCATAAATCATGGATCATACGGGGGTTCATATGAATACAACTTAATATCATGTAATTACTTCAGCTCATGTAATGGAAGATAAAAAAATATCAATTAAATTATAATTGAATGAACCCATGGAGAGTTAAGACGAACCCTAATTTGATCAATTTTAAATTGAATTAAGGAATTGAAAACCTTGGAGACCCCATGGAGGAATGGAGTCCATGGGTGAATACCCATATACCTTAGTGATCAAGGCCCAAGAGCTATGTTGAATTGGAGACCTTGTAGTGAAATCCTAGCTTCTTCTTCCTTAGCTTTAGAGAGAGAATTTTTGGGGAAGAACTTGGAAGGAATTGGGTTTTAGGAGAATGATTTTAGAATGGGTAGTTTTAGGACTTAAATTACTTATATAGGGCTTAGAATAGGGGTTAAAATGGCATAGCTTAGGTATTAAACACATAAGAAAAGACTAAAATAACCTTGACTTAAAAAGCTAACGGGTTACCTTTATGGATCTCTAAATGGTCTGTAGAAGGCACCACTGGCCGAATAGAGAACCGTCCAGGTGAACCTCTACAAGGCTACCTTAAACAGCCAGTCCACTACCCCTAAACGGCCAGTGAACCCATAAATGGACTGTTTAGGCTTCCTTTAAGGGTTCATGACTTGTTTTAGGCCTGTGGACTTGTCCGTTAACCTCCCTTACCTTTTCCAAATTCCGAGGTGTTACAAATGTATTGTTGATGCAGTGCTGCTAGTGCAACACTATTTTATTTTCTACAATCGCGGGCCCTTGGACACATTTGCGGAGTGTTTACTGTTGTGGTATCCACATTCATATAAGAAGATCCGCGTTTACGGAGTGTATTGGCCTAGTCCTCCACATTAGCATGCCTCTTAACGCAATCACGAAGGGTCAGTGATGTTGATCTCTGTGTTCCTGGACAAGGCTCTATGGTCACAGAGAGTAAAATGCCTAGAAGTTATAACTTATAACAGCCCATTTCGGCATTCACAATTCCTTAAAAGACTTGGACCTTAGGAAATTTTTGTGAGCAATTCTTGGAGATTTGCGATGGTTCTTGTTGGATTTGATTGGCGAATTACGTGGGCAAGCATCGGGGTAGATTAATCTTGCATTAAAATGGTAAATCCCGTCAAATTCCCTCTTAGTTCTCCATTTTTATTATTTCGAGCTTAAATATTGATGGGACTCTTTTGACTTGATCGTTGCTCGGATTGTGTCTATTTTTGGGGCATAAGTTCCTTAAGCTATTTGGACTTTATGATTGAGAAAAATTTATGACTCCATGCATGGGTCCTACAAATGTGTTTTTGGGTCATTTTTACATTTTTGAATTATTATATTGATATGGATATCGTTTTACTTGTTTTGGCATTCCCAACATGTTTTTGATAGCACGGCATCTTTCAGAGGCCCTTCGAAGGGAAAAGCTCTGGGGTAAAGATTCATGTGCAGTTTCAGTGCTGAGGTAGATTACAGTTTCCATTCTTTTAGACTTTGTTGAGTTAGTTTATTTATGTATTGAGTAGTTTTGATCAATAGGTAGGAATTTAGGACTAGTTATAGGCTTTCATGATTTCCTTAGGTTAGATATGGCCATTTTGGGTTGCTTAGCTTAGATTTTAGCCGAAAAACCTTATTCTAGGTTGATCCTTGATCTTGGTGTCATTTACTATCCTTAGAAATAGCTTCTTAGTGACGTGAAACTTTGGTTGTCGCATGCTGCTTTGTTTTGGAATGATTGTATGCTTCTGTTATGTTTTGATCCTTTAAATTATTTATTGTTATTGATTATTGGACCTGAGGCCATGAGCTTGGACTGGCTAGAGTTCCAAGTTAGTACATTTGTGCTATGTCGGGTGTTACCCAAATGTTTGATTGATGAGTTGATGTTGTTTGGGTTGTGTATGTTTTGGCATGATTTCATACATTTGGTGCTTGCATTTGACTTGCTATTCTTAAAACAAGCCTTGGTAAGTTTATATGGAAGAATGAGAAAGTGTTTTCATTAAGTTTTCCCGGCTAGTTGATCCCAAATGGGTGGATCACTATTTAAAATAAGGAAAAATGAGTTTATATGAAAAATACAACGTTTTCAGGTTCTTTATGACTTAAAACGGTAAAATACTTGGTTTATGAGTTTGTATGCATTTTGGGTTACTTCTACGTAGATTAGTTCGAGGTATCATTTTGGGCAGCCCATTGATTTAGATTCGTGCTACATTCGTCTAGATGGTATATTGCTAATAAGTTCAATATGTTATTTCGGGCATCCTATGACTTTGATCTGGGTTATATTCCACCGCATTGTACTTGTTGATGAGTCTGAGGTATCATTTCGAGTGGGTCGAGGTATCTTTCAGGCTTCTACTTCCCTACATTCTTCTTTTGTGTTGCATCATCCTTTGGTGTTGTTGTGTGTGTATGACTGTCTTGTACTTGAGTGTTTTCTTGTTCACTTTCTGGTGTAGTTATTTCCTCTTTCCTTGATCATTGGCTTTCATTTCTTAATTAGAATATATCCACTGTAATATCTGAAATATCATGCTTCTCTTTATATATTTGATTTTTCTAATCTCGGTCGGCCCGTGATGTCTACAGAGTACCCCGTATTTTGGTACTCATACTAAATTTCTACATATTTTTTTGATGCAGCTCCCAGTACGAGCCACCCTCATTGAGCGACGAATCTCCCTTAGCTATCATTGACTCAGATCGTGGTGAGCTCCTGGCATCTAGAGAGTTGTTGCTTTCCCTCTTTTGTACTGACTTATATTTTCATTTTGATTAGTCTGTTCTCTTGTATATATAGCATTTCTGTACTTCGTTGTTGCTGTACCAATAAACAAAGTCGTGGGATTTTGTTTTTGTGTTAGTTTATAATTCTTGGTCACTTTCAGGCCTCTTTTCTATATTGTGTATCGTAAATACATTTATATACTATGACCATATTCTATATATTTATTCCTTTTTCCACTTGTTCTTTATCTTTATATTGTTATCTTCCATGAATTTTGGATTTTTGCCTTGCCTACCGGAGGGTTATGGTAGGCGCCATCATGATCCTATTTCAGATCGTGACATAGACTTTACTTAATTTCTGGTATATGATATGAGTTGCATAATATTAAACAAAAGGATACATGGGATTATCTTTGGCTTCTCATTTATCGCCAGTCCCACTCACTCAAAAAAAGTAAAAAATATTTATTGAGCATTAACTGCAAAGTAATTGTGGATGTGCCGGGGTAGGTAGATACGCGTTTAAGTTTCTCTATATAATAAGAAAAATTGGTTCACTTTTCTTCATCCCAATCTTTGATTTATAATTTTTCTCTATAGATTTTCCAATTGCTTACTAGGAAAAACCATATAATAAGGTCATAATCATGAACCAAAATGGTACCTAGCAGTTGTACTTACATTCCATTCAGCCAGCTCAATTTATCCAACAAAGCTCTTTTTCTCCATCACAAACAACAATATCGTGTGTGCCACCAACAACTACAATACCACAAGAATGGATTGATCTAACACAACAACCCGATATAGGGCCTAACATTTATCCTAATTTCAATTTTTTCATGAGGACGCCTTTGATCCAAACTAGAACAAGGCAAGTCCTCATGTCGTTACATTTTATACGTGTGTGTGTTTAGAATTTTGATTTTAGTACTATTGATTTGAAATCAGGAAAAACCAATCGATAAGGATTATCTATGAATTGTTGCAAGAGGAACTCCCAAATGATGTATGGACATGGCACAAGTACGGTCAGAAACATATCAAAGGTTCTCCATTTCTGAGGTTTGCTCTTGTCACCATTTTTTCATGTCATAGAATGTTGTGTTCCCTTTCGTTCTCAATTTTCATTAAAAAATAGTCAAAATTATTAATGGTGTATGCACAAGTAATATTTGACTAAACCTGATTATTATTATTATGTGTATATGACATAACAGGAATTATTGTAAGTGTAGTACAAGACTTTGCGAAGCAAAGAAAACAATTGAGAAAAGCCCAAAGGGTGAGAACTTTTTCTTGGTGTCCTATTCCTACGAACACAACCATGATCCACCCACAAATCGTAGAAATCTAGATGGTTGCAATAGTAGTTCAAAATTCAACCTTCCAAAAGGCATAAATATTGTGCCCAAAACATCAATCTTGAATGCACTGTCGTCCTCGTCAAAGCAGGCTAAGCGCTCAAGAGTCGTTTCTCCTCAAATTATAGCAACTATGCCAATACTTGAAATTGGGAGCAAAAACAAAATGGTTGTTGTGGCCGTAGAGAACAAAGGTGATGGTAAAGAGGAGGTGAACATGAATGAAGATATTCTCATGGGCTATGAAGAACTCCAAGGAGTCACTGCTTCCACCTAATAAGGATGAAAATAACATGGGGAATTGATCTTTTTCACCTCTCCACCAACTCTATTCATCGACATATGTGATCTTCTAGTCATGTTTCTATTTTAGTTTTTAGTGAGGTCAGGCAAGAATTATAGGTTTTAAGTTTTCTATGTTTAATCATGTACATCATAGATAGAAAATGGTTCTTCTCTAGATAACTAGATATGAACCTTTTTAAGTTTCGTTATTGTTGTTGTTCAGTTTTTTCAAATAGTTCTCTCTTTAAGAAATGTCATCTGACTTAATTTTTACATTAAATTATACAGAGTATTAAATTATCGTTGTTCGATTTAAAAATTTTACACACATGCACACACACTAAAATTGATTTTGTAGTATTTTAGTTTTATGAAATTTTTATAACAGATCTTCAATTATTTTCACAAATTCTTATGTGCACAAATAAAGATCTCATATATATATATATATATATATATATATATATATATATTAGACGTAATTGATGCTAATATATTTTTGGGTTCTTTTTTTTTATCTTCTTGTTGTTTTGAAAGTGATGACGTCTTTAAACATTGCAGTATGACGTCAAGACCTCTTTTGATTACACTGGCACACAAATAATATTATGTATACTATTGTCACGACCCAAAAACCGAGCTCATGATGACACACATCCAAAGATCACCCTGAAGTGTAAGCCAAACAATAAAACACATATGAGACTCTCAAAGAGGAAAGCAAGCCACAACTAAAAAGAAGAGAATAACAACGAAGAATTTCCCAAAACCTGGTGTCATAAGTGTAAAGAGCATCTAAAACAATCCCTGAATATAAGTACATCATAAGTCTCTGAATAATAGTATAGACTGAAAAGGAAGATGGAGTTTATGGCGATCCGGAGTACAAGATCTCACCACTACTCCGAAATGAGCCTGCTCGCTAGATAATCAACCGCCACGAGGAGTACCCTGACTAGAATCTGCATCAAAAGGGATACAGAAGTAGGGGTGACTACAATTCACATGTACTCAGTAGGTTTGACCGACTGAGTATAAGGAATTAATCAAACTTATGAAATAAACTAAGAATGCTTCCACCTACATACAGAAAAGTCTCACTCTGCCATCGGTGCTGCCATTTTATATAGAACGGCGCGAGTAAAGTAAACACATAAGTCATAGTAATATCAAAGATCTTCAGATAAGACACAAACATATAAACCGATGCAATGCAATAAGATGATGCAATGATGTGGTGGTACGATGGAATCAAGGCTGTGGCACAACCTGTCGTATACACCCTATCGAGCTAAGACTTCCAGACAGGGACCCATGGGGACTCGTACTCCATATACCAAATCAAAATCTCAAAATCTCAAAATCTCATCAACTTGCCACCTAGCTCGCGGTCAAGGATATAAAAAGTGTCTCATTTTCTTTCTCAAAAAGAATCTCCACATTTCTCAACTTCCCAAAATCAATGATATGATGAATGAGGATAACTGCATATATATGGCATGGAGGCAATAATCAACTCAACATGTAATGAAAGGTTCAAAGTTCTCAAAACTCGACCAAATCATGTTAAACACCCTCATATAAAAATAATGGGAAAGAGTTCATTTGAAATAAGTGAGCACCATTTAGAAAACCATTTCATTTCTCAAAGTATGCTAAAATCCCCAACTCAACCCCTCTCTCGGGCATTACAAGTCAAATAGTGTTACAAGCCTCTCTCATAGGCAACTCATGAATCACATGCTCAGAAAGCAAATAGAGTAACAAATAAGGCGCCCACACGGGCTAAACTATACAAATAAGCCCCCCACACAGGCAACATAATATAATCAAGCCCCCACACGGGCATAACAATATACTCAAGCCCCCACACGGGCATCCCAATATACTCAAGCCCCCACATGGGCATCACAATATAATCAACAATCCCAAGTCATATTATGATCTCATCCCAAAGCCTATGACATAAGAACAATCAATTACCCAATCCCAGTCTCAAAGAAGGATAGACAAACCTACCTCAAAGGCCAAAAACTTCACTTGAACACTCTACCAGCGCTTTAACCTCAAATACAAACTCCAAAACGATCCCCAACTATCAAGAATGGAAAGAATTCATCAAAAGAAGTTCAATGATACCCATATTGCAAGCTTTAAGAATCGAGGTTATAAAAGTGTCCAAAATTCACGTCGAAAATGAAAAGGGCAAAACTGGAATTTTAGTTGAAAATCAGGTTCTACACATCAAGAGGAGTTCGTGGTTGAAAAACCCATTAAAATTGAGTAGGAAACGAATTCAAAATCATGAAATTACTAGTTTTGAAATTTGGGGGGAAAACCCCAAATACCCCTACGGACCTCTTTTAGGCCTAAAACTCAACTTTTAGCCTAAATGCTCAAAATGAGTTAGAAGGTCTCGGAGCTCTAACCACCACCCTACTAGACCAAACTCGACATTTCGGATGCAACAGAACTAACATAATCACCATCCGACGCTCAAATCTCAGAATATTGACCAAAGTCAACTATCTCCTTAAAAACGCCACCCAGGTCTCAAAATCACTAAAATCCATCCCGATCGCATCGGGGGCCATACCAACCACTCCCGAAACACAAACAAAGAATGAAATCGCTAAGGGGAAAGGCCAAAATGGTCATTTCACATAAAAATGTAATTTCATAAGAATTGGGACATCACACCATCCACTACTAAAACACTCGTTCGTCCTCAAATGAAAGGGAAAGTAAAGTACCTGAAGGAGTGAACAGCTGAGGATATCTACGATGGATGTCGGACTCCACCTCCCAAGTAGCCTCCTCAACCGGCTAGTGATGCCAATGAACTTTCACTGAATCAATATGCTTCAACCTCAACTGTCTAGTCTATCTATCTAAGATAGCAATAGGCTCCTCCTCAAAGGAAAAATCCTGATCCAACGCAACCGATTCCCACTGAATCACATAAGAATATCATGACAGTACCGCTTAAGCATTGAAACATGGAATCCGGGATGAACGAGTGAAAAGTTTGGAGGCAAGGCCAATCTATAGGCTACCTCCCCATACTTCTCCAAAATCTCAAATGGGCCAATAAGCCTCGGACTGAGCTTTCCTTTCTTCCCGAACCTCATCACACCCTTCATGGGTGACACTTTGAGTAACACTTGCTCACCAATAGCAAAAGATACATCACGAACACGCCTATCGGCATATATCTTCTGCCTATTCTGGGCAGTCACCAGGCGCTGCTGAATTAGTCTTACCCTATCCATAGAGTCTCTCAAAAGATCAGTACCCCAAGGTCGAACTCCAAAAGAATCAAACCATTCAATGGGAGATCTACACCTCCTCCCACACAAGGCCTCAAACGGTGCCATCTGAATGCTAGAATGGTAACTGTTGTTATAGGCAAACTCCGCAAGAGGTAGGGATTGGTTCCAATGACCACCAAAATCCATGACACAAGCCCGAAGCCTGTCATCTAGTACATGAATAGTCCACTCAAATTGACCGTCGGTCTGAGGATGGAAAGCGGTACTTAACTAGAGCTTGGTACCCATGTGCTCCTTCATAGAACTCCAGAAATGAGAGGTGAACTGTGTACCTCTATCAGACACAATGGAAATAGGCACTCCATACAACCAAACAATCTCACGGATGTAGATCCTAGCTAACTGCTCCGCATTGTAGCTAGTCTTCACCATAATGAAATGAGTCAACTTAGTTAACCAATTCACAATCACCCAAACAGAGTCATACTTACCCCAAGTCAAGGGTAGCCCAGTCACAAAGTCCATGGTAATGTGCTCCAACTTCCACTCGGGAATGGGCATCCTTTGCATCGAACCCCCCGGTCTCTGATGCTCATACTTCACCTGTTGACAGTTCAAACACTTAGCCACAAAATCCATGATGTCCCTATCCATACCACACCACCAGTAGTGTTGTTTCAAATCATGAAGCATCTTTGCCGGTCCCGGGTGAATAGAATACTTCACACAATGAGTCTCCTCCAATATCATACGCACCCAATCACCAACTTGAAGAACACAAATACGACCACTAATGCTCAAAACTCCCTCGAGATCAAGAGAAGTTGAGTTAACTTCACCCCTTAACACTTTGTCCCGATCATCCTCAACTTATCTTCATCAAACTTGTGAGCACGAATTCGATCCATCAAGGTAGACCTACCCTCAACGAAGGCTAAAATACTATGAGGTGTCGAAATATCAAGTCAAACCATCTGTCTAGCCTATGACTGAACCTCTAATGCCAAAGGTCTCTCCTCCGCCTTAAGGAAGGCTAAGCTACCCATACTAGGAACTTTCAGGCTCAAAGCATCTGCCACTACATTTTCCTTGCCCGGATGATAAAGAATGGTGATGTCATAATCCTTCAACAACTCCAACCACCTTCGCTGCCTCATGTTAAGATTCAGCTGAGAAAAGATATACTTGAGACTATGATGATCGATAAAGACCTCACAATGCACCACATAGAAATAGTGCCTCCATAACTTAAAAAAAAAAACCATTGCTGCTAACTCCAAATCGTGAGTAGGGTAGTTCTTTTCATGTACCTTCAACTGTCAAGAAGCATAGGCTATGACTCTCCTCTTCTGCATCAACACACCACCCAAACCAACACCCGAAGCATCACAGAATACAATAAATGCCACACCCTCCTCAAGTAATGCTAGAATAGGTGCCGAAGTCAATAACACCTTAAGCTTTTGAAAGATCGCCTCACACTCATTGGTCCACTGAAATACTATAGTCTTCTGAGTCAACGTAGTCAATGGGGCTGTGATGGAAGAGAAACTTTGAACAAACAGACGATAATAACTCGCTAACCCAATGAAACTCTGAATCTCAATAACTGAAGTAGGTCTAGCCCAATCACGAACTGCCGCTACCTTGGCTAGATCAACCATAATCCCATCCTTGATCACCACGTGACCCACGAAAGCCACATACTCAAGCCAAAACTCACACTTGGAGAATTTTGGGTACAATTTCTCCTCCGTCAATCTCTAAAGCACGACCCTCAATTGACGATCATGGTCGGCCTCATTCTTGGAGTAAAACAAGATATCATCAATGAATAAAATCACAAAAGAGTCCAAATAAGGCCAAAATACCTAGTTCATCAACTCCATAAAAGCAGTTAGGGCATAAGTCAGCCCAAAAGACATGACCACCAACTCATAATGCCCATAACGAGTCCTGAAAGTGGTCTTTGGGATATTAGAATCCAAAACTCTCAACTGATGGTAACTCGACCTCAAGTCAATATTAGAGAACATTGATGCACCCTGAAGTTGTTAAAATAGATCATCAATGCGAGGAAGAGGATATTTGTTCTTGATCGTTACCTTGTTCAACTGTCGATAGTCAATACACATCCTCATGTACCATCCTTCTTCTTCACAAATAAGACTGGTGCACCCCACAGTGAAAACCTAGGCCGAATAAACCCTTTCTTCAACAAATCTTCCAATTGTTCCTTCAACTCAGCCGGAGCCATCCGATAAGGAGAAATAGAAATGTGCTTGGTGCCAGGCTCCAAGTCAATCACAAAATCGATATCACGGTCCGGAGGAACACCTAGTGAATCTTTAGGAAATACATCCATGAACACTCTCACCACTCTCGTGGTCTCTAAAGGAGATGAATCCTTAGTGAAATCATGGACATGGGCCAAATAACACAAGCAACCCTTTTCAAACATACGGCGAGCACGAATATAAGATATCGCCCCCTTCGGATAAGAACTCGGAGTACCCGTCCACACTAATCAAGGCAAACCAAGATAAGCTAAAGTCACGGTCTTAGCATAACAGTCTAGAATCGCATGATAGGGAGATAACCAATCCATACCCAATGTCACATCAAAATCAAGCATATCTAATAAGATCAACTATGCCCGAGTATCTCTACCTGAAAACGTCACTACACAACCCCGATACACCCGATCTACCACTAAAGACTCGCCTATCGAGGTAGAGACGCTAATAGGTACTGCTAGTGGCTCACATACATAATCAATATCCGCAGCAAAATAATTTGACACATAAGAGTAGGTGGACCCGGGATCAAACAATATTGAAGCAGAGTTATGGCAAACTAGGACAATACCTGTGATAACTGCATCTACCCGGAATGGCATAACACAGTGTACGGTCACCACTAGCCTGGGACCCACAATGAGTACCCCCTTGAGTTTAACCCTTGGCACCCCTGGTGCCACCTCTAGCACTCTGTAAATCACCTCTGACCACTGGAGCTGGTGTAGAACCAACAGCCTGTGACCCGAGCTGAATAGTAGAAAAAGCACGTCTGGGGAAATCCTTTGCCTTATGCCCAAACTCATCACACACATAACAACCACGAGGACACGAACCTTGGGGAGGATAACCAGAAGTGTTGACACGTCCTCCCAAACCTGAAGAACAACCATAACTAGTCTGCCCAGATCTTGATCCACCTGTACCATCTGTACTATTAATCACCGCATGTACTGGCCTGCCCTAATAACCTTGAGTGCCCGGACCCAAATACTCTCTACCTCTGGAGGAATGGCCATTGAACTGACCCTAACGACGAAACCTCTTGGTGCTGCCCTACCTAGCATGTCTGATTCTCTCGATCATCCTGGCATAATCAATATTACTCTTAAAGGAGCCACTCGATAGCATAAGAGAGGTTGTGGCCTCCTACAGATAGTCGGCGAATCCCTACACCAACTTGCAGATATGCTCAAACTCTGTAGGGATACTCGACATATCATAATGAGAGAATTCATGAAAACGAGCCTCGTACTCAGATACTGATAAAGAACCCTGCTCTAGCCTGTCAAACTCATCTCTGTGCTAATCGTGAAGGCTATACGGCATAAACCTCTTAAGGAACACCTCAGTGAACTGCACCCAACCCATCATAGGAGAATCGACAGGTCTGCAAGGAAGAAATGATCTCTGTCACTCCTTGGCCACTCCAGCAAACTGGTAGGAAGTGTAAACCACTCCATGTGCCTTTAAAATACCTAGGTTGAACAACCTGTCCTGGCACTCAGTCAAGAAATCATAGGCCTTCTCCCCCGTTGTACCGTCGAAATTGGGAGGTGCCAATCTCACAAACCTCTCAAAACTCTTCTGCTCAGACACAGACATGGTTGCACTAGCAGAAACTGGCGGGTCTACAAATCTTAGAGGTGCAATAGAGGGCACCGAAGAAGAACTAGGAGTCTGAAACCCCATAATAGGCCCCTAAATTGGTGGGGTAGTACCAACTCTAATAGGGGAGCCCGAAGCGCTCGAAAGAATACCAGGATTAGGAGCACCATCCAATCTATCCAAAAACTGAACAAGCAACTCTTGGAGCGTCAGGGTACTGTCGGGAACTGAAGGAGGCTGGGCTGGGCTGTGCTCCTCAGCCTGTTGCTCAAAATCATCCTCATGCTCATATATAGGCTCAGGTGATGCCTCCCTAGTCCGTCCTTGAGCAGGTGCTGCTTCCCTCGCTCGACAATGACCCGTACCTTCTCTGTGTCCCTAGCCTCACCAACAGACTGTGGTTCGAGAAGAAGGTACGACCTCACCCTGGATGACTCTGGCTCTAGTCCTGTAACACCCCAAGCTTCCAAGGAATTTTAAAATACAGAACTTACCTGAAGACAGTGACCTACGGAAGCCACCTACAGGCCATAGATAGATTGACGGGCCGTAGGTGGGGACCGTCAATGGCACAGTGAAATTTGACGATTTCCAAGTTTCTAAACTTTGACCTAAGAAATAGCAGGACGGTTCGCAGTTCAGTTGACGGGCCGTAGATGGGTTCCATAGATTCCTTCCAGACTTAGCCAAATTTTCAGCCCAAAATGAACTTTCTGAATCAATTGATGGAAGAGCAAGACGGTCCCTCAATTGATGTAGGACCGTAGATCATGTCCGTCAATTGGACCCGACAGTTTTTAATTAAGGGCTTTTTGGTATTTTTCCTAATTGTTTACCTATTAAGCTAAGTCGGTTATACCCTTAGTATAGGACCTATAAATACTTTCTAAGCATAATTCCTTTCATTCTAATTCATTCCAAAACTCTCCTCTCCCAAATATTTCTCTCTCTAAAAAAAAAGAAACTCTCTCAACTCTCAAGGAAGAAGAAGAAGCTTGAATCCTCCATAGAAGACCTTCAATCTTCTCCAATTTCTTGTGGATTGGTTTGAGGTATGATAGTGTTCACCATTAGGAGTCTTTTCCTCCAATGGGCCCTTCCTCTTCTTCATGATTTTCAAAGCTTTACTCTAACCCAATTAAATTAGGGTTTGTGATCAATCATTGTGGGTTCTTCAATTATGATTTCAATTATAGATTTTATGATTCCTAGTGCATGATCTAGAGTGATAAAGTAACTTAGTGCACGAATTAGTATGAATTACATGATTTGATGTAAATATTGCATGAACCCCCATGATCCCAAGCTAATCTCCCCAATTTGATAATCTATACTTTGATTGTTGGGTTGAGCTATGATTTAATGAAGTTTATGAATTTTCTATGAAATCAAGCATGAATTATGAATGAATTGAGGATAATCTTATAAATTTAGCATGATCAAGTTAAAAACATGATTTTCCTCTATTATGTGAGTTCCTTCAAGTATGGGTAAATTGTCCTAATTATGGATTTCTAAGCATAAGCCTGCATTGAATTGTATGATATGAGTTGAACTTGCATGAATCCATATGAACTCTATGAACTATGAAATATGAGCATTATGAATTTAAGGGTACTTTGAGAGTAAAGTACCAAAGTTATGATATGATGATGCTATGGTTGAGTAGTGAAAGGTTTTCTCACGTAATTCTCCCACTATGATAAAAAAAAAAGAACAAAGAGGCGATTACCCATGTTCTTAAGGAGCTATTCTAATGACGTAAGCTTGGACAAAGTCCATGGAAGATGAAACATCTATAAGCATGATTTTAGCTTGAATTGGTAACCCTAGTTGTACCTTTTCATGTTTAATGATATAAATATGTTAATGACTAATCCGTGGGAATTATGCGTAGCACCGAGTAGATATTGAGATGGAAGCCCTCCCGCTAGTAGATGCCGGGTCTTCTAGTGAAAGCTCTCCCGTTAGTAGAGGCTGGGTTTTCTACATGGAGCTCTCCCGTTAGTTGAGGTTGAGTCTCCTAAAGAAACCTCTATCCCAATAACTATGTTGTCACCATAGGATGTTGTCTTTAAGTAGACATTAGCTAGTGGATACACATAAGCTAAGAAGTTCATGGTCTTGCCTTGGCAAGTAGGACACCTCTTTTCGGTGTGGGGTAGACACTGAATTCCGTGCTGATAGCTCACATGGTCTTACATGTCGGTTAAGGCTTTTCCCCACAAGTTAATGAACAAGTGTTCTCATAATGAAGTAAACAAAAGAAGGAAAGATGATTTAGCTTGCTTTGTCCTTGATATATGCTTTAAGTTTCATGTTTATCATGTTTTAGCTTGGCCATTGCATGTCATGATTATGTCTCTCTCTCTAGCATGATTTATGTGTTTGTGTGCATTGCTATCATACTTAGTACTTAATTGTGCTAACGCATTCTTTTGCCTACATTAACTCCTTTGGTGTAGGACGTGGCGATGCACTTTCCACTCGTGGCTAGATCTTGATGAGAGAGTTGATAGAAGACTTGGTGAGTCCTCATCCATCCGAGGACATAGCCTAGTTCTTTTTATTTTCATGTCATTTCTTTTCAATTTTTTTTGGATTGTATTGGGTTACGCCCCAACTTTACTTTCTATGATAGATTGGCTTTGAGACATGAGATGTAGACTTCCGTTGTTTCTTTAAAAAGTTTTTATATGAAATTCTCTTTCGAACTTTTATTCTCTAGTATCTTGAATGTAATGTATGTTAAGGGCTTGTATGAGGCCTCTTGGGGTCTTGTACACCATGTCACATCTAGGGGGTACCTTGGGTCGTGACAAACTTGGTATTCAGAGCGCAAGGTTTTAGAAAGATCCTAAGATGTCTCATAAGCCGCGTCAAGTAGAGTCTTGTTCATGAGTGTGAAGCGCACCACATTTATGAATGAGAGGCGATAAGACGTTTAAGAAATTCCACTTCTTTCATTACTCTTAAGTCGTGCCATAGAGTTTAACTCTATATATATCTCTCCTAATCCCTATCCTACGCGTTTTGGGATATGGCGACCCGAAGAGCTTACGCTAGAAGAAACATGGGAGAGAATGTGGAACAAGAAGCTCCTCCTCAAGTTCCGATCGACCCTTTAGAGGAACAAGTGACTAATGCGGAGTTTAGGGCTGCTTTCCAAGTGTTGGCTCAAGACGTGACGGCTCAAGCCAATAGAGAGGTGGTGGCTCCCGTGAACCCAAATGTGGGTACGGCAGAATCAAGAGTAAGGGACTTTACGAGGATGAATCCTCTAGAATTCCATGGCTCTAAGGTTGAGGAAGATCCTCAAGAATTCATTGATGAAGTGTACAAGGTGTTGATGATCATGGGTGTGACGCCGGAAGAAAAGGCGGAGTTGGCCGCTTATCATCTCAAGGGTGTTGCCCAAATTTGGTTCAATCAATGGAAGAGTGAGAGGGCGGTTAATGAGGGTCCTCTTGATTGGGAGAAATTCAAGGTTGCTTTCCTTGATAGGTTCTTCCCTCTTGAGAAGAGAGAGGCTAAGGTGCTTGAGTTTATCAACTTTCTACAAGGAAATATGAGTGTGAAAGAGTATGCATTGAAGTTCACACAATTGGCTAGATATGCTCAATCCATAGTTGCCGACCCAAGGGCAAGAATGAGCAAATTTGTGTTGGGAGTGACCGATATATTGGTGAAGGAGTGATGCACCACCATGCTTGTGCATGACATGGATATTTCTCGCCTCATGGTTTATGCCGAACAAATTGAAGAAGAAAAGCTTAAGGAAAGGTCTAGGGAGACCAAGAGGGCTAGGACCGGAGATGGTAACTCTTCGCATGCAAGGTCCGATGGACATGGTCGTCCTAGATTTCGGCAAAGGTTCTCCAGACAAGGCTCATCCAATGCTCCTCCGAAGTTCAAAAATGATGGGGTGTCTAACCCCAAGTCTCACGGAGGGAAAAATGGTGGTTCTTTATTGGCTCCTTATGCCAAGTGTGGGAAAAAGCATGAGGGTAGATGTCTAGCCAGTACGGATGGTTGTTATAATTGTGGAAACAGTGGTCACAACATGAGGGATTGTCCATCTCTCACGACCAAGGGAAGAGAGAATAAGCAAGCTCCACCTAGAGGATCATGTTTGAATGCTCAGAGGCAAAACCGATTTTATGCACTTCAGGCTCGTCATGAGAAAGAGAGCTCTCCCGATGTGGTTACCGGTATGTTAAGATTTTTCCATTTTGATGTTTATGCTTTGCTTGATCCCGGTGCTACCTTGTCTTTTGTGACGACATATGTGGCTATGAGGTTTGATGTAGTTCCGGATTTGTTGCTAGATCCTTTTCGTGTTTCTACTCCAATTGGAGAATCTATCATGGCTAAGAGAGTTTATAGAGATTGTCCCGTCTCCTTATCCCATAGAGTCACTCTTGTTGATCTTGTAGAGCTTGATATGCTAGATTTTGATGTTATTCTTGGGATGGATTGGTTGATGCTTATTATGCCTCTATTGATTGTAGGACCCGAATGGTCAAGTTTCACTTTCCAAATGAGCCTATCCTAGAGTGGAAGGGGGGAAATTCTATGTTTCGAGCTCAATTTGTTTCTTATCTAAAAGCTAGAAAGATGATCTCAAAGGGTTGCATTTACCATCTTGTTAAGGTAAGGGATATAGATTCTGATACCCCTACTCTTGAGTCGGTTCCCGTTGTTAATGAGTTTTCGGAAGTGTTTCCCGATGACTTGCTCGGTATTCCTCCCGAAAGGGAAATAGACTTCGGTATTGACCTTCTCCCGGATACACAACCTATTTCTATTCCTCCTTATAGAATGGCTCCGGCGAAACTTAAGGAACTAAAAGAGCAGTTGAAAGACTTGTTGGATAAGGGTTTCATCCGTCCAAGTATTTCTCCATGGGGTGCTCCTGTCTTGTTTGTAAGGAAGAAAGATGGTTCACTCCGTATGTGTATCGACTATCGCCAATTGAACAAGGTTACCATTAAGAATAAGTATCCTCTACCAAGGATAGATGACTTGTTTGATCAAATTCAAGAGGCTAGTTATTTCTCTAAGATCGACCTTCGTTCGGGCTATCACCAATTAAGGGTGAAAGAAGATGATATTTCGAAAATGGCCTTCCGAACTAGGTATGGTCACTACGAGTTCTTGGTAATGCCGTTTGGGTTGACAAATGCTCCGGCCACATTTATGGACTTGATGAATAGAGTGTTTAAGCAATACCTTGACATGTTTGTGATTGTGTTTATTGACGACATTTTGATCTACTCAAAGAATGAGAGTGAACATGTTAATCATTTGAGGATTGTCTTGCAAGTCCTCAAGGACCAACAACTCTTTGCGAAGTTTAGTAAATGTGAGTTTTGGTTAAGGTCCGTGGCTTTTCTTGGTCACATTGTTTCCGATAAGGGCATTGAGGTAGATCCTAAGAAGACGGAAGAGGTTAAGAATTGGCCTAGACCTTTATCACCTTCGGATATCCGTAGTTTCTTGGGCTTAGCCGATTATTATAGGAGGTTTGTTGAAGGGTTTTCATCCATTGCTTCTCCATTGACGGCTTTGACTCAAAAGAAGGTTAAATTTGCATGGTCCGAGGCATGTGAGAAGAGTTTTCAAGAGTTAAAGGATCACTTACTTCGGCTCCGATATTGACTCTACCGGAAGGATCAGATGGTTTTGTGGTTTATTGTGATGCCTCGAGAATTGGGCTAGGATGTGTTCTTATGAAAAACGGGAAAGTCATTGCTTATGCTTCAAGACAACTCAAGGTGCACGAAAAGAACTATCCTACTCATAACTTGGAGTTAGCGGCAGTTGTGTTTGCTTTGAAAATATGGCGACATTATTTGTATGGGTTACATGTAGATGTCTTCACCGACCATAAGAGTTTACAATATGTGTTTAAACAAAAAGATTTGAATCTCCGCCAAAGAAGGTGGCTCGAGTTGTTAAAAGACTACGATATGAGTGTTCTCTATCACCCCGGTAAGGCTAACGTAGTGGCGGATGCCCTTAGTCGATTATCTATGGGTAGTGTTGCTCATGTTGAAGATGGTAAGAAAGAGTTGGTTTGTGATGTCCATAGATTGGCTCGATTGGGTGTTAGATTAGTTGATTCTACTAAAGGTAGTGTTACGGTTCATAATGGGTCCGAATCCTCTTTTGTGCATGACGTGAAGGCTAAACAAGATCTTGATCCTAACTTAGTTGAAATAAAGGAAGTGGTTCCAAAGAAGTCCATTGAGGCTTTCTCCCAAGGCGGAGATGGTGTACTTCGATATCAAGGTCGTTTGTGTGTTCCTAATGTAGAGGGCTTAACAGAGCAAATTTTATCAGAAGCCCATAGTTCTCGATATTCCACCCACCGAGGAGCTACCAAAACGTACCGTGATTTGTGAGAAATTTATTGGTGAAACGAAATGAAGAAAGATATTGCGAAATTTGTGGCTAAGTGTCCTAATTGCCAACAAGTGAAAGTTGAGCATCAAAGGCCGGAAGGTTTGACCCAAGATATTAGTATTCCTACTTGGAAGTGGGAAGATGTGAATATGGATTTTATTGTGGGTTTGCCTCGCACGAGGCGACAATATGATTCGATTTGGGTTGTTGTTGATAGAATGACAAAGTCAGCCCATTTCATTAACGTCAAGACTTCATATTCGGCAGAGGATTATGCTAAGTTGTATTTGAGGGAGATGGTTAGGCTGCATGGAGTGCCTTTATCCATTATCTCCGATCGTGGTGCACAATTTACTTCTCAATTTTGGAAGTCGTTTCAAAAAGGTCTTGGTACTCGTGTTAAGCTTAGTACGGCCTTTCATCCCCAAACCGATGGGCAAGCGGAGCGTACTATTCAAACCTTGGAAGATATGTTGAGAGCATGTGTAATTGATTTCAAAGGTACTTGGGATGATCACTTGCCTTTGATTGAGTTTGCTTATAACAATAACTACCATTCTAGTATTGGTATGGCTCCATTTGAGGCTCTCTATGGTAGGAGGTGTAGATCTCCTATAGGTTGGTTTGAAGTTGGTGAAGTTGCTTTGATAGGCCCGGAGTTGGTGCATGAGGCTATGGAGAAAGTTTGACTTATTAGGGAGAGGTTGAAAATGGCTCAAAGTCGACAAAAGTCCTATGCCGATGTTAGAAGAAGAGAATTAGAATTCGATGTGAATGATTGGGTTTACTTGAAATTCTCACCCATGAAGGGTGTAATAAGATTTGGGAATAAAGGGAAGCTTAGTCCCCGTTATGTAGGCCCATATCAGATTTTGAGACTTATAGGTAAGGTTGCTTATGAGCTTGACTTGCCTAATGATTTGGCATCAGTGCATCCGATTTTCCATGTCTCATTATTGAAGAAGTGTGTTGGTGATCCGACCTCTATAGTGCCATTAGAGAATCTTGGCATAATGGATAGTCTTTCTTATGAAGAGGTTCCGGTTGAGATTTTAGATCAGCACGTCCGAAAGTTAAGAAATAAGGAAGTTGCTCCCGTGAAAGTTCTATGGAGGAATCAATTGGTTGAGGGTGATACTTAGGAGGCCGAGGCCGATATGATGTCCCGATATCCTCATCTCTTTCCTTCCGATCCTACTCTAGCTTGAGGTATCTTGATCCTCATGGTTCATTCTTCTGGTCTCATGTGTCATAGTTGATTTCCATGATTCCTTGATTATGCATGTTCATGAAGAGTCTTATATGATTATGTGCATTTGAATATGGGTTGCATAAAGTCTTCATGATATGTTGTGTGGATCATGCTTTAGCTTGGAGTTGAGGTTTCCTCCTCACATATGTGCATTTATGTGATTGCATGCTAGGTTGGGTAGTTAGTTCATGTCTATTACCCTTCTCAAGATGTCCTGATTCTCATTCGAGGACGAATGTTCCCAAAGGGGAGATATTGTAACACCCCAAGCTTCCAAGGGATTTTAAAATACAGAACTCACCTGAAGACAGTGACCTACGGAGGCCATCTACGGGCCGTAGATGGATTGACGGGCCGTAGATGGATTGACGGGCCGTAGGTGAGGACCGTCAGTGGCACTGTGAAATTTGAGGATTTCAAAGTTTCTGAACTTTGACCTACGGAATAGCAGGACGGTTCGTAGTTCAGTTGAAGGGCCGTAGATGCGTTCCGTAGATGCCTTCCAGACTTAGCCAAATTTTCAGCCCAAAATGAACTTTCTGAATCAATTGATGGAAGAGCAAGACGGTCCCTCAATTGATGTAGGACCGTAGATCATGTCCGTCAATTGGACCCGACAGTTTTTAATTAAGGGCTTTTTGGTATTTTTCCTAATTGTTTACCTATTAAGCTAAGTCGGTTATACCCTTAGTATAGGACCTATAAATACTTTCTAAGCATAATTCCTTTCATTCTAATTCATTCCAAAACTCTCCTCTCCCAAATATTTCTCTCTCTAAAAAAAAAGAAACTCTCTCAACTCTCAAGGAAGAAGAAGAAGCTTGAATCCTCCATAGAAGACCTTCAATCTTCTCCAATTTCTTGTGGATTGGTTTGAGGTATGATAGTGTTCACCATTAGGAGTCTTTTCCTCCAATGGGCCCTTCCTCTTCTTCATG
Source organism: Solanum appendiculatum (assembly GCA_018342035.1). Classification (NCBI taxonomy): domain Eukaryota; kingdom Viridiplantae; phylum Streptophyta; class Magnoliopsida; order Solanales; family Solanaceae; genus Solanum; species Solanum appendiculatum. Next base: position 236,859 of record JAGDQO010001728.1, read on the forward strand.
ATTTTCAAAGCTTTACTCTAACCCAATTGAATTAGGGTTTGTGATCAATCATTGTGGGTTCTTCAATTATGATTTCAATTGTTGATTTTATGATTCCTAGTGCACGATCTAGCGTGATAAAGTAACTTAGTGCAGGAATTAGCGTGAATTACATGATTTAATGTAAAGATTGAATAAACCCCCTATGATCCCAAGCTAATTCTCCCCAATTTGATAATCTATGCTTTGATTGTTGGGTTGAGCTATGATTTAATGAAGTTTATGAATTTTCTATGAAATCAAGCATGAATTATGAATGAATTGAGGATAATCTTATGAATTTAGCATGATCAAGTTAAAGCATGATTTTCCTCTATTATGTGAGTTCCTTCAAGTATGGGTAAATTGTCCTAATTATGGCTTTCTCTGCATGAGCTTGAATTGAATTGCATGATATGAGTTGAACTTGCATGAACCCATATGAACTCTATGAACTATGAATATGAGCATGATGAATTTAAGGGTACTTTGAGAGTAAAGTACCAAAGCTATGATATGATGATGCTATGGTTGAGTAGTGAAAGGTTTTCTCACGTAATTCTCCCACTATGATAAAAAAAAAAGAATAAAGAGGTGATTACCCATATTCTTAAGGAGCTATTCTAATGAAGTAAGCTTGGACAAAGTCCATGGAAGATGAAACATCTATAAGCATGATTTTAGCTTGAATTGGTAACCCTAGTTGTACCTTTTCATGTTTAATGATATAAATGTGTTAATGACTAATCCGTGGGAATTATGCTTAGCACCGAGTAGATATTGAGATGGAAGCCCTCCCACTAGTAGATGCCGAGTTTTCTAGTGAAAGCTCTCCCGTTAGTAAAGGCTGGGTTTTCTACATGGAGCTCTCCCGTTAGTTGAGGCCGAGTCTCCTAAAGAAACCTCTATCCCAATAACTATGTTGCCACCATAGGATGTTGTCTTTAAGTAGACATTAGCTAGTGGATACACATAAGCTAAGAAGTTCATGGTCTTGCCTTGGCAAGTAGGACACCTCTTTTCGGGGTGGGGTAGACACCGAATTCCGTGTTGATAGCTCATATGGTCTTACATGTCAGTTAAGGCTTTTCCCCACAAGTTAATGAACAAGTGTTCTCATAATGAAGTAAACAAAAGAAGGAAAGATGATTTAGCTTGCTTTGGCCTTGATATATACTTTATGTTTCATGTTTCTCATGTTTATCATGTTTTAGCTTGGCCATTGCATGCCATGATTATGTCTCTCTCTCTAGCATGATTTATATGTTTGTGTGCATTGCTATTATACTTAGTACTTAATTGTGCTAACGTATACTTTTGCCTACATTAACTCCTTTGGTGTAGAACGTGGCGATGCACCTTCCACTCGTGGCTAGATCTTGATGAGAGAATTGATAGAAGACTTGGTGAGTCCTCATCCATCCGAGGACATAGCCTAGTTCTTTTTATTTTCATGTCATTTCTTTTTAGTTTATTTTGGATTGTATTGGGTTACGTCCCAACTTAACTTTCTATGATAGATTAGCTTCGAGACATGAGATGTAGACTTCCGCTGTTTCTTTAAAAAGTTTTTATATGAAATTCTCTTTTGAACTTTTATTCTCTATTATCTTGTATGAGGCCTCTCGGGGTCTTGTACGCCATGTCACATTTAGGAGGTACCTTGGATCGTGAAAAGTCCTCACCATTGGCGTAGAAAGAATAGATTAGAGGTACACAACACTTTGATATGAATGAATCACACGAAAGGAAACAATGAAAGGAATTTCTCCTAGTAAGTATCCTATAGCCACTCGAAGATAAGTAAGGACGTCTACGTACTGATCCGCAAGACTCTACTAGATACCCTACTCTTTAACTTATGAGACCGGTGAACCTAGCGCTCTGATATCAATTTGTCACGTCCTAAAAACCGAGGTCATAATGGAACACATCCCAAAACCACCCTGATGTGCAAGCCAAATAATAAAACACATACGAAACTCCCAAAGAGGAAGTTAGGCCACAACTGAAAAGAAGAGAATAACAACGAAGAATTTCCCAAAACCTGGTGTCATAAGTGTAAAGAGCATCTAAAACAATCCCTGAATATAAGTATATCATAAGTCTCCGAATAATAGTAAAGACTGAAATGGAAGATGGAGTTAATGGTGATCCGGAGCACATGATCTCACCACTACTCCGAAATGAGCCTGCTCGCTAGATAATCAACCGCCACGAGGAGTACCCTGACTAGAATCTGCATCAAAAGGGATACAAAAGTAGGGGTGAGTACAATTCTCATGTACTCAGCAAGTTTGACCGACTGAGTATAAGGAATTAATCAAACTGATGAAATAAACTAAGGAACGCTTCCACCTGCATACAGAAAAGTCCCACTCATGCATTAGTGCCACCATTTTATATAGAACAACGCGAGTAAAGAAAACACATAAGTCATAGTAATATCAAAGATCATCAGATAATACACAATCACAAAGATCAATGCAATGCAATGATGTGGTGGTACAGTGAATCAAGGTTGTCGCACAACCTTATGTAAACACCCTATCGAGCTAAGGCTTCCAGGCAAGGACTCATGGGGGACTCGCACTCCATATACCAAATCATAATCTCAAAATCTCATCAACTTGCCACCTAGCTCGTGGTCAAGGATATAAAAAGTGTCTCAGTTTCTTTCTCAAAAAGAATCACAACATTTCTCAACTTTCAAAGATCAATGATATGATGAATGAAGATGAATACATAACAACACATATGGCATGGAGGCAATCATCAACTCAACAGGTAATGAAAGGTTCAAAGTTATCCAAACTCAACCAAATCATGTTAAACACCCTCATATAAAAATAATGGAAAAGAGTTCATTTGAAATAAGTGGACCATTTAGAAAACCATTTCATTTCTCAAAGTATGCTAAAATCCCCAACTCAACCCCTCTCTCGGGCATTACAAGTCAAATAGTGTTACAAGCCTCTCTCACAGGTAGCTCATGAATCACATGCTCACAAAGCAAATAGAGTAACAACTAAGGTCCCCACACATGCTCAACTGTACAAATAAGCCCCCACATGGGCAACATAATATAATCAAGCCCCCACATGGGCATCATAATATACTTAAGCCCCCACACGGGCATCCCAATATACTCAAGTCCCACACGGGCATCACAATATAATCAACAATCCCAAATCATATTACGATCCCATCCTAAAGCCTATGACATAAGAAAAATCAATTACCCAATCCCAATCTCAAAGAAGGATAGCCAAACCTACCTCGAAGGCCGAAAACTTCACCCGAACACTCTACCGGAGCTTTAACCTCAAATACCAACTCCGAAATGATCTCCAACTATCGAGAATGGAAAGAATTCATCAAAAGAAGTTCAACGATACCCATATTGTAAGGTTTAAGAACCAAGGTTAAAATCGTCTAAAAACCATCTAGAAAATGAAAAGGGCAAATCTGAAATTTTAGTTGAAAATTAGGTTTTACACATCAAGAGGAGTTCGTGGTTGAAAACCCCATTAAAATCGAGTAGGAAACGGATTCGAAATCATGAAATTAATAGTTTTGAAATTTGGGAGAAAAACCCCCAAAACCCACATTGAGATCATGAATTTTAAAGAGCTTTAGAAGATAAAATCGTTAGGAAATGATAAAGAAACTTAATTCAACAAATTCCCTCAAAAAGATTGCTTCAAAATTCGTCTCTCCTAAGCTCCAATTGTGTAAAAATGGTGGAAATGAGAAAAAGAAGGAAGAAACCCAAAATATGGGCTTATTTCAGCCAAAAAGGTTTGTTGACCGCAATAAACTTGCACCAACACTAATCAAAACATGCTTTTAACCCTCGAAACTCATTCAGAACCCTATAAACATAAACCAATAAAGCAAATTGATCAGAAAATGTATTTCAGAGCCAATGGAATTGCCAGATTTCCGAAAAAAGATTGTTGTGACCAAAATACCCCTATGGACCTCTTTTAGACCTAAAACTCAACTTTTAGCCTAAATATCCAAAATAAATTATAAGGTCTCGGGGTTCTATTGAACCACCCTACTAGACGAAACTCGACATTCCGGATGTAACAGAACTGACAGAATCACCATCTGACGCTCGGATCTCGAAATGTTGACCAAAGTCAATTATCTCCTAAAAACTCCACCCAAGGTCTCAAAATCAATAAAATCCCTCCTGATCGCATCAGGGACCATACCAACCACTCCCGGAACACAAACAAAGAATGAAACTGCTAATGGGAAATGCCAAAATGGTCATTTCATACAAAAAGGTAATTTCACAAGAATTGGGACATTACAACTATTATCAAGTATTCAACAAAATAAATATTTTAAATTACTGTGAATTTATATAAACATCATTATTGAAACCAATACTTCAATCTAGCAATGATTTATTGATGAGTTTTATATTTTATGCATGCATTAACCGTGTTTATAGATTTTTCACACTTAAAAAATAATTTTATGATCTTGTGGATTAGTATTTATGATTTAAAAGATAAAATATGTAGTATGTTATAATCTTTCAAATTATATTTGATGGTGTAATTTTTATTTTATCATCAATGATTTATAAATATCTCAACGATCACTTTATTTTCTTACTCGTAATTTTTTTCTTTCGCCAAATGACACTTTTAAGGTCATGTTTCTTTGAGCGAGGAAACATGTGTCAAATATAATTCTAATATTACAATTAATGAAATTCTTATGTCTTCATTGTTGTTAGGTATAACATTGAATATAATTCAATCTCTATGTATTTTTATATCTAATAAATTGTTACAAATTATGATTATTGATAGAAAGTTTTACATAATTAATGCAACAATACATAATTTTAATATTGAACAATTTATTACTAACTAGTTTCTACAAATGTATGTTGAACGTTAATTATTGAAAGTTGATATGTAGTCAATTATAATTGCATCATACATATACAATCAATCAATAATTTTCCTTGAAGGTTTATACAACAACAACATACCTAGTGAAATCCCACAAAGTGGAAAATATGGAGGGTAGAGTGTACGCAGACCTTACCAATACCTTATGGAGGTAGAGAGGCTGTTTTTAAAAGATCCTCGGCTCAAGTGTATCAAACTCAAGTAACAGCAAAAGAAATCATAACAGTTAAAAATAAAGGAAGTATAAAGTCAACAAAAAAGAAACAATAACACAAGTAAAATAATGTGCTAATTGAAATACAATAAACAATATATGGCAAGAACTACAAGTGCGCACGACTAGTCCTACGATAGACACAAATCCTTCACAACGAAAGACAACACACTACCCCTACTATCCTTCTACAATAATGCATGACCTCCACTCCTTCCTATCTAACTTTATGTCCTCGGTAATATGAAGTTATGTCATGTCCTATCTAATCACCTCTCCCCAATACTTTTTCAGTCTACCCCTACCCCTCCGTGTACCTAATGAGTGGTAGATTTTCACTCATTTAAGGCCTATTTAATTCAACAATTAGTGTCCTTAATGCCTAATTATGTCCTTTTCTAATGATATTTTGATGATTCGCAACTATAAAGTCTAAGGGACAAGGCAAGCATGAATACTTGAAAGAAAGGCCAAAAACACAAAAAGAAATGCAAACTCCACATTGTTGATTGGCAAACCAAAAGAGCGGATTGCCCAACTAGCATGACCTCGCCTAAAGTGACAATACTAAAAGTTGAAAATATCATGGAAGGATTAGCGAGCTGAATCATAAATCGGTGACTCGCCGAGTGAAATAGGCAAACTAAATGATCATCGCCGAAGGTGAGAGGGCGTGGATAAAATATGAAGGCTTAAAAGGCAAAAAAGTTGGTACTCGGCAATTCACCGAATGTGAATGGCACACTCGAACGACCTCGCCGATTGAGGTTCTAATATCTAAAGCCTAGAGCAAGCGAAGGGCAAGCTAAGGAGAAGACGGTGATCCGCTGAATCAGCTTGGCGAGCTCGACTAACGTCACCGAAGTGGTCACACAGTGAATTTTTGACCAAATTTTGGAAAACTATCAATAGCCCAAAGGAGAGAGAAAATATAGCTTTTGTTTAAGTAAGACTTTTTGAGAGATTTTTGGAAGAACAATACTTTTGAGAGAGTCCCTAATTTTGTATGAGCTTCGAAACTCTTAGTTTGGGGTTTTAACCTTTTCACTCTTGAATTTGACAAACTGAGGTTGAAATCGAATTGGGTGTTGATTATAATTGCTTAATTTTATCACATCCATGGCTGCTCTCATGATAGGTATAATTTCTTTACCTTTTGTGATGAGTGGCTAAAACCCAAGTCTAGGCGTGCAATTATGGATTGGGTGTTGATTTAATGTAGTGGGTATTGTGTTGTGTTATATTTTAGGTTTATTCATTCATGGATATAGGCTAATTAGCATGGAGTTAACTCATGGGTTAAGGTTGCAAACTTAATCCTATTTTTGATCTTCGATTGATGCTTGGAAGATATTGATTGGAGTGGATAATTAGTCTAATACTTGTAATTAATTAGGTTTGATGTCTATGATTTGCTTGAAAGAAAAATTATGGGTCAGATCTATTTGCCCAAATATGCTTGAAAAAGAGATTTTGTAAGGTAGTGGGTTGTTTTGTAATTCACATAGATGAGTGTAATGACCTTGAAGGTTATTTTTGGTAATTTTTGCAAAATGACAATTTTACCCCTCCCAAGAGTTGCCCCGAGTCATGTTTGATCAGTATCCGAAGTTGGTTTTGTGAATTTCCTTGACAAGTTAAGATTTTTGGAAAGTTTTGAGTTTTGGAAGCTTAAGTTGTCAAAAGGTGGTATTTGAGGTCATTCAGAGTTTCGGAGTTTGGAGTGGAATTCCGTCGATTCCATCAACTGTAGAATTTTGAAATTGGTCTAGGAGAGTTGACGGAATCAGATTTGGGGCTACATCATGGATTTGAGGCCTTAAGTTGGAAATTATTCAGTTTTTTACCATAGAGTTGACTTTGGTCAACATTCGGTGATCGGATGCTCGGAATTGAATTCTGACTACTTCGTTAGATTCGAGGGATGATTTTAGACATAGGAGTGGTCTTGGTTGAATTTTTAGGGGTCCCGAGCTTGATTTGATATTTTGAGGCCTAAAGTTAGTTTCGTTGTGACTTATCGGGTTCCGGGTCAAGAAGACCTCAAATTCAAATTCTGACGGTTCCATTGAGTGTGAAACGTCAAATTTAGTAGGGTAGTATGTTTGGTTTGTGTGCACGGTGTCGCACCCCTATTTCGAACTAGCCGAAACAGTTCACAACATAATATGGCTGTCACTCTGGTTTTGAAAAAAAAATATTTAGAGTCGCCACCTAATTTTAAGGAAAAGATTAGGAAAATCATTTTTTAATATGTAAATGTAAACTCTGTTTTGATTTGCGAAACCAGTGAGATTCTAGGTAAGGATTTTGGTTACTCGAGGGGAAGGTATTAAACATCCCTCAGAGCCTATCCGAAGATAGTCCTTAAACTCAATTTAGGAAAATATTTTGGAAAATTTATTTATTTATTTATTTATTTAACTTTAAAATCAATAGTAAGTAAGTTTCATTAGTTAAAAAAAATGGTAAAATACAAGGTATACCATATATATGTCTATAATATGTAAACAACAAAATAAGTAGTAGTATATTTATCAAGTAATAAAATAGATAAGTAAATAAATAAACATTCTTGAAGTGTATGACAATTTTATATGTTAGAAAATATATTGTGTATCTCTAAAATATATGTATGACAATTTCACATAAACATCTCCTAAATAAATATATCAGTGTTGAATTTAAAGAATGTGAAATTTTGTTGTTTTATTTAAATATAGAATTAAGATGTAAAAAAAAAAGATAATAGATGGGTGTACATATTTAGTAATATGTGTGATATGTAATCTGAATGAAAGTATATAAAATGGGTTTTCCAATAAATAAATAATAATAATATTAAATGTTAAAATATTATATAAAGTTTGTGATCTTAGCTAGATTTATTATAAAGTATAGTATGTACATATATATTGTTTAAAACATATGAGAATTTTATTATTTTATTTACATGCAGGGACAAAATGACGATAGGTACATATGTAGTAAAATAATATGTATGTTAAAGTGTAGAGATTTACAATTTTTTTTTAAAAAGTAATATTCATAAAAGGAATAGTAGATATGAGAAATAATGTGGTATGTATAACAAAATAATACGTCATGTATAGAGAAAACTAAATATATAAAGATAAAATATATACCTTTGTGTGCATGACATATATATGTAAGTACCTTGTATTTGAACCTGTTAATGAATCTGAAGACTTGAAATAAATATATTGAGATATTAAAATATTTAAGCAATATTTGGTTTTAAAAAAAAACAATGATAACAATAACTCCATTTTTACAAAAAGGGGTTGATTTAAATAAAATAGCCTTAGCTAATGGTGTCCCACCCCAACTCATGGTTGTTCTACCCTTAACCTTTAAAGGTCTTAAAACCGACGCCTAATTATTTCAAAAGGGGAATTAAGACATCTAAATATTAAATTAAATAATGTTAAGGTTAACTCCTATTCATGATCTACTTAACTTGTGTAATGCTAAGTAGGAGATTCTAATTTTCCTAAGGAGAAGAATTAAACATTCACTAAAATCCGTTAGTAAACCAATTACCGGTGAAAATTTGGGTAAAAATATGAGAGTAGATTAAAATAAAAATATTTAAACTATTTTGTAAATTCTAAAAGAACATAAGTTAGGAGATAAATAATAGTGTGATAAGTTATTATGTAAGCCAAACAAAATAATTGCTAAGAGATTTTTACAAGAAATGTTATGTCTAAGACTAGACACAGGAATATACTATGCTTGTTTTATAAATGGGAAGTAAGAAACAAAATAATGTAAACGATGGCAAAATAATTGTTAGGATATAAGTATGATTTATGAATGATATAAAAAATATGTAAAGTAACATGTTTAAAACAAAAGTATAAATACAAGAAGTTGGAATATTTGTATATGGTAAGAGAATGTTATGGCATATGTGAGCTTTAATAAAATAATTAGTAAGAATTCCTAATTTTGAAACGAATATTGGAACCATCTACAAAATATTTTCACAAAATTAGTTTAACAATGATTTCTTGAGGCAAGGAGACCTAAATTTTATCAATATGTAACTTCTTTTTAAAAGAGAAAAGATGACTTTTATTTCATTTGAAAGGTGTGTTTTATCCTTAAATATGTCGATTTAAAGTTCTCAAAAAAGCTGTGTTTTACTCTAAGAACATAAACGTTTTCGTGCTAATATTCTGCTCCTACAAAATTCTAGTAAAAGATATTTTCTTGTACTCAAAATCTGCATTTTAAATGTTCAAATTGCTACCTCTCAAGGCTCTCAAAAATCTGCACCTTTAAACCTTTAGAATCTACACTTTGAACCTCCAAAATCTGCACTTTAGGCTACTAAAGCTACACTTTAAACACTTAGTTTATCAAAAGGATAAATCTGAAAATATAACATTTGAAAACATTATTTCCCAAGTAAAGAAAAGCTATACTTTCATGCCCCAAAATGTGTCATGTGAACATACCAAATCCAATATCTAAAAGGATGGGAGGTAAACAACTATGCCTTACCATCATTCTAAATTGTACCAAACTAATCAGAATAAAGGAAGTATAAACACAAGTGAAATACTAATATGTAAAATGTTAGTCAAAAGATAACAACACATAAATGTATATAGAGAACATGAAACTTTGAAGTGAAGAGGGAACGATGGACACTATCGACGCAACAAAGGCTACTAGACAAGAGCGAATAGTGTCATGACGAGCACCAAATCTGATTTGGACAGATAATGGAGTTGTGTTGCAACTCCATATGCACTCCCAAGTGTACATGTACGAATAAAAAAATAGAAAGAGATTAATACCATGTCCTGCTCCAAACAAATAAATTAAGCAAAATCGAAGTACAAGAAAGTGAACTCGAGGTGATATACATATGTGCAAATCGTATAAGAAAGAACTGGACCATATTCCATAGAATAACAGTGTGCAAATTACAGACAACAAATCAGTCTTACAGGCAACAATTTAGAGAATTTTAATTTCCAAATCAATTTGGCAGTCAACATGTATTGGTACAAGGGAGTCCTATCGTTTTACAACATTTTTGTTTATTAGATGAGGGATGGAGGGAAGGAACTATATATTGATCCTCTTACTCGGCTATTAAGTGAAGCTAAAGCAACTTAATTTATCAAATTCTGAATAAGATGAGACAACAATTATGTACAAACTGAAATCTGTAGATTTTCCAACAAAGTAAATGGTGCATTTTAGACTAAAATAGAAAAGGGGCAATCACATTCATGAATTTTTGTCCATGTTCTGTCCTATGTCCAGATGCCTAAATAGTCAGTAACTCGCTTAACTTAGACATGCGCATCTTTAATATCTAAAAGAAGAAGTCGTGAAAGCATCACTGGATAACAAACCAAAAGCCAATACTCACTGAAAATACACCAAATACGCAGAGAAAGCTACTGGTTGTGAGCTATTTTACGTGTGTTGAGCAAAATATTTTTTTTTCATTCTTAACCTTAGAACCAGAAGCCCCAGAACAAATAGGAATGCCGAGCAACCGACTTAGTAATTTAGGAACTAATTCATATTAAGACCAATCTGGTAGATTCAAAGCAAAGTGATAACGAAAGGTAACATGCTGCTAAAACAGGGCAAGTACTTGCTGTTCTCAAAACTTGGTTAATTCAAGGAGAAGATTTTAGTATTCAAATATTCATCAGACCACTTCAAAAGGTGTTTAGCATACAGATATATGGGCAGAAATCACATCCCAAACTATTCAACTTTTATCTAAAAAAAAGAGTGAACGCAATAAACCAAAGCTATTGAATTAGCATAACGAACAGATTTGGCATGTCTCGAATGGTCTTAACTACCTGTGTTTAGACTAACGTAACTTAGACGAGGCATGTTCGCATCTTAACTATAACGTGATGAAGCTATGATTCACATAGCTGGTTGACTGGAAACTTTAGACTTGATCATTCAAAACAAATCCTACATTCGTCTTAATACTTCAAAGAAACCACATGATGCATCAATGAAGTGGTCATTCTGGGAAAATCTGAACCTAACTAGAAGAGGCTGACTAAATACTCTTTTAAATGCAAACCCTTCGGTTTCAATAGACAAACCATACATGATATGATTTCTCACATTTTCACTGCATTCGATGGTTGAAACTTATATCATATTCCTCAACTAAAAAAAAAGTAAAATCTATCAATTACTCAATCTATGCACACATCTCATCCTCAATGTCATATATTAATGACAGTAGAAAATGAAACAGAGAAGAGGGAGTCGTATGTGGTCTAGAAAAATGAGGCAATACATTCAACATAACCACACATTTAAACGAGCGACAAGAATATACGAACGATTACATTCGCATTTATCAAAACTAAAAGAACATACAAACACGAGCAGTCACATACTCTAATTTAAACAAATGATATATAAAAAGGGACTAGCTGAACCAAACTACCACAATTAGTAAACTATATTAGAGACTACATATATCACACGTGGTTTACAACACATAATCAAGATATGCTGAAATAAAAGATAAAAGAGGTTGAAAATTTCACCTTTTGTCGGGCAGCAAACTGAGGCTCGTCGTCAAAGATTCCAACTTCGACCTCTTCTTCGGACTTGGATTCGAAGCCAAAATAGAAAGACCAAAAAAATTTCTCGAACTTTGGTTCTCGAAATATATTGTTTCTATCCGTTCTACTCTCTATTGCTGGATTTCTCGATGGCCTTTTTGAATGTCTTTTTGGATGATTTTCGGATTACTCTTCCTTCTCTTTTTTGAATCTTTTTTTATGATTTTCAGATGTCTCTCTGATTTTTGGATGGTTTTCGTATGGTTTTTTCCGATCGTTCCTGGATACTTGAAAGAGAGCCAAAGTTCTCTTTTTATAGCCGATTTGGGGCCTCTACTAAATTCAAAAAATTATGGAGTACCAAAAAAATCTCCTCTGTATCAACCCCTTTTTCAGGTTGATTTGAAAAGGATGAGTGATGGCTTGGGTTTCCACTCTCACACCCATCGGATTAAGGGGATAACGAGCCCAAATCCGATGGTCCTTCACGTTCTTCACCTTTTCAGGCACGGTAGTGGCGATGGTGGGGCTTTTGAGGTCTGTTTTGATTTTAAAAAAAAAGTGATGGGGGATGTAAAGTTGATAGGAGGAGGCTATGATTGATGGAGGGTAAGGAGATATGTTGAACACCACCGGAAATTGCCGTTTTCCAGTGGTCCGTAGGTAACAGCGTTGGCAAAGGAGGTGAAAGGTTGATGGGAGGCGTCTGGGGAAGGAGAAAGTGGAAGACACGTTTTCTGGGAAAAGAAAAAATGGAAAACGGCGCTGGGTCTTTTCTTTGTACTGATTTAGTTTGGATCGGACGGTTAATAAAAATCAAGAATAAAAGAAATGTCTTATTATATATATATATATATATATATATAATTGTTAAATCCAAAGATATTATACAATACAGGGTTTTTCTCGGGACAAGCTCAACTATATAAACATTACAGAGAAGAACAAATGTGTGTAATAGGAAAAGACAGTAATAGCATAAGTTTAATAAGCCCAGAATTTTTAAAACAAATTAAAAAAGCAAATATGACTTTAATACATATGGGTTTAATAGTGATAGGTCTAAAAGGATTAACTAGAAAGAATCTAGGCACAAAAGTATTAATCACAATATATGATGATAGGTTGACAGAATAAAAAAGATCAATAATAGAATTAACAGAGGTAGACATGACAAATAACGGTGGACTTTTCTACTGTAGTCCAGATTTTATGTTAAGTTCCATTGATTTTGCAAATCATATTAAAATAGGTATACAGACGAAAGGATATGAAGAAATGATAAGAGGTAATAATCTACTAATATGTGTAGGTTTTATAGGAAAAATTGCAACTAATAGTAGTACAAAGTTTAAATTAAAAGTGGAAGACGTAGTGGGTCTAATGGGAGACAAAGGCATAAAAGTAATGAAGCCATTAAAAGTAGACTCAGAAGAGTACGCGGGATTTGAATTGAATTTAGAAAATTTAAGTAAAAAGGAAATATTAAAACCTAAAGACCATTTAATGTATACAAACAGTAAGGGACAAACCTCTATACGATTTACAGATTATACATACACAGACCAAAAGTAAATTGATGAAGAAGAATCTGATAATCAAGAACAAATGAATATTGAGATTATAGAAGAGGAGGACTTCAAAGTAGATGAAGCAATAAAAAATGCAGAACAAGTGTATAATCAAGACAAAAATACAAGATTCAGATGTAAAGGATGCAAACAAGGAGAATTAAAATTTAATCAGGTAAGAGAATATTTTCAAAAATGTAGACTAAGACAAGATAATTATGGATATAGAATGCAAGAAAAAGAAGTCTTAGAAAGTGAAGATGAAGAATCAGTTATTAGTGAAACAACCATAAGTATAAAAGAACTAATGGAAAGCGCTTCAAGTAGCTCAAGCCCATTCCAAAAAACTATTTCAATGCAACAAGTACAGACAAATACTGGAAATTTATCAAGATATAGGGTATATAGACTAAATCAAGAAGTCCAGACCAAAAATTTAAAACCAAAAGGAAAAAGACTACCTATAGAAGAACGTATTAGACTCCAAGAGGGAAGAATTAAGGGAAAAATTCTAAACATAGCAGCCCATGATCCTCAGTTATGGAATTCTGTAATAGACTTATGGAAAGGAATAGTAGTGGCAGACTATTTACAAACTAATCAAGAAAATGACGCAGAAACAATGTACATATACATGGAAACTTTTTTAGGAGAATCCACAAAAGGTTTGTGGGAAGCTTACAAAACAGAATTCCCAGAGGAATTCCAAGGAATGGTAAATATGGGACCAAACCCTTATAATTTCACAAATAAAATACATAGTTTAATAACAGGAGAAGACCCAAATAGTGGATTAATAACTTTCCAAAGAAATGCTTTAATAAAACTAGAACAGTTAAGTATAAGCAATTGGTTTAATATAAAAGAATTTTTAAATGAATATTTTTATTATTGTAGTATAAGTGGAAATACTTTTGATGGAAATCTAGGAAAGAAGCTATTTAATAAGTTACCTGGAGCCTTATTCTTTTTGGTCTTTTTGTATCTCTTTTGTGGATGGTATTTATCGTAATTTTGTGTAGTGTATATACTTTTACAAAAATTAGTTTCATTTTGTTTTAATTGTTTCTGTATTTGTATGTTTGTACATTTTTCTTGTAGTATTGTCATAATATGTTGTATTCTCTGTCCTATTGACCATCTTCCATCTAGGTTTTTTATTACTCCCTGTCTTTTGTACCATTTTCTTTTATTTCTCTTCCTAAGGCTCCTGGTAACTTATTAAATAGCTTCTTTCCTAGATTTCCATCAAAAGTATTTCCACTTATACTACAATAATAAAAATATTCATTTAAAAATTCTTTTATATTAAACCAATTGCTTATACTTAACTATTCTAGTTTTATTAAAGCATTTCTTTGTAAAGTTATTAATCCACTATTTGGGTCTTCTTCTGTTATTAAACTATGTATTTTATTTGTGAAATTATAAGGGTTTGGTCCCATATTTACCATTCCTTGGAATTCCTCTGGGAATTCTGTTTTGTAAGCTTCCCACAAACCTTTTGTGGATTCTCCTAAAAAAGTTTCCATGTATCTGTACATTGTTTCTGCGTCATTTTCTTGATTAGTTTGTATATAGTCTGCCACTACTATTCCTTTCCATAAGTCTATTACAAAATTCCATAACTGAGGATCATGGGCTGCTATGTTTAGAATTTTCCCCTTAATTCTTCCCTCTTGGAGTCTAATAGGTTCTTCTATAGGTAGTCTTTTTCCTTTTGGTTTTAAATTTTTGGTCTGGACTTCTTGATTTAGTCTATATACCCTATATCTTGGTAAATTTCCAGTATTTGTCTGTACTTGTTGCATTGAAATAGTTTTTTGGAATGGGCTTGAGCTACTTGAAGCGCTTTCCATTAGTTCTTTTATACTTATGGTTGTTTCACTAATAACTGATTCTTCATCTTCACTTTCTAAGACTTCTTTTTCTTGCATTTTATATCCATAATTATCTTGTCTTAGTCTACATTTTTGAAAATATTCTCTTACCTGATTAAATTTTAATTCTCCTTGTTTGCATCCTTTACATCTGAATCTTATATTTTTGTCTTGATTATACACTTGTTCTGCATTTTTTATTGCTTCATCTACTTTGAAGTCCTCCTCTTCTATAATCTCAATATTCATTTGTTCTTGATTATCAGATTCTTCTTCATCAATTTACTTTTGGTCTGTGTATGTATAATCTGTAAATCGTATAGAGGTTTGTCCCTTACTGTTTGTATACATTAAATGGTCTTTAGGTTTTAATATTTCCTTTTTACTTAAATTTTCTAAATTCAATTCAAATCCCGCGTACTCTTCTGAGTCTACTTTTAATGGCTTCATTACTTTTATGCCTTTGTCTCCCATTAGACCCACTACGTCTTCCACTTTTAATTTAAACTTTGTACTACTATTAGTTGCAATTTTTCCTATAAAACCTACACATATTAGTAGATTATTACCTCTTATCATTTCTTCATATCCTTTCGTCTGTATACCTATTTTAATATGATTTGCAAAATCAATGGAACTTAACATAAAATCTGGACTACAGTAGAAAAGTCCACCGTTATTTGTCATGTCTACCTCTGTTAATCCTATTATTGATTTCTTTTATTCTGTCCACCTATCATCATATATTGTGATTAATACTTTTGTGCCTAGATTCTTTCTAGTTAATCCTTTTAGACCTATCACTATTAAACCCATATGCATTAAAGTCATATTTGATTTTTTAATTTGTTTTAAAAATTCTGGGCTTATTAAACTTATGCTATTACTGTCTTTTCCTATTACACACATTTGTTCTTCTCTGTAATGTTTATATAGTTGAGCTTGTCCCGAGAAAAACCATGTATTGTATAATATCTTTGGATTTAACAATTATAGCATGTTCTGTTGGAAGATTTGGATGTCTTTATCCACATCTATTACTTCTTCTAACTGTTGCCTTGTATTTGTCGTAGTCTTAGAAGAGTCTGAAATTCTTGCTAGTATTCCACTTTTTAAGCTGTCTTGTGAGAAGCTTGATCTTGGTTTATCGGTTCTTCTTTTATTTGAAAAAAGTTCCATGGTTTTCTTCTTATCTTAATTACCCTATCTTCATTAGGAGTTAATTCTATTCTTTTTAGTTGTTCTATTAATTCGTCTATATTCTTTTCTTGAGTAACTTGTTTATGTTCTTTTACTTGTTCTCTGATAACCCTTTCTAATCTATTATTTATTTCTAGTACCCGTAATATTATTGTATTGTTTTGTTTTATTAGCGTACTGTCTGATTTCCCTTGAGGCTGATGATTTGACAATCTTTCGGGATTTGATTGGATTTGTTCTGTTCTTTTTAAAATTGCCTGATAGAATGGGTCATTCATGAAAGAACTATCTTTTTTATTTGACTTATTTCTTCTCTTAATTCTTTTAGTTCTTTCCTAATATTGTTATTTATACTAGATTCGGCTATTTGGTTATTATTTCTTTCTTGATTATTGTGGCTTTGTATCTTTCTTTCTAAATCTGCTTGTTGTGTCTTTAAATATTCTAAATTTTTTTCTAGTTTTTCTAGCAGCTTATTATGCTTTTCTTGCAGGTCGTTCAAACCTTCTAGGATCTTAACTATTTTTTCTTGATCTACCTGAACTGTTTCTCCTAGATTTATAATTAAGTCTGTAATAGTATTTAGATGTTGGTCTGAACTATGTAGTAAGTGTTCTCCGTTATTAAAATTACATCTTATGAGCGAATCGTCCTTAGGTCTTCTATATTTCTTTTCTGGTAGTATTTTTAAGTCTAAATATTCTAATTCTTTTAGTTTAGCTATTGTACTTTATCCTTAATTCTCTTATATAATTTGCTTCTAATTTAGATATACGATTTATAAGTTTATTTAATTTCTTATTATCTTTTTTACTTTGGTTTAGACTTATATATTGTGGATATAATAACTCAATTCTTTTTCTTATCTTTTGTAATTTATCTTTACTCATTTATCCTAAAGGGATCCACACTGGTCTTTGTTTCTGAAAACTTATTCTAGACTGATTATTCTCAATAGTTCCTTCTAGTGCTAATATTTCCCACTTTATATTTGATTTAATTCTTTCAGAGTGAGAGTGAGAAATTTCAGAGAGCAATTACTTACTATTTTTCAGTTCCCAAGCTAAAAAAAATAAAGAGTGTTAGTGTGACTTTAAGATTGTAAAGAGTAATTTCATTCCAAGTACGTTCCAGTTCACCGGGGACTCCCGAAAGGGAAATCTCTATCCAACCGGAGCCATGTGAGTAGCTATGTTTGGGTTTTTTGTAATACCTCTCCCTACTAATGTATCATAATGTTTATGTATGAAAGTAAATATGTTTGATTTCATATATCTATAATTGTTTAATCTCCTAGTAAATGGTTCTCTGATTAGTTTTTTAACAGTATCAATGGATTAACCTATAAAGTCCTAGGGATTTAAGTCCGCCAGAGCCATGATGTGCCAAAGGACGCATGTACCCGGGGTGTGGTTAGAGAAGAAAACTGTTAAAAGCCGGCTGCAAAGAAGATATGAACAGAGGTTAAAGAATTAATTAAAAAAAATTATATTATGGGAGAAATTACTTAAAACCTTAAAATATAAGCTATTTACATGACGAAGGACCAATGATAGAGAGAGTACTGAGTACGATTTTACAAATTAATTTGAACAAACATATTTTTAACCCAGCCTAAGAAATGTTAATTTGAAATAAGAACTGCTTTTATTTTGAAATAACCACTGCCTTTTATTTTGGTATCAAAGCCTAAAGATTTCAGTTTGGACCAGACTAACCTTGGACTGTTTAGTTTATGAGGTTACATAGATATTTTAAATATATAAGTCTTCATCACCTACTAGCACAGACTGAACAAAGTGAGGTATATAAATTAAAAAAGATTAAAAAAGAATTTATAAAATTTTTAATAAATATAGAAGATAAATTAGACCAGATAGATTTAGAAACTATTCAAGTAAAAAACTTTGTAGATTGGGAAATACATAATATAAGATACGACATAGGAACTAGAATAAGGATTAAAAAACATTATATAGACAGGATAAAACACTACCCGTTAGGATAAATTAAGAAAAGTTTGTATGAAAAGACACCCAAATACTAGATCTATAGCTTTTAATTATTGGCTCTTACATAGAGAGCTACAAGAAATTAAAGAAAATAAACAAAAGATAAAAAATTTAATACAGTTATTACAAATTATAGATGAATTATTAATTGAAGACCTAAGAAAAAAATTTATAGAACGAATCACGACAACAGACGAAGTTGCCAAAAGAATTAAATCAAATATAAAGTGGGAAATATTAGCACTAGAAAGAACTATTGAGAATAATCAGTCTAGAATAAGTTTTCAGAAACAAAGACCAGTGTGGATCCCTTTAGGGTAAATGAGAAAAGATAAATTACAAAAGATAAGAAAAAGAATTGAGTTATTATATCCACAATATATAAGTCTAAACCAAAGTAAAAAAGATAATAAGAAATTAAATAAACTTATAAAGCGTATATCTAAATTAGAAGCAAAATATATAAGAGAATTAAGGATAAAATACAATAGCTAAACTAAAAGAATTAGAATATTTAGACTTAAAAATACTACCAGAAAAGAAATATAGAAGACTTAAGGACGATTCGCTCATAAGGTGTAATTTTAATAACGGAGAACATTTACTACATAGTTCAGACCAACATCTAAATACTATTACAGACTTAATTATAAATCTAGGAGAAACGGTTCAGGTAGATCAAGAAAAAATAGTTAAGACCCTAGAAGGTTTGAATGACCTGCAAGTAAAGCATAATAAGCTGCTAGAAAAACTAGAACAAAATTTAGAATATTTAAAGACACAACAAGCAGATTTAGAAAGAAAGATACAAAGCCACAATAATCAAGGAAAAAATAATAACCAAATAGCCGAATCTAGTATAAATAACAACATTAGGAAAGAACTAAAAGAATTAAGAGAAGAAATAAACCAAATAAAAAGGATAGTTCTTTCATGAATGACCCGTTCTATCAGGCAATTTTAAAAAGAACAGAACAAATCCAACCAAACCCCGAAGGATTGTCAAATCATCAGCCTCAAGGGAAATCAGACAGTACGCTAATAAAACAAAACAATACAATAATATTACTGCTACTAGAAATAAACAATAGATTAGAAAGGGTTATTAGAGATCAAGTAAAAGAACAGAAACAAGTTACTCAAGAAAAGAATATAGACGAATTAATAGAACAACTAAAAAGAATAGAATTAACTCCTAATGAAGATAGGGTAATTAAGATAAGAAGAAAACCATGGAACTTTTTTCAAATAAAAGAAGAACCGATAAACCAAGATCAAGCTTCTCACAAGACAACTTAAAAAGTGGAATACTAGCAAGAATTTTAGACTCTTCTAAGACTACGACAAATACAAGGCAACAGTTAGAAGAAGTAATACATGTGGATAAAGACATCCAAATCTTCCAACAGAACATGCTAAAATTGTTAAATCCAAAGATATTATACAATACAGGTTTTTTCTCGGGACAAGCTCAACTATATAAACATTACAGAGAAGAACAAATGTGTGTAATAGGAAAAAACAATAATAGCATAAGTTTAATAAGCCAGAATCTTTAAAACAAATTAAAAAATCAAATATGACTTTAATGCATATGGGTTTAATAGTGATAGGTCTAAAAGGATTAACTAGAAAGAATTTAGGCACAAAAGTATTAATCACAATATATGATGATAGGTGGACATAATTAAAGAAATCAATAATAGGATTAATAGAGGTAGACATGACAAATAACGGTGAACTTTTCTACTGTAGTCCAGATTTTATGTTAAGTTCCATTGATTTTGCAAATCATATTAAAATAGGTATACTGACGAAAGGATATGAAGAAATGGTAGGAGGTAATAATCTACTAATATGTGTAGGTTTTATAGGAAAAATTGCAACTAATAGTAGTACAAAGTTTAAATTAAAAGTGGAAGACGTAGTGGGTCTAATGGGAGACAAAGGCATAAAATTAATGAAGCCATTAAAAATAGACTCAGAAGAATACGCAGGATTAGAATGGAATTTAGAAAATTTAAGTAAAAAGGAAATATTAAAACCTGGAATATATATATATATATAAAGCCATATTAATTAGGGCCATTGGATTAAAATTCGATGGTCAAGATTAAAACTGAAGAAGCACAATCCATGTGCTTCCTACGTGACGTACACGGATTGGCCGGTTTAAGGAGACATGGATTGCCAAATTTTGCTCAAATTAATCCTATTTAAATTAAAACTCTTTATTTATTAAATAGCCATAATTCATTAAATTACGAATAATTATTTTGCAAGATTAGCTTATTTTGACAAAATTAGTCATTCTAAAAAATAAAATGGTATGAATTAGTAACTCATTAATTAATTAAGCTTCCCAATTTTGAATAATATGTGAAAAATATTTATTTTGCAATAATAGAAATTATATTTAAACAAAATCGATTTGATTCTTAAGAACGATATTTATTTGACGTAAATTTAAAAATGAGAAAGTAAGTAGTAATATTTATATACTATATATTATTTTTTTAAGAAATAATATTTATTAAAATAAATTCATCAAAATGGAATGAAAAATGTTTGAAAACTACTTTTTAAAATTCTTACAAAAGTTTTGCTTTTCTTGCTATACATGTATTTTATTACTATTATTATCATTTTCATTTTTTTATACGAAACAAAACTTATGAAATAAATTCATCAAATGGGATGAAAATATTTTTAAAAAGTTCATATTCTCACAAAAGTTCTGTTATATGTACATATTTTACCATTATTATTATTTTTTATGGAAACTTAATTAATTAAATATGGAGAGCCAAAATTGGGTGTCAACACACGGGATTCTGAACAAATCCCGAGGGTCATTTCGGTGATTTTTTTTTTTTTTGGTGTAGTTGTTGTAAACTGGGTTCTGGTGCAAGCTTCTTCATGTTAATGGAGGCTTGGCCACATTCGCGTAGGGCATTGACCTTTGACCTCCACATTCACGTGGGTCCTGCCATGATTGCGGAGGGTCTAAACCCTGTGCTCCACATTCGCGGTCTAATTCAGCTGCATTCGCGGAGGGTTATTTGTCCCTGATCAGTGTTTAATTTTAAAAATTGGGAAAATACCCATTTCCACCATTTTTGGACTTGGAGAGATCGGGTAGGCGATTTTGGAAGAGAATTTTCATGGGGAAACTTCTAGGTAAGTTATTTTAACCCATAACCTTCATAACCCATCGATTATATCTTGTTTTTAACTTGAAATTGGAGATTTTAAAGTGAAGAAATTGGTGTTTTTCAAGAAATTCAAATTTTTGATTAAATGATGATTATGAACTGGTTTGTGCTCCATTTTCGAAACGGCTTCACCAATGGATTCCTAATGCTTTGAAGAACATTTTCATGTAAAAATTTCCAGATTTAAACCCCATTTTTGAAATTGGATTTTTGAGTCGTTTTGACCCTTTTTCCTAAATTTTATGATTTTGGTGTCGATAGTTCTGGAATTTGATTGTGAATCGTTTTGGACTATATTCGAAAGGGGAAGGCTCAAGTTATTGATTGATTATGATTTTGGCTAAGGCAAGTGAACTACTAAAACTCTGTAAATCTTGTGGAATTCCGAATTTACTTTCTTGTATATGTTGGGGAATAATGGGAATGAGGATACATGTTGAATTCATTCATGAACCAGTTTTAATTGATCGACGGGTTAATAAAAGGCAATGTGTGCTAATGTTGTGAATCAAAGGGTGATATACCGTGATCTTGATATCGATGTGTAATTGGTGAAAGGCTTTGATAGCTTCATGTGGACTTGAATTGCTTGAATTGTTGTCTCTTCCTTATGGTGTGAACTTGCTTATGTGCATTGATTGTTGTACACCGTGATGAGACATATAATATAAAGCCAATGGGAAATGGTTCAGGCTAGTGACATGATATAAAACCGATGGGAAATGGTTCCGGCTAGTGACATGATATAAAGCCGATGGGAAATGGTTCCAGCAAGTGACATGATATAAAGCCGATGGGAAATGGTTCTTGCTTGTGATTGATTATTGTTATTTGATGTGTTGTGATGCTTACGTTTGATTTACTTGTTAATTGTGATTGATACACTTGTTACTTGAGATTGATCTACTTGACATTGAGATTGACTTACTTGTTACGTGTTGGTTGTTGAATTGTAACTATTGGACTGTGATTATTGAGCCTTGTGAGCGGTGTAATTGTTGAACTATTAGGTTGGGCTGATTTTCTGTGCAGTTAGTAGTTATGGAGGTTCGGTTGGGATGGAAGGAGTTCACGTATTTTATTAGATTTACCTAGTTTGGTTAGTTGGCTTGCTGAGTACTGTGTTGTTTGGTACTCACTCCTTACTTCTACACTTGTGTAGGTTCGGAGCCCGGATAGTGAGTTTCTCTTTTCTTGATCAT
Source organism: Solanum appendiculatum (assembly GCA_018342035.1). Taxonomy (NCBI): domain Eukaryota; kingdom Viridiplantae; phylum Streptophyta; class Magnoliopsida; order Solanales; family Solanaceae; genus Solanum; species Solanum appendiculatum. Next base: position 259,707 of record JAGDQO010001728.1, read on the forward strand.
TAGAGGCTTTCCAAGAGACCGACAGAGGTAACTATTGTCATCAGGCGGACTCTCTTATTCCTATTTTTATGCTTTGTTCTACTTGAGAAACAAAGACATACTTGAGACTTATATTTTCATTTTCATTCTATTATTAGTGGCTTGTACATGTGACAACCAGTCCTTGGGGGTTATTTAAGTTTTGAAAGACTTTCGGTTTTGTTATTTTTATTTCATTTTCTTATTTCTGCATTTATTTCCATCTTTATTGGGTTTAGGCTGACTTGTCCTGGTGGGATAGGACAAGTGTCATCATGCCCGGTTTTGGGTCGTGACAAATGGTATCAGAGCCCAGGTTCATAGGTCTCACGTATACAAGCCAAGTCTAGGTAGAGTCTTGAGGATCGTTATGGAGATGTCTGTACTTATCTTTAAGAGGCTATGAAGACTGTTAGGAAACTTCCTTCATTTCATTATTTCTTATCGTGCGAGGGTTCTATCGTTAGTGCTTAGTGTCGGTTGTTGTTTTGAGAGATGCCCAGAACCAGAGCTTCGATTTTGGGTGATAGAGGGGAGGGAGTCCCCGAGGTAGTTCTTGAGGCCCCAGTCAAAGGTAGGGGTAGGGCCCGAGCTAGAGGTCGTGCTCGTGGTAGAGGTCATGCCTGAGGAGCAGCACCTGTTAGAGGCCGTGGTAGAGAGGCTTCCCCAGAGCCACAGGTTGGGTTTGGTAAGGACCAGGTTCCTCCATGTTTCCCGATGCCGCTGTTTCAGGAGACCTTATTGAGGATGCTGGGTGTTCTAGAGAGTTTTACTCAGAGTACAGCAGGCACGCCATAGGGCTCACTGACTAGAGTAGAGGCACAGTCCCAAGAGCAGCATCAGGGTCCGGTTGCTTAGGATCAGGTGGGTCAGCCACCGTTACTTTCCGCGCTAGCTGTCCGTGCACATGTTGCTCCAGATGTAGTTCTAACAGTGGAGGACCAGGGGTGTTATGAGAGGTTCCAAAAGATGAAACCACCCAGTTTTAGGGCGGTAAGAGCAAGGATTCTCATGAGTTTCTGACCTTGTGCCATGAGATGCTTGAGGCTATGAGGATGGTAGATGCGAGAGGTGTTCATTTTGTTGCTCTTTAGCTCCGTGGGCCAACCAGGGAGTGGTGGAGGACTTATGTGGGGTCCAAACTAGTCGGATCTCCTCCGGTTGAGTGGGATTCTTTCTCCAATACTTTTTAGGATCGCTTCATTACTTGGAGTGTGCGTGAGGAGAGCAGGTTGAGGTTTGAGGGTTTGACACAAGGTGGCATGTCCATTGCTGAGTATGAGGCACGTTTCTCTCAGTTGTCTCGTCATGCCATGCCTTTGATTTCAGATGAGAAGGAGAGGGTCCACAGGTTTGTGAGAGGGTTGACTTTCTCTATTAGATCCTATGTGTTCAGATCAGCTCGTGAAGGGGCTTCCTTCCAGTCCATTGTGAGTACCGCCAAGGAGGCGGAGTTGTTGGTTCGTGAGGAGTTGGGGACCCCAAGATGGCTCGTTCTAGCAGTCAGCTTTTCGGTGCCTAATCTGGAGGCAGAGGTTCTCAGAGTGGTGGTAGCTCATTTCAGTGTCAGAGGCATGTTCATGCTTCCATGCCAGTGGCTGAGAGTGGACAGGTGTTTCGTGGGTCTTACAGTTCTGGCCGAAGTGGCCATGGTACTTCATCTGGTTCATCACAGCAGCTCTCCGTTCCGAAGTCTTGTTTTGGTTGTGGTGCTCCAGGTCATATGATTCGCCAGTGTCTATTTCAAACTCATAAGGGCCCCATCGTACTTACTCAATAGCTCCAAAGAGAGATTCAGTGCCTCCAGCTAGAGGTCGGGGCAGGGGTCAGACAACAAGTAGAGGCGGTACAGTTTCGGGTAGTGGCGATGTGGTCCAGCGTGGAGGTAGAGGTGTGGCTCAAACAGGAGGTGGTAGAGGAACCCAATGTTATGCTTTTCTGGGGAGACCCGAAGCTAAGGCTTTTGATGCCATCATCACAAGTATCATCCCAATCTGCCATCAATCTGTGTCTGTATTATTTGATCCGGGATCTATTTTCTCCTATGTGTCTACCTACTTTTCATCTGGTTTTGATTTAGTATGTGATTGTACGCCTATGCCTGGGCACGTTTGTATACTCGTGGGTAAGCCCTTATCAGTGGATCGAGTGTATCGATCATGTCTTGTATCTTTGGCTGGGTATGACACTTGCGTAGACATGATTATTCTGGGGATGGTAGATTTTGATGTGATATTGGGTATGGATTGGCTTTCTCCCTATCATGTGATCCTTGATTGTTATGCTAACACTGTCACCTTAGCGATGCTTGGTGTTTCGAGGGTAGAGTGGAAGGGTACTAGTGGTTCTTACCCTAGTAAGGTTATCTCCTACATCCGAGCCCAGAGGTTGATTGATAGGGGTGTTTGTCCTATTTGGCTTTTATTCGAGATACTAGTGTTGAGTCGCCTTCTATGGAGTCCATCCCCGTGGTTCAGGAGTTTGTTGATGTGTTCCCTATTGATCTTCTTGGTGTCCCTCCGAATAGGGACATTGATTTTGCTATTGACTTGGAGCCGGGCACTAAGCCTATCTCTATTGCCCCGTATCGTATTGCTCCGGCTGAATTGAAAGAGTTGAAGGATCAGTTGTAGGACTTGTTGAGCAAAGGGTTTATTCATCCTAGTGTGTCACCTTGGGACGCACCGGTCCGTTTTGTAAAGAAGAAAGATGGTTTGATGAGGATGTGTATTGACTATAGGCAGTTGAACAAGGTGAATGTCAAAAACAAGTATCCTCTTCCTCGCATTGATGATTTGTTTGATCAGCTTCAGGGTGCGGCATGGTTTTTTAAGATTGATTTGAGGTACGAATATCATCAGTTGAAGATTAGGCCATCGAATATTCCTAAGATAGCTTTTCGGACTCATTATGGCCACTATGAGTTCTTCGTGATGTCTTTTGCAGTGACTAACACCCCCACAGCGTTTATGGAGTTGATGAATGGAGTATTTTGTCAGTACTTGGATTTCTTCGTGATCGTGTTCATCGATGACATTTTGATATATTCCAGGACCGAGAAGGATCATGTCTGTCACTTGAGGTTGGTGCTTCAGAGATTGGGAGAGTAGAAGTTGTATGCCAAGTTCTCTAAGTATGAGTTTTGGCTTGATTCTATGGCATTCTTGGGACACGTGGTATCAAAGGAGGGTATTAGGGTTGATCCGGCCAAGATTGAGGCAGTTAAGGGCTGGATGAGACCTACCTCTTCTACCAAGATTTGGAGTTTCCTAGGGTTGGTAGGCTACTACAGACAGTTTGTGAAGAGTTTCTCTACTATTGCAGTGCCATTGACTAGATTGACTCAGAAGACCATGGATTTTCATTGGTCCGATGAGTGTGAGGCGAGCTTTCAAAAGCTCAAGACTTTGTTGACTTCGACCCCTATATTGACTTTACCCGAGGAGGGTGTGGGTTTTACCGTATATTGTGATGCCTCCAGAGTTGGTTTGGGAGGTGTCTTGATGCAAAATGGGAAGGTTATTGCCCATGCTTCTAGACAGTTGAAGGCATATGAGAAGAACTATCCTACCCACGACCTAGAGCTTGTTGTGGTGGTATTTGTACTTAAGTTGTGGAGGCACTACTTTTATGGGGTTCGTTGTGAGGTTTTCACCGATCATCGGATTCTTTAGTACATTTTTAGTCAGAGAGATTTAAACTTGAGACAGTGCAGGTGTCTTGAGTTACTGAAGGACTATGATATGACCATTTTGTACTATGCCGGGAAGGCCAATGTGATGGTCGATGCTTTGAGTAGGAAGACTCCTACTATGGGGAGACTCGTTGCGATCAGTTTTGATATGAGACCCTTGGCTAGAGATGTTCAGAGGTTAGCCAAAAGCTTTGTTCGATTGCGGGTTTCTGAGGAGGGTGGTGGTTTGATTGCATTCATTGAGGTCCGTTCTTCCTTAGTTGAGCAGATTCGAGAGCGCCAGTTTAAGGATGAGAAGTTGTGTCTTATTCAAGACAAGGTGATGAGAGGTGAAGCCAAGGAGGCTGTACTAGATTCCAATGGGGTTTTGAGGATTGGAGGTCGGATTTGTGTGCCCAAGGTGGGAGACCTTACTAGACTGATTATAGAGGAGGCCCATTGTGCTAGATATTCTATCCATCCGGGAGCGGCAAAGATGTATCATGATCTGAGTCAGCATTACTGGTGGTGTGGTATGAAGATGGATACTGCATACTTTATTTCTAGATGTTTGACCTATCAACAGGTCAAGTATGATCACCAGCGGCCCGGAGGTGTGTGTAAGAGGATGCCCATTCCTACTTGGAAATGGGAGCGGATTACTATGAATTTTGTTGTGGGTCTACCTACCTGAAGGTCATTTTTGGTAATTTTTATAAAATGACCATTTTACCCCTTCAAAGAATTGCCCCGAGTCATGTTTGATTAGTATCCGAAGTTGGTTTTTTGAATTTCCTTGTCAAGTTAAGATTTTTGGAAAGTTTTGAGTTTTGGAAGCTTAAGTTGTCAAAAGATGGTATTTGAAGTCATTTGGAGTTTCGGGGTTCGGAATGGAATTTCGTTGATTCCATCAGCTCTGGAATGTTGAAATTGGTCTAAGAGAGTTGATGAAATCAAATTTGGGGCTATATCGTGGATTTGAGGCCTTGATTTGGAAATTATTGAGTTTTTGACCATAGAGTTGACGTTCATCAACATTCAGTGATCGAATGCTCGCAATTTAACTTTGATGACTCCGTTAGATTCGGGGGATGATTTTTGGCATAGGAGTGGTCTTGATTGAATTTTTAGAGGTCCCGAGCTTCATTTGATATTTTGAGGCCTAAATTTAGTTTCGTTGTGACTTATCGTGTTCTGGGTCAAGGAGACCTCGAATTCAAATTCTGAAGGTTCCATTGAGTCCGAAACGTAGAATTTGGTGGGGTATCATCTTTGGTTTGTGTGCACGGGATTCCGAACGAATCCCGAGGGTCGTTTTGGTGATTTTGTATTTTAGTGTTGTTGCTGTCAACAAGGTTCGAGTGCATGCTTCTCCGCATGGGTCCTGCCGCGTTCGCGGAGGGTCTGAATCCTGTGCTCCGCGTTCACGGGCTAAGTGAGTCGTGTTCGCGAAGGGTTATTTGTCCGTGATCAGTTTTAATTTCCAAAATTGGGAAAACACCCATTTCCACCATTTTTGGACTTGAAGAGCTCGAGTAGGCGATTTTGAAAGAGAAGTTTCATGGGGAAACTATTAGGCAAGTGATTTTAACCCATAACCTTTATAACCCATCGATTATATCTTGTTTTTTAATTTCAAATTGGGGATTTTAAAGTGAAGAAATTGGGGTTTTTCAAGAAATTTGAATTTTCGATTAAATAACGATTATGAACTGGTTTGAGCTTCATTTTTGAAACAGCTTTCACCAATGGATTTCTAATACTTTGAGAAACATTTTCATGTACAATTTTCCAGATTTAAAACCCATTTTCTGTATCAAATTTTAAAGCTTTTTTGACCCTTTTTCTCGAATTTTATGATTTTTGTGTCAATAGTTCCGGAATTGATTGTGAATCATTATATGAATAGATTGCGGTGTTTCGGACTATATTAGGAAGGGGAAGGCTCAAGTTATTGATTGAACGTGATTTTGGCTAAGGCAAGTGAACTCCTAAAACTTCGTAAATCTTGTAGAATTCCAAATTTACTTTCTTGTATGTGTTGGGGAGTAATGGGAATGAGGATATGGGTTGAATTCTTTCATGAACTAATTTTAATTGATCGACAGGTTAATAAAAGGCAACGTGTGCTAATGTGTTGAATCAAAGGGTAATATGCCGTGATCGTGATATTGATGTGTAATTTGTGAAATGCTTTGATAGCTTCATGTGGACTTGAATTACTTGAATTATTGTCTCTTCCTTATGGTGTGAACTTGCTTATGTGCATTGATTGTTGTACACCATGATGAGACATATAATATAAAGTCGATGGGAAATGGTTTCGGCTAGTGACATGATATAAAGCCAATGGGAAATAGTTCCGGCTAGTGACATGATATAAAGCTAATGGGAAATGGTCCGGCTAGTGACATGATATAAAGCCGATGGAAAAAGATTCTGGCTAGTGACATGATATAAAGCCGATGGGAAATGAATCCGGCTAGTGATTGATTATTGTGAATGCATTGTGATGCTTACGTTTGATTTACTTGTTAATTGTGATTGACACACTTGTTACTTGTGATTGATCTACTTGACATTGAGATTGACTTACTTGATATGTGTTGGTTGTTGAATTGTAACTATTGGATTGTGATTATTGAGCCTTGTGAGCAGTGTAATTGTAGAACTATTAGGTTGAGCTGATTTTCTATGCAAGTAGTAGTTATGGAGGTTCGGTTGGGATTGAAGGAGTTTGCATATTTTATTAGATTTATCTAGTTTTGTTAGTTGGCTTGCTGAGTACTGTGTTTTTTGGTACTCACTCCTTACTTCTACACTTGTGTAGGTTCCGAGCCCGGACAGTGAGTTTCTCTTTTCTTGATCATTAGAGGCTTTCCAGGAAACTTAGAGAGGTAGCTATTGTCATCAGGCACTCTCTTATTCCTGTTTTTATGCTATGTTCTACTTGAGAAACAAAGACATATTTGAGACTTGTATTTTTCATTCCAGTTTTGTTATTAGCGGCCTGTACATGTGACAAGTAGTCCTTGGGTGTTATTTAAGTTTTGAAAGACTTCTGCTTTTTTTATTCTTATTTCATTTGCTTATTTTCGTATTTATTTTCGCCTTTATTGGGTTAAGGCTGACTTGTCTTGGTGGGATAGAACAAGTGTCATCACGCCCGATTTTGGGTTGTGACAATGAGACAAAAAGGAGAATCTATGAAATGATACTATGAGATCGAAAGAAGATTAGTGTCATTGAAGATTACCTAGCCTATCTATATTTGTTTAGCACTATTGAGCACCATAATTACCCCTATGTGACATTAATTCCAATCCCTGCACCCCTAGATTGATTTTGAAATTGTTTGAATTCATGATATTTTAGTTTAACCTTGACTTGCGATAACAAAATAATTTTACTTAAACTTTGTAGAATCATCCACTTCTCTCTTAATTGCCTTAAATGAATGACTTTACAATCTAAAGTTCCTAATTGAATTCCTTGCCTTACAGCATTCTCTGTGGGATTTGACTCCGACTCTTGTTGGATTTTTATTGACAAGGATCACTTATCCTCTTAATTTTTTTGGAGGATAGTTTGAGCGTTATCAGTACCCCCTACATCCAACCTCTCACATGTCCTCACTGGGGTGTCAATGCACCTCTTATGGACATGCCCAAACCATCTCAATGTGGCTTCTCTCATTTTGTCTTCCACGGAGGCCACATCCACCTTTTCTCGAATAATCTCATTCTGAATCTTGTCACAACTAGTATGCCCACAGATATCTCAACATCCTCATCTCTACAACATGATCTTCTGAACATATGATTTCTTGACTGGCCAGCACTCTACCCCATACAAAAAGGACGGTCTAACCACCACCCTGAAGAACTTATCTTTATGTTTATGTGGTACCATCTTATCACACAAGATTCAGGAGGTAAGCCTTCATTTAGTCCATGTCGCCCCAATGCGATGTTTGACATAATCATCGATGTCCCTACTACCCTGGATTATAAACCCAAGATATTTAAAACTTTCTCTATTGGGAATAGTTTATGTCTCAAGGCTCACTTCCACATCTGCATCATCCAACACAACACTGAATTAGCACTTCAAATATTCCATTTTTGTCCTACTCGACCAGAATCCTTTAGACTCTAGAATTTGTTTCCAAACCTCCAACCTATCATTAACTCTACTCTGTGTCTCATCAATCAGTACTTAACATACACCATGAAACCTCTTCCTGAATAGACATCGTTAGCTCATCCATCACTGAGGCAAGTAGGTAAGGCCTAAGCACAGATCCCTCATATAGCCCCATCTACACTAGGAAGTGCTCTGAGTCTCCTCCCACCGTTCTAACCCAAGTATTGGCTCAAGGTATCTTCCGGGCTTCTACTTCCCTGCATTAATCTCTTGCATCGCATCACTATGTTATTTTGTTTGTTGTGTGTGTTGTGATTGTCTTGTACTTTAATGTTTCCCTATTCACTTTTTTGTGTTGTTATTTCCTCTTTCCTTGATTATCCACTTTACTTTCTTAGAATTCTTCCATTGTAATGTTAGAAATATCGAGATTCTATTTATATATTTGATCTTTTGGAGCTCGATCGGCCTATGATTCCTATTGAGTACCCCATGTTTTGGTACTCATACTACATTTCTCAATCCTTTTCAACTACAGCTCCCAGTATGAACCACCCTTGCTGAGCATCGTATCTCCCGTGGCTATCACAGACTCAGATCATGGTAAGCCCCTAGCGTCCAAAGACTTGCTGCTTTCCCTCTTTTGTCTTGACTTGTATTTTGCATTTTCGTTAGTTAGTTCTCTTGTATATATAGTCTTTATGTGCTTGGTTTCTCATGTGTACTGGCTACACCAGGTCTGGCGATTTGGTTCTTGTGTTAGTTTGTCGTTCTTTGTCACTTTCAAGCCTTTTTTGTATATCGTGTGTCATATTTACATTTCTATACTATGTCCCTATTATATATCTTTATTCCTATTTCTACTTGTTCTTTATCTTTATATTGTTATACTCCACAAATTTTGAGTTTTTGTCTTGCCTACCAGGGGTTATGGTAGGTGCCATCACGGTTTAATTTCAAGTCATGACATCATGGTATCAGAACTTTAGGTTCAATGGTCTTACTAGTATAGGAGCAAGTGCTTAGTAGAGTCTCACAGATCGGTACACTGATGTCTATATCCAATCTTCCGCAGGCTATAGGGAATTTTTAGAAATACTTCACTAATTTTTGTTTCTCATCGTTCATTCGTGATTGTTGAAATATCTAAACTCCATTTTTTCATTCTTATTAAGATGGCTAGGATGAGACCATGAACTGGTGGACGAGAGAATCTTGTACCTCTAGATGGAGCCCCATCTATGGGTAGAGGCCAAGATCGACCTAGAGGTTGAGGTAGAGCATGACTTATAGGACCAGCTCAAGATCACGAGCAGGCACCAACACTAGAGCTTGAGGCAGAGGTTTAGCAGGTTCAGTTATAGCTTGTAGTGTAAGGCCAGCAAGCCTCCACCACGATCCATGGTCCCGCCAGTTCTATAGGATTCATTGGCCAAGATCCTCAGCTTCTTGGAAGGTATGTCCCAGGTAGGAACTTTTCCTAGTACTTCACTTGGAATACTTCTATCTAGTCGATCTCATTGACGATTTGAAGATCAAGAGTTGGTGAGTCCTCATGTTTCGAGGACCATGACACTTTTATTGCTTTCTTTACTTCAGTTTTCAGACATTTGTACGTGGTGTATGGGTTAAATCCAAACCACTTCTTTTGAAGTAATAGATGGCTTTTTGAGACTATGTTAGACTTCCACTTTGTCAAACTCTTTTATGATATGAGAATGTTCTTTTGAAAACTTTATTTGTATTATCTTGTATGATGTATGCTAAGTGGCTTGTGTAGGGCCTTTTGGGGTTCTATACGCCCTGTTATACCTAGGTATACTTTGGATCGTGACAACATCAAGTTGAGGAACTCCCCTGATAGGGGGCTTAGACTTCATTCGGAGCCTTCTGAATGCAAATGTAATATGCTACCCAATCAAAAATGACATTCTAGACTCAAAGGAATTGACAAAACCACAAACGTAAGTCGTCTCGTCGGAATGTTGACCCAAGTCAACACTTGTGAGGCAAACACACAACAAAATGACAAATGCCACAATATCATCCTGATCATCTTAAGATACGAACCAAGGGTTGGTCTAGACCAAACTCAACATTCCAGAGCTAACCGCGTTGATGAAATTCTCATTTGAGTGCATTTACCCATAATGTTAACCAAAGTCAAACTTTGGCCAAACTTCAAAGTTAAAAAGCCTAATAGCCCAAACTCAAAAAAAAGGTCTCAAAACACAAACAAACCATCGTACTTGACCAAAATAGATCTTTGAGAGCTGATGGAGCGGTTAGAAATCTCATACGACATCAGTTTCTTCAAATGTTGACTAAAGTCAACACTTTCACTTTAAAAACCTCTAGAAGGGTAAAACTCACACCAAACTCTCCTAATCACCTCGGGAAGTATGCCACCCAACCCAACACAACAAAAAAGATACAAGGAAGCTACGGGAAGGGGAAGAATAGTAAAGCACAGAAAAACACACAACTGACCATGACAGTTATTACAATATCCACTACTAAAAGGACTTTTATCCTCAAAAGTTAAAGAAAAGAAAGTACCTGAAAAGGCTCGAAAAGGTGAGGATACTGGGTCCTCATGTCAAGCTCAACCTCCCATGTAGCCTCCTCGAATAGATGATGCCTCCAGTGAACCTTCACTAACAGAATCTCCTAAGACCACAACCTCCTTACCTGCCAGTCTATAATAGTCACATCTGATGAGTGGTAGGTTTGCACTCATTTAAGGTCTATTTAGCTCAATAATTAGTGTCCTCAATGCCTAATCTTATCCTGTTCTGATGAAATATTGATAATTTGTAGCAAGGAAGGCAAATGGACAAGGCAAGGATTAATGTTTGAAAGAAGGGATAACAATGCAAAAAGAAGTGCAAAGTATACATTGTTGATTGCCAAACAAAGAAAGGCGAATCGCCTAGTGATCCCCGACCTCACCAAAAATGATAGTGCATAGCACTTGTGTTTATCAAAACAAGTCGGAGAACTCCAACAGATAAGGCGATAGGTTGAATGAGGGACTGAGCATACTATGAGATACAAGTACTTATATGAATAGGTTCATATTATGAGACTGATATCCATAACTTTATGGAGTAAGATTGAGATCAATGGGCTAAAGTCTTTGGCCCTCATTTTGGAAACTGAGCATAGATGTGAACCTATCTGAAGTGTATGAGCATAAGTCATGAACACAATTTTGATATTAGAGACATCAACATGATGTTGTACAACTGAACTTTGAGGAATATGCTAGAGTATGAATGGATCGATATAACACTATAACTCTTTCTGAACGCATTACTATCTGATTCTTAACACTTAACTTGGTTTCTCATCTTATCATCTCCCCTTAGGTCTGAAGCTGATACTTTAAAGTTATGGATATATTCCATCATCTCTAAACTAATCTATATTCAATTTACTCCAATACTCAAGAAAGGCTAATCCCATCGCTATTGAACTCTCCATATGCACGTACTAAGATTCCTTCTACGACCTCTTTCTGAGATGCTTCTCTTAACCTCTTCCCGCTTCTATAGAAGTCTTTCTATGATCATTACCCGCATTGACTATATATGATCCCCTCGACCAAATTCTTAAGGGTAAGAAATAATGCTTACATCAGCCTATTCCATATAGACAGCTCAAATATACTATCTAGGCACATATGAAAAATCACAAAGTACTTAATTGGAACCTCATCTGACTACATATGATCTCAGGTAAACCTCCGAATGCTCTTGTTACTCTAATGACTTAGCCGTACTTTATTGCTCTCATCTAAAAGTCAGAATCCCACACTTGTACCACTTACACTTATCAAAAAGTAACACCTTAATTTCTCACCTAATTTATGTCAAACATACTAGATCATATCTCAAACAAACATCATCACCCTCATGTTGCCATCCTTTTGATCACGACACTCATCTCAAATTCAAGCTTAGTGTCTATTACTTAATATGGATATCAATATAATTACTCACTTACTATACTAACTTACAACTACTAGATAAACTTAAGAAATACTCACCTAGTAAGATCTCATGACAATTAGTCAATCTTTATCTCTCAGTCTACCTATTTACAGATTACTATCACATTCTTTTTTTTAAAACCTAAGTACTATTTACCCATTCACTATACATCATTGCCTAATTAGTTCTATAACCCTTTGAATATCATGGGCTCTCTCTTAAAAATCATAAGCCTAGCTTAGATCTATCACCTCATGAATACTCTACTCTTCTATTCAACACCTATACTTGGTCTTCACTAACACAATGGCACATTGACATAAACTTTCTTCTGGTTAAAGTATACTCTAACTCATCCTGACTAGTAATTGTTACTCTACCTTCTATTATGAAATCTACACAAACTCATCACTTATTAGTCTACCCTTAAGGAAAAACTCCTCGTTAATAACTTACTAGGTGTATGAGTGCAATAACATAATTTACCTCATCACTATCTCCCTTTCTTAGATTACTATACCTCTGCATGCCTTCTTCTAACTCTAGGAACTTCTACTACTACTGGCTCATAATATCTCAAATTACACTAGCTTCTGGGTGGAATACTACCCAGGCATTCTAAAACACACTCCCCTCTTAAAAGGAGTCTCCCGAAACAAGGTTTAGGGAAAGAGTCTGGAAGTGCATCTCATTTTTAGCTCAAACGCATGATTTATATGAATAAGAGTGCATTCTTTCGAATAAAATTACTTAAGCTAACTCATGGTTCCTCACAAACCCCTCTACAGTCTCATGACTTTCTGAATACTTTTGCTTAGAGTTACTCATCGATAAGGATTTGTCTTTGCTTTTCAACTACCTTGAGTATGAGGGGTAGTCTAATGTATTTGAGAAACGCACGAGTCTGAATAAGTTCTTTATGACACAGTTCTATTACACGATTTACAGTATGAAAGAAGTGAAACTTTTCTTAAATGTCTGTAGTCCCTCATTTATAGAAGTGGGGCCCTCACAATCATAAATAAGATCCTACTGATACGGCTTCATAAACACCCTAAGACACTTGAACTCTGTGCTCTGATACCATTTATAATGGCCCAGCCCACCAGTGATATTGTTCGCTTTGGGCCTAGGCCCACACGGCTTTAAAATGTGTTACTAGTTGGTAAGACCTGCTTACTTATATACCCAACATCGCTCCTGTATTTTTGCCGACGTGGGACTTCTAATCTTAAGCTGGAGCATCATATACACCGCCTCTATGGACTCAGTGTCCTCGCTGAGGTTTGCCCCACCGTATGGGATTAACCTAGACTTAGCACTGAGGTTTGCCCTGCCTTACTAAGATTTTCCTAAACTCAGTTGAACTCTAGCCCACATCAACAAGGTTGACACAGGAATGGCTCTGATACCAAGTTTGTCACGCCCTGAGCCTACACCCTAGACGTGGCCAGTACTCGAGAACCATTTTTAATCCCCAAGAGAACCCTTGGTGTGGCTGAATACTTAGAGGAAGACTCACTCAAGCAGTAGTAGGCTTAAAATAGAATTTGACCTCAAATAAAACTCAACTCGAATGTCTGAAAATACTCATTTCAATAATCATAATAGTTTGCAAAACATCTATAAAGGAAAGAAAGTATTGAAAGACTCCTCGACTCTATCTATCTATGAAGCCTCCAATGTTTAAGATAGGTGGTAGGACAAGACCCACGATGCCTCAAACAACTAAACTGAAAGTAAATGTGAAGTCCTCTAAAATGCAAGGAGGCTCACCAAAAGCTAGCTGGAGTGTAGAATGATCTCAATAAAGCGCCTGTTGATGATCCTGAACACATGTATCTACATCATAAAAAAGATGTAGGTCGAATGACATCAGTACATTGAATGTATGAGTATGTAATATAGCCGAAGCGAAATAACCAAACGAAAGAATTGCAATAGATATAACATAAACTCAACTGAATGTAAAGAATTAAAGAAATGAAATCATTTAAACTTAAAAAAATACTTATTCATCTATGAAACTCAACATAATAAGTGATATATAAAAATACACTTTAACTCTATTAGGAGATTCTCTAACCGACAACCATCATTGTGAGCTAAGTGATGATACAACGTCTTGTCCACACTGCCAGAACTGTCCTATATCATGCCGGGATAAATAACCTCTTAACTAAGTAGATCCACTAAGCTCTTCCCGAAGGCACTAAGGATTCATCTAAAAATTATGATCATGTACCCATGTTGGCAAGACATAGTTTATGGGGGTTGTGAGTTGTCTGAACTCTCTCCCATATCGGTGCTCAATACTACTCCCAATAATATATATTTTTGCTCAAATGTATAAAAACATACTATTTCTCTAGTTTGAGGTAATTGCTCAAACTAACCTCTTAAAAGAGGTAACTGCTCTGAAATATCTCTGAAACTCATTGCTCATTTAGAAAACAAGATTTCTCTTTGCTCAATTTAAAAATACATTCTGGGTTGAGATAATTACTCAAAAGGGGCCTCTTTAAGAGGTAACTGCTCTGTACTCAATCTTTCTGAAAACTCTTTAACTTTTCTAAAAAAAATGATTATCTGTCTTCATTTAAAAATGAAACATTTGGGAAATACTTAGTTCCCTTATACTCTTGCTTAAATCTTGATTAAGCTCTTTCTCAAACTCCTCTTTACTTTTTCAAAACTCAGTTTAAACAATTATGTTTTGTTCAAAAGATTCTTAATATGAACTCAATGAATACTTAGAAAATAGGGTTCATGCTGAAAAATAGACATCAACAATCAACTCAAGAATCTCAATGCAAGATATAGCAACTTAATAATAGGAAATAGAATTCAATAATCAGTAACTCAAGAACTCAGAACTCAATATCAACTTATCTCAAGAATACTCAAATCTAAGGATAGAACCCTTGATTACTCTTTTACTGATTTGAAAGTATATGTCGGGCGTGAGGATGAACTAGTCCAACACTATGATAGCCTTACATACCTGGAATAATGAAGTTCTTGACGAAACTTGAAGAACGCTTGAACCCTAGATTTTCTCCTCTTGGAACCTTGCTCTAATGACTTGAAGTGTTAATGAACGTAAAAGAACTGATTAACACTTTCTAAGGCCTTAATTAGGTGTAAAACATCGCGGATTAGGCTTAGAATAGGGACTTAAATGATGTTGTTTTAAGTACTAAACGCATAGGAGATAGACCAAAATGACCCAACTTAAAAACTAATGGATTGTTCTTCAAGGAAGGCTTCACGGATAGTTTAAAGCTCCACGGTCCATGAAACTCTTCATGGGCCGTATAGCCATCTGAGAACAGTCGTTTGTCTGACAGAACTTCACTAAAATGGGCATAACGTTTTACTCCGAACTCAAAATGAGGCAAACTTGGTGGTGTTGGAAAGAGGACTCAAAGACCTTTAATATGATAGGTCATGAGCCACCTAATTTATTATGTGCTGAAAGATATGATCATTTGAAGTTGATCCAAAACTTAAAAGCTAATGGTTGACTTGTACGGACTGTACAAGTCTTCACGGGCCGTCTAGGGGTCCCATCCAGGTGACCCCTACCTTTGCAGCCCTGGACGGTTGGCCACCTTGCCCTAAACGGGTCGTGGACTCCTAAACAGTCTGTATAGGGTGCCGTGAAGGGTCTATGGTCCATTTTGGGTTCATGGACTTGCCCTATAACCCTCTTTAGCCTTCCTCAAAGTTCGAGGTGTTGCATGAATGATTCAAATTTTAAGAGTAGATTTGCGAGGTGTTATAGAATTATTCAAGTTTTAGCTTAGAAATTTTGGGGTGTTACAATCTAGGGTCATAAGGGACCTCAAACACCTAGCCAAGCTCAAAGCATTCCTATCAGCTAAGTTCTCGCATAAGTTCATATAGAGGTCAACTTCAAAAAATCATATCTCTCAGCTTATAAAAAGTTAGGTAGACTATGATCTATCAAATTAAAGTTATATGAGCCTTCTTTCTAATGCCATCATGTTTTCCTTCTTTTAAGTTATGAGTAATAAGTTATGGTCGTTTTACTGAAATATACCCAGGCTGAAAAATTAGGCAAGGTCACCTGGTCAATCGGTGATCCACCGAATGGGTTGGCGAATCACTGAATTAGCTCACCGAAATGTCCCAAAAACATTAAGTTTTTCTCTATTTGGGTGATCTAAAGTCCCAATGGGTGACTCACCGAGTATTTTTAGCGAGGAGACCTCCAGATCACCGATTTGGTCGATGGGATTCATTAAAAGGTCATTTTTTAATTTTTATGGTCCTCTTACATTTCCATAAGGGTATTCTTCACCTTTTACCCTCAATAAACTTCTCTAAGTCCATCTTACAACCTAATAACATTATTATATGTATAGCAACTCTCAAAATCTCCACTTCTCATTCTTCCAAAGATAGAGAACTTCAAGAAAGGATTTCTCCAATTTCAATTCAAGATTCTTCTCCACTCTTCATGTCCAAGAAAACCGCAAGAAAGACAAAATCTAGGGTTTCAATTCTTCTCATCAAGTTATTCTACAAACTTTTTCAAGAACTTTGTTCTTCCAGGTATGTAACCCTATTAATAATATTGGACTAAGTTCGTCCCATGCCCTACATCTAAATTCAGTCAGTAAGAGTTAAATCTAGTTTCTATTCAAAGTTCTATGATTATTCCTGAATTCAAATTGTGTTTTATTTTGAGTTTGATTTCCTAATTATGAGATTATAGTATCCTATTCATTGAGATCCTTGAATTATTATTCATGCTTGCATTTTCATATAAGACCTAATTAATGAGATTTTATTGAAAGTTTTTGTTTGATTATTTCCATGCATTAATTTTGGAATTTAAAGTGAGTCAAAGTATATTTTAAAAGTATTATTTTTATGTTGAGAGAGAAAGTATTGTTGCAAGAAAAATATAAAGAGTTTTTTTTGAAGCATTTCAGTCAGATAAAGAGAAGTTTTACCACCCCTTAAAGAGGGTATTATTTTCATATTAAAAACAAAGTACTATTCTCAGAAAGGTATAAAAAAGTTTCAGAGTTTTCAGAAAGATTGAGTACAGAGAAATTACCTTTTAAAGATGCCCTTTTGAGAACTTATCTCAACGAGTGAGTATTTTACTTGTGCACTGAGTTATTTATTTTGGAGTAGTATTGAGCACAGATTTAGGTGAGAGTTTAGATAACTCATAACCCCATAAACCACGTAGCCAGCAAAGGGTAGGATCGTACCGACATTCGGGAGATTCCTCACTGCCTCCGAGAAGGCCTATTAGATGAATCCATGAGTTAAGTATGTTCTATACCTCGGGAAGGTATAAGACAGTTTTGAAAGCGGGGGGGGGGGACACGTTGTATCATCACGAAGCTCATAGTGATGGTTGTCGATTAGAGAATCTCCCAGATAGAGTAAAGAGTATTTCACTATCATATTTATATTTGTACAGTTCATTGAATTAGCATATTTATTTGTAATGTTGTTAAATGATTTTATCTCTACTTATGCTTTACATTCAGTTGATTATCTTGCTTCAGCTTCTTTAGTTCAGTTGTTTATTTTCCTCAGCTATATTAAATACTCGTACATTCAATGTAATGATGTCATTCGACATGTATCTTTCCATGATACAGATATAGGTGTTAAGGATCATCCAGGTGCTCCGTTGAGATCAATTTGTGTTTCTTGCAAGCTTTGGTGTGCTATCCTTACATTTCAAAGGACTCCACTTTTGTCTTTCAGTTTAGTAGTTTTGAGGTGTGTGGGTCTTATCCTAACATCTTTGTTGAACTATAGAGGCTTCATATACAGTTAGTATTAAGTCTCTTTCAGTATTTTCTTTGAACTATTTTAGCAAACTATTATTGTTTTAAGAGTAGTTTCAGACAACTTTGAGTATACTATTTTGAGATAGTTTTAGTTTTGAAAAGTTTTGAGACTTTTGAATTTAAATTCTGTTTTAAAGCTTAAATCTTCTTGATTTAGTCTTCGTACTCAGCCATGCCAAGGGTTCGCTTAGGAATCAACAATGGTTATTGAGTGTCGACCACATCCAAGGTGTATGCTTAGGGCGTGACAGTTGTGGTCTTGGTTCTATCTAAAAACCGTGGTAATTGTAGATGTGTGATGTAGCCCACCCTCTTTCTTTTGGTAGAGTTATGAGTAATTTCTTACACCCATCACTTAGTTCATCCTCTTGTAAATACTTGGGAAGAATTTGTGGAGAAGTTTGAGATGTTGCCATTGTTTTAAAGTGAATATATAGTGTTTCTTTTAATTTGTAGGAGGAAATATTTACTCATGAATGTTGGTATATTATGTATATATATATAAGGGATTCATCCAGCCTAGTGTATCACCTTGGGTGTTCCAGTCTTGTTTGTGAAGAAGAAAGATAGTACCATGCGGATGTATATTGATTAGAGGCAGTTGAACAAGGAGACGGTGAAGAACCGTTACCCCATGCCTTGTATTGATGATCTATTTGACCAGCTTTAGGGTGTTGCGGTGTTCTCTAAGATTGATCTGGGTACCACCAGTTGAGGATTAGGGCAATAAACATCCCTAAGACTGCATTTAGGACTCGTTACGGCCATTATGAGTTCCTAGTGATGTCTTTTGGGTTGACTAATGCCCCTTCCGCCTTCATGGATTTGATGACCCATGTATTCAGGCCGTATCTTGGCACCTTCTTCATAGTCTTCATCCATGACATATTAGTGTACTCACTGAGCTGGAGTAAGCATGAGCAACATTTGAGGGTAGTGCTCCAGACTTTGAGGGATCATCGGCTTTATGTCAAGTTCTCAAAGTGCGAGTTTTGGCTTGAGTCCGTAGCATTCTTGGGGCACCTGGTGTCCAAGGATGGCATTATGGTGGATCCGGTGAAGATTGAGGCTATTCGTGATTGGGCTAGGCCCACCTCGGTGACTGAGATTTGTAGCTTCATCAGATTAGCAGGGTACTACAGGTGTTTTGTTAAGGGCTTTTCTAATATAGCGGCGCCTTTGACTCGGTTGACTCGCCAGGATGTTCCTTTCGAGTTGTCGGAGGAGTGTGAGAGGAGCTTTCTGAGGCTCAAGGAGTTGCTTACCATTGCTCCTATATTGACTCTTCCAGTTGAGGGTGAGGGCTTCACGGTTTATTGTGACACATCTGGCATTGGTTTGAGTTGTGTATTGATGCAGCGGGGTTGGGTTATTGCTTATGCATCGAGGCAGCGTAAGCCGCATGAGCGCAACTACCTCACTTATGACTTAAAGTTGGCGGCGATAGTTTTCACGCTTAACATTTGGAGGCACTACTTGTATGGAGTCCGTTGTGAGATTTACACTGATCACAAGAGCCTTCAGTATATTATGAGCCAGAGGGACCTTAATTCGAGGTAGCGCCATTGGATTGAGCTCCTGAAGGACTATGACCTCTCTATTCTCTACCATCTGCGCAAGGCAAATGTAGTAGTGTACGCCTTGAGCCGAAATGCGGTGAGGATGGGTAGTCAGCCTTCCTTTCTATTTCGGAGCAACCTTTGGCTTTGGATATCCAGTCCCAAGCCAACCAGATGATCCGTCTTGATATTTCAAATGGCAGATGGGTGTTAGCCTATGTGGGAGTTCAGCCGTCTCTGCTAGATCGGATTCGTGGTCGACAGTTCAAGGATGAGTCCTTCATGGAACTCAGAGATAGAGTATTGGCAGGCGATTCCAGATAGGCTACTTCAGATTCAGATGGGGTTTTGAGGTTCGCCGACCGGTTATGTGTTTCGAGAGTTGGGGGTTTGATTCAGCTGATACTTAGCGAGGCCCATGATTCCAGGTATTCTATTCATCCGGGCACCGCTAATATGAATCATGATTTGAGGAAGCATTACAGGTGGAGCGGTATGAGGAGAGACATCTCAGACTATGTATCTCGTTACCTATGCTGCCAGTAGGTGAAGGCCGAGCATTTGAGGCATGGTGGTGAGCTGTAGAGACTACTCACTGCGGAGTGAAAGTGGGAGCGTATCACCATGGATTTCATTGTGAGCTTGCTCGGACTTCTAGGGGTGTTGACAGCATTTGGGTCATCGTGGATCAATTGACCAAGTCAGCACACTTCCTTCCCATTCATACTTCCTTCAGTGCTGCGTGGTTGGCTCGCATCTACATTTGGGAGGTGGTTCATCTTCATGGTGTGTCTGTTTCCATCATTTCAGACCTGGGTTCAGAGTTCACTTCCATCTTTTGGAGAGTATTCTAGGAGGAGTTGGGTAGCCGTGTCGACCTTAGCACAGCATTTCACCCGCAAACTGATGACCAGTCAGAGCGTACCATTTAGGTCCTTGAGGATATGTTGTGGCCGTGTGTTATGGACTTAGGAGGTCAATGGGACCATTTCTTGCCTTTGACGGAGTTTGCGTTCAACAACAGCTACCACTCTCGTATTCATATGGCCCCGTTTGAGGCCCTATATGGTAGGCGTTGTTGCTCTTTGGTTGGTTGGTTTGAGTCTACGGAGCCTAGGCTGCATGGTACAGACTATCTTTAGGAGGCCTTAGATCGTGTGAGGGTGATTCAAGATCGGCTCAAGATGGCTCAGAGTAGACACCAGAGTTATGCGGATCGTAGGCGTCGGCCGTTGAGATTTACCGTCGGTGACAAAGTATTCCTCCGAGTATCGCCCATGAAGGGTGTGATGAGATTTGGGAGGCGGGGCAAGCTTAGCCCCAGATATTTCAGGCCTTTTGAGATTTTGAGGACAGTTAGTGATGTTGCCTATGAGCTAGCTTTACCTCCAGCATTCTCAGCTATTCATCCAGTTTTCCATGTTTTGATGTTGCGCCGGTATGTTTCAGATGATTCTCATGTGCTCCAGTATGATGCAGTTGAGTTGGATGATCGTCTAACCTATATTGAGGAGCCAGTTGCCATCTAGGCCAGAGATGTGAGGTAGTTGTGATCCAGTGCCATTCCTATGGTTAAGGTGTGTTGGAGGCATTGTCCAGTCAAGGAGGCTACCTGGAAGACTGAGCATGAGATGCGGGAGCAGTTCCCCAGCTTATTTGAGCCCTCAGGTACTTCTTGACTTACTTTTGCGAATGAAAGTTCTTTAAGTAGTGGATGTTGTAATGACCCTCTAGGTCATTTTCGAGTTAATTCCTTCATCCCATCGTTTAGAGCGTTCCTATAGTGAACCCAAGTCATTTATGACTTGCTGGCACTGAATGTTTGGTCGCCTAGTTGTTCATTTGGGTTTTATGTCCGTTTCCCTATTTAGGAGCTTTTGAAACTTGAGAAGTTGATTTCAGTTATAACCTCAGGTAAACGACCTCAGAACGGAATTCTGACGATTCCATCAGCTCTGAAATGGTCAAATTAGGCTAGTAGCATGGTTGGCATGAGTCTCGAGGCTTTTGATGCGACTTTGGGGCCATTTGGTGCTTTAGCCTTTGAAATTTGGCCTTAGGTTGACTTTGGTCAACATTTTTGGAAAATGCGCTTGGATGAGAATTTCATGAGTGCGGTTAGTTCTAGAATGTCGAGTTTGGTCTAGAACGACCCTTCGTGCGCTTCTCGGGGCTTTCGGTCTAATTCTGAGGCCCTTTGTGGAAATTGGCTAAAAATGGTGTTTGGGTGTGGGACTCACTTTTTATCAAGATGATCCCGTATAGAAATTTTCAACTGCGCCATTGAGTCTGGAACGTCAAATTTGGTGGGGTAGCATATCTCATTTGCGCGCACGGGGTTTCGAACGAATCCCGAGCACCCCGTCAGAGAATTGGAAAATGCCAAAACTCAGCTGGTGCAGCAGCTGATGTTGCACACCCATTTCCTCTCCGTGTTCGTGGGCCAGGGAGGCGCGATCGCGGAGCTTAGCTTTCTTCTTCTCTACATTAGCGGGAAGGTCATCGCGTTCGCGGAGGTCTGAGTTTCTCTTCTCCGCTTTCGCGTGAAGGTCTCTGCGTTCGCGGCGGTCTGAGATCTTTTCACCCGCGTTCGCGGGCTACTGTAGGAACGTTCGCAAAGGTCTGATGCATCTGGTTTTTTAAATAAAAGCCAGATGCGATCAGCTGTAAGGGAACTATTTCCATTTGCAATTTCTTTCTCGTTTTAAGTTGGATTTTGGTGATTAAAAGTTCGGTGTGTTCGAAATTGTTGTGGCTTCGTAGGTGATTGATCGGAGGGTGTCAGAATGTCTTCGTTTGAGGTATATTTGCATTGCAGTTGGTTGTCCGAGTTTATTCTTGTGAGCTTTTTCTTGATTTTTTTCATGCTAATCGTTTGGGCTATTCCAAGCGCAGAATTGTGCTGCGTTTTGGAATACATTTTGGGAAAGGGTTTTGGACCTCTTCATGGAGTCAATTCTAGAATTTTCGGAGCGGGTCCCACATTCCCATTTATGACTCCGAAATTGGTCCATCTCAATTTTTGTAATTGTAGTGTCTAAACGACCGTGCTGAGGTAGTGATTCTATTTTTGATAGAGTAGCAGCATTCTGAGGCCGTTCAGGAGGGAAAAGCTCAAGCAGCGTGATTTGGAGCGCGCGCAGTCGGCCTTCAGGTAGGCTACGACTTCCTTTCTAATTAGATTGAGCTTGAATGTGTAAATTCTTAATTATTAGTGTGAATTGGGGCGGGTACCTAGTTGTATCTTCTTTTCTTCATAGAAACCATGATTTAGGGTGATTATGTCTGTTTCGAGGGTAGTACTATGCTGGAAGAGGGTTGTATGTGTGTTGTAGAATGCTATGTGATTTACTTGCTCGAATGCTTGTTTTTGGAGCATGTTTTCACCTTTGTCTAGGATAGACTAGTGTTGCCTTAGACCCATACACCTTGTGACTATGGTATGTCTCCGACGTCATTTCGGATGGACTAGGTCCTTGTAGACCGAAATAGCAGACTTGGGTCTGATAGTATGAGCCTTAGCTTAGGCCTTTCCGCTGCTTGTTCACCTTTTTGTCTCCTCCCCCTATTTCTGCGGCTCCGATGCGTTACCGAAGATAATGTGTTTCCTTGGGATTGGAGTGCTTCTGGCTTGGTGTCATTTGTGATATTGTCGGGAGTGGACGACGATCCATGATGACTTGGAGCCTCTTTGGGATATTTGAGATCCTCTTCAGAGTTGATACGACATCGGGCCCTCGTGCTAGCTTGGCGACTGACGCCCCTCGGAGTGGCTGGGCGGCCTAGATATTTGAGATCCTCTTCGGAGTTGATACGCCCCAGGGCCCTCTTGCTAGCTGGACGGCTAACACCCCTGGGAGTGGCTGACAGGCTGGGCGGCCTGGATATTTGAGATACTTTGAGATCCTCTTTGGAGTTGATACGCCCCCAGGCCCTCTTGCTAGCTGGGCGGTTGAGGCTCTGGGAGTGGCTGGCTGGCTTGGCGGCCTGGATATTTGAGATCTTCTTTCGGGTTGATAGTCACTCTTGCTAGCTGGGCTGGGAGTTGACTGGTTTTTCAATTCTGATCTAGTTTACCCTTCGGTCTTGTAGGCTTAGCTATTCTATGTACCTGTCTGGCTTATGGGGGTCCGTTCGGGTTTTATTTAAACTTGTGTACGAGTGTACCTTCTGTATTTATGGGGTCCAGTTAGATTTAGTTTAGTTTTACTTAGATTTACTTTCGGTGCACTCCTGTGCTTCTTTCTTATCCGCTTTAACCTTTATTCTAGTTTAGATTCTATCCTTTCTGATTGTTTTTACCTTTCTTGCTCAGTCGGTCTATGATGCCTACTAGGTACCTGTTGTTTTGGTACTCATGCTACACTCTGCATCTGATTTCGTGATGCAGGTCCGATCACCAGCTACCAGCGTTAATATCGAGCCCACTGTAGTCATTTTAGGAGGCGAGGGTGAGCACACAGCGTTCGGAGGTTACCCGTCTCCTTTCGTATATATATTAACTGGTCTTTCGCTTTTTGAGACAGTCTTGTTTTTGTGGTCCACTTTTGAGACTTGTACTCATGTTGTAGTAGCTCTGTACATGTGACTTCCTGGTTCTGGGAGGGATCTTTTATTTGTATATAGATGGTTTGGCTTGCTTCCGCTTTTCTTCTTTTTTCGGTTATTTATGTTTCCATGTAGTTTGAGTTGGTTTCTGCCCTTAATCCCATTACTTGTAGGTTCCGGGATACGGGTTGGCTTGCCTACTGGTGGGTTATAGTAGGCATCATCATGACTTGAGGAATCGGGTCGTGATATATTAAAAGAATCACATAAGAGATATCAACTGCCACACAAGAGAAAAGTGAGAAAAGAGGGGAATAAATTTTCGCACCTCCAATTTCAGCCCTTACAACCATTTTCAAATCGCGATTCCTGCTTCGTTCCTTGTCCAATTGAGCTGATTTTTCCACAGCTTGTTCCTTTCAACCTAATCTTTGATCAGAAGCTAAGATAGGTGGACTTGGAGTCCTTTAGCTCAAAATTTAAGCTCATGAACAGTTGCTGCATTTTTCGGTGATTTTACTCCGTTTACTTGTCTAGTTTTTGGTGTTATCTGGTAATTGTTGTTGCTCATTGTTTAGCACTTCTTTGGTGACCATTTTGGAGAACACATTTGTAACTGTTATTGATTATAGTGGATCTTTTGGCCTCGTGATTTTTACTCTTCACACTAAAGAGGGTTTTCACGTAAATCTTGGTGTCTCGTGTTGTTGATTTATTTTTGCCTTACCGTATTTATTTAGTTGATATGCTTGCTTCCCCAAACAGTGTTTGTACTTGAGTTAATTTATCTTCTCTTGATTCAAATAGAAGGGAAAGTTTAGATTTGGATTTTCTTTCGCTATTGCCCTGTCGTGCACCTTTGTTTGTGATTGCCTTTCCCAACACTATGCGTATCTGTTATATAAACCCCAAACTTGAAGAAAAAACTCAATCCTCAAAACAATGACAATATCTCAAACTTCTCCCAAATATTTACTAAAGGATGACCTAAGTGAAGAGTGTAAGAAATTTCTCTCTACCCTACCTAAAGAAAAAGGATGGATTGAATCATATATCTACAAGTATCTGGGTTGTTGGAAATCATCAAGAGCTATTCAAGGTGTGATTGCATGTCAATAACAATTTCAAGCTCAAGATAGTGATATCATTCTTGTTACAGCTCCAAAATCAGGAACTATTTGGTCAAAATCACTTTTATTTGCATTAGTGAATCGAAAGAACCATCCTATTTTTGAACAAGATCATCTTTTACTTGTAAAGAACCCTCATGATCTCATTTCTTTCTTGGAACTTGATCTATATGTTGATGGTCAAATCCCTGATTTTTCATCGTTCACTTCACCTAGACTCTTGTCAACTCATTTGCCCTATATGCTTCATTTCCAAAATCAAACTTGTTTACTTATATAGGAATTCAAGAGACACTTTTATTTCTATGTAACATTTTGCAAATAATTTAAGACTTGATGATAAAAAAGATACCTATTCCATTGAAGAAATGTTTGGCCTTTTTAAGGGTGTGAGTCTTTTTGGTCCGTTTTGGAATCACGTGTTGGATTATTGGAAAGAGAGTATAAAAAAGCCCGATAAAGTACTTTTCTTGATGTATGAAGAAATTAAAGAGCAACCTAAAATTCAGCTTAAACGCTTGACGGAATTCTTGGAATGTCCATTTTCCACTTAGGAAAAAAATTGTGGAGTTTTGGATGAATTATTAAGAATCTATAGCTTTGGTAATTTGAGGAATTTGGAGGTGAATAAAAATGGGAAATTGTCAGCTGGAGTGGAAAATTAAAATTTCTTTTATTGAGGGGAAGTTGGAGATTGAAAGAATTATTCTACTATCGAGATGAATCATAAACTCAATCATATCATTGAACAAAAGTTTCAAGGATCTGGATTAAAATTTTCATATATTTAATTAGACATTAATGTGCTATAATATGAATTGAAAGCAGTTTATTTATTTTGAAAATCAATGTAAAAGTAGTTGAGAGTAATGTAACAAGAACAGACAACAAAAACTCTATTATAGCACTGATGATATATATTATTTTAAATGTTCATTACTCAAATTCTTGCAAATTATGTATTAATTTAAATGGACTGTTCTTTTAGTGTAGTTCCCCCCTATTATTGACTGTTTGCAAAATATAAAAACGTGTCGAGTTCAACTATGACTAGATGTTCTTTTGTTATACTATAGTATACCAAATTAATTATATTCGATCATATAGAAGTTTGTACCTTATTATCATTATTAGTTTTTACAAGTTGTATGCCGAACTTTGTCGTTAGTAATTGGCTATCATACTACAGATAGTGGCATTCCGCTGCGCTCAAAATTTAAGTATGCCTCTAATAATCGTCACAGTCATTTCTCAATTCTTTTTTTCGCTTTCAAATAAAGTAAAAATTATTGGAAAAGGGAACTCTCATAATTAAATGATTAGAAAAAAAAGGTACAACACTCTATATATACTCATGCATGTTTTCATAGTGCATGGTAAAAATTATGAAGCTTTAAATACGTGCGAGTTTAAATAACTTGATAAGTTGCATATTATGTACTCCCTTCGTTCACTTTTACTTGTTCATCATATTAAAAATACTGTTTTACTTTTATTTGGTTACTTTAGCATATCAAGAGAGAGACAAAGTTTTTTATTTTATTCTTAATATTAACTTTTCATTTTCCCAAATTATTCCCATGTCCATTAAGACTATATATAAATTAATATGAATATTATAGTTAAATATTCACGTCATTTTTTTTTTTCTAAAAAGAGTGCAGAATTTATCGGGAATAAGTAAAATAAATGGAGGAAGTATATAGTTAAATTAGATTATTTTTTTTGTTATTTAAATTTGATTTTCATGGTTATAAATTAAAGAAGAGTGATATAATAACACCAAATACTAATCTTGAAATTAAAATCATTATTTGACAAAGACGACAAAACACAGCATGAATTTTGCTAACTATTCGGACACACTCACATTACTAGCACTCTCTTGATAAATCAAATAAGTTAATTAAGGTAATTATTACTAATAGAAAGACATGAAAAATGTGAAGTGGTGAGATCACATGAAGTGTATGACTAAACATTCACATGGATAATAAGTTCATTCATGCGTATCTGTTATAAAAGCTCCAAACTTGAAAAAAAATAATCAATCCTCAAAATCATGACAACTTCTCCTCCCAAATATTTACAAGAGGATAGTCTAAGTGAAGAGTGTAAGAAATTGCTCTCTATCCTACCAAAAGAAAAAGGATGGATTGGATCATATATCTACAACTATCAAGGTTGTTGGACACCATCAAAATTTCTTCAAGGTATGATTGCATGTCAACAACAATTTCAAGCGGAAGATAGTGATATCATTCTTGTTACAAATCCAAAATCAGGAACTATTTGGTTAAAATCTCTTTTATTCGCTCTGATGAATCGAGTGAAACATCCTATTTTTGAACCTAATCACCCTTTACTTGTCAAGAACCCTCATGTTCTTGTTCCATCCTTGGAGCGTACATTCTATGTTGATGGTCAAGTCCCTGATTTGTCAACTTTCACTTCACCTAGACTCTTGGCAACTCATATGCCCTTTGCTTCATTGCCAAAATCAGTTTTGGAGTCAAGAACCAAACTTATTTACTTATGTAGGAACCTATGGACACTTTTATTTCGATGTGGCATTTTGCAAATAATTTAAGACTTCATCACAAAGATACCAATTCCATTGAAGAAATGTTTGATCTTTTTTGTGAGGGATTGAGCCTTCATGGTCCGTTATGGAATCACGTTTTGGATTATTGGAAACAAAGCATAGAAAAACCTAACAAAATACTTTTCTGTATGTATGAAGAGATTAAAGAGAAACCAAAAATTCAGCTTAAACACTTGGCTGAATTCTTGGAATGTCCATTTTCCATAGAGGAAGAAAATTGTGGAGTGGTGGATGAAATATTAAGAATGTGTAGCTTTGAGAATTTGAGCAACTTGGAGGTGAATATAAATGGAAAGGTGTCAACTGGAGAGAGAAATAAAGTGTTCTTTCGTAAAGGAGAAACTGGGGATTGGAAGAATTATTTTACTACATAGATGAGTGATAAACTCAATCATATCATTGAAGAAAAGTTTCAAGGATCTGGATTAAAGTTTTCATATGTTTGATTAGGAATTAATATGCTATAATGTCAATTGAATGCAATTATTTATTTTGGAAATCAATATTGAAGTAGTTGTGTTTGAGAGTAATGTAACAAGAAAAGAAAACAAAAGTTCTATTGTTATATTAATACTATTTTAAATGTTCATTACTCAAATTTGTTGCAAATATAGTAGTGTCAATGAGGTTGGAGGCATTCAATTTTCTTTTTGATTTTGAGATTATTTCAGTCACAAGTTTTGTTACAAATTCCAAATCAAAAATTGAGCGCTCAAAATTTATATAATTGATCAAAATGATTTAGAGGGATATATTAATGAAGGAGTGACTTTTTTATGAAAAAAAAAAGTATGACTTTATTACATAATTTTTAATAATTGAATGACTATTTGAGTTACAAAATCATTTTAGGTGCTGTGTGATGATCACTACAATTTATGATAATGAATTATGACAATAATAATAAAATAATGACAAATATCACCATCGTTAGACTCGTCTCTCAATTCTTTCTCTCGTTTTCTTTTATTTTGGATGACAAGATGCATTTTTTTGTCCCTAAAGTTTTTAACGAATTTCTTTTTACGTTTATTGGACCACTAATCATAACTAGGGGTGTACATGACCGGGTTGATTCAGGTTTTTCAAATATCAAACCAAATTATTTGTGTCGGATTTTTAAATTTATATATCAAACCAAAGTAATAAAAACCGGATTTTTCAACTTCGGATTTTTGGGTTATTCGGATTATCGGATTTTCTCGGGTTTTTCCAATAAAGTATTCATACAAACATATAATTAACTTGTGGTTCAAATATTTCTTTAGTCCTACCAAAATACAACTATCTAAGGTGTTTCTTAAGAAAATAACACAAAATATGATATGGTTGATTACACTAAAATATTCAACAAAAAATAATAATGAAATCACATAAAATTTATAAATTAATAAGTCATAGTGAAAATAATCATAATTTTAAAGTACTAAATCATGCTAAAATAAGTCTAATAAGTATTAATTACATGACTAAATATTAAAGAAAAATTAAAATTAGATTAGG
Source organism: Solanum appendiculatum (assembly GCA_018342035.1). NCBI lineage: Eukaryota > Viridiplantae > Streptophyta > Magnoliopsida > Solanales > Solanaceae > Solanum > Solanum appendiculatum. Next base: position 288,730 of record JAGDQO010001728.1, read on the forward strand.
CATTAAAATTCTCTAAACCAATGTAAACTAAAGAACAAATATTCAACATTATTGTCATTCTTAGAGTTGAATTGATAGTATTAATTTGATTTTGATTTGAGCTTTATTAGAGTTATTAATGTCTATCTTTATTGGAATATTCAAAATTGTAAGTTTTAAACTTGAAATAATATGTTAAAAGACAAAAATTATGAAAAAAGTATAGCAATATTTAGAAATTATATCAAAGTAAATATTTTTATATATAAAATAAAATTTTAAGTTTATATATATAATGTCGGGTTTTTGTAGTTAAAACGAGACCAATCCAAGTATAGTCGATTTTTTTTCAATACCAAACCAAGTAAAACCAAACCACTAGTCGAGTTTTTTTTTTTGACTCAGTTTGTGTTTTGATTCGATTTTCGGTTCAATTTTGTACATTACTAACTATAACTATTATATTACTCTCGTCGTTTCAGATCATAACGTGATATTATTTGATTGAATATATAATTTTTTTAAATGAAATTTAAAAGCCTAAAACAAATTATAAATATATATAGAATTACAAACCATCTCTTTAAGGATAAATGGAAAAGTTTTAAATTAAATTTATTCTTCCATATATAAAAGAGAAACTTACAGAAATAACTATTGTTTAAGGGTTAATGTAATTGAGTAGCTATAATTATGTTAATTACCATACATAACTATAAGTTTTGGTGGCTATCCCGTTGTATTCGTCATATAAAGGATAAGTTTTTTTACTATACTTGTATACAATTACAATTATTAGGCACCAAATACGGTACTTTCAGCTATTAAAACAGTAATCCCTTAAATTAAGTCCCTTGAACTAGGTAACTTCCCACGTTCCAACGCTTTTAGAAGAAGAAACCCTAAAAGAATCTTTTCACGAATTTTATAGGAATTGGAGAAGGAAGAAAGAGAAGAAGAAGTAGAAGGAAGCAGGAGTAAGGGGAAAGAGGAGAAGGAGTAGAAGACCAAGGAGGAGGAGTAGGAGGAGCAGAAGCAGAAGAAGGAGAAGAACCAGAAGAAGGAGAAGAAGAAGCAGTAGAAGGAGGAGGAGGAGGAGGAGGAGGAGGAGGAGGAGCAGGAAGAGGAGAAAAAGAAGAAGAAGAAGCAGGAAGAGAAGGAGGAGCAGGAGAAGGAGAATTAGAAGGAGAAGTAGGAGCAAGAGAAGAAGGAGGAGGAGGAGGAGGAGGATGACGAGGAGGAGGAGGTAGAGAATGAAAAGATGTTTTGGTTTTTCCTGTGAGAACCCTTTTATAATTCTAAAGGGACAAAACTATTCAAATAGTACATATTATAGTATGCATTACCCTAGATCATTTATCACATCCATATCTCTCATCATCTCTTTTTCTTAATTTTTTAGTTCATCATTATGTACTTGTCTCATAGACAAACATAAAGACATCAATAAACACAATTGATGTGATAATATCCAATGATCTTTCTCATCTCATGAATCTCTTAATCTCAACGTGATATGCTTTTCTAGAAATATTCCACCAGACCAAATCAAAGATGATCTCTGGGCAACATACTAAGATAGAAAACACCAAACTGAATCTCAAAAAACTGATTAAAGTAATGAGGGTACAATGTGAAAATTACATATAATTTTCAGGGCTTCACACGACAGCAATTAGAGACTAAACTTATCTCGCCCTTATAGATCACTATATGCATTCATGGTATGAAACATTTACCAGAGTACTGATCCTTTCTCATGGAGCGTATGTCTTTTATTTATTAAATTGCAGATGAAAGTTCAGACAACTCATGTCTAACTTTGAGTTTCCAAATCTACTTAGCATTTTATTCTTCAGAACTCACATCTGGCATTAGAAACATACTAACTCATTTTAATCACATATGATTAAACACAAACTAACAAACGACATTCTGATTATAAAACTTCAGCTCTCTGTGATCACCACTTCTGATAATAATTAGTTTATAATTGTCTCAGCTCCACTTGTCACTTAGACAATAGTGGCGTTTGCCTGTGAGAATAAGCCAATCTTTTTATCTATTTGACATACTTTTTATCCTCATAATTTTATGTACAATACATAAAAACAATATATGTATATGAACCAACAAGAATGGAAAATTAGGGATAAACCAACATTAACTTCAATAATTTGAATTTACATTAACATGCTTGGGAAAAATAAAATATAAATACATCAACATCTACATAAACCCAATAACTTCACATGTCTCTCATAAGCATCACATGTTATTGGTTTCGTTAAGGGATCAACTATCATTTGATGTGTACATATGTATTTCACGTTCATTTCCTTTTGTACTACCATGTCTCTTATAAAATTATATTTTATGTCAATGTCATGCCCCGAGCCTACACCCTGGATATGGCCGGCACTCAAGAACCATCGATGGTCCCCAAGTGAACTCTTGGCCTGGCTGACTACTTAGCGGAAGACTTACTCAAGCGATAAAAAGCTTAAAAGTAGAATTTTTGAACATTTAAACTCAAATTAAAAACTCAACTCAAACTGTCTGTAAAATACTCAACAACATAAGTATTATAGTTTACAAAGACATCTCAAGAAAAAGTAAATACTGAAAGACTCCTCAACTCTTTCTATCTATGAAGCCTCTAATGTTTAAGATAGGTGTCGGGATAAGACCCACGACGCCTCAAAATAACTAAACTAAAAGTAAATGTGAAGTCCTCCAGAATGCAAGGAGGCTCACCAAAACTATCTGGAGTGTAGAGTGATCTCAACAAAACACATCTTGATGACCCTAAACACCTGTATCTGCATCATAAAAAGATGCAGGTCGAATGAAATCAGTACATTTGAATGTACGAGTATGTAATATGGCTGAGTAAAACAATTAACTAAACTGAATGACTGAAAGCACTCAACTGAATCAATACACGAACATGAAGTGAAAACCATTTAAGCTTTACAATAAAATATGCAATAAAAGTAATATGAAAATAACATACTTTACTTGTGAGGAGCTTCTCTAACCGATAACCATTACTATGAGCCTCGCAATGATACAATGTTTCGTCCACGTTGCAAGGGTCATCCTATACCTTGCCGGGGGTATAAGATGATACAGTAACTATGGATCCATCTAATAGGCCTTCTTAGAGGCAGCGAGTAGTCGCACGAAGATTCAGTGTTATTCTATCCTATGCTGGCTACGTAGTTTTATGGGACTTTTGAGTTTTAATAGACTCTAACCCAATTCGGTGCTCGATACTACTTCCAAAATAATCAATATACTTTATGCTCAATCACCCTTTACAAAGAAAGAGAGTATTACTTTACTTAATTTTCACTTTGCTCAATCACCCTTTACAAAGAGAGGGACTATTACATTACTTTACCTTTCAAAAACATCAGTCATACTCTTTCTTTTTCTCAACTGTCAAATAGTACATATGAAAATATTTGATTCTCTTTTCAAGGATTCTATTCAAAACTTACACTTCTAAAACGTATGTTAATGATCTTATCTTTCAAGCCCAAAATCAATATATGAGGAACTTTCATGCAATTTTCTTTGAAAACATCACTTTACTAAATCAATAGGGTTCATGTGATACTAAGCATGAACAATATTATAAGATTCACATGTAAAAAAGGAATCAAAACCTCAACTTGTTAAAAAACTAAATTCAAATATCAAGAATTATGAATAGATCAAGAACTAGGAATGTATCCTTTAGATGTAACGATTTCTGATTGAATTGAGATGTAGGGCGTGAAGACGAACTGGTCCAACACTATGAATAGCCTTACATACCCGGGAAGAACAAAGTTTTTGGCAAAATCGATGAAACTCGAAGAAGGCTTGAACTCTAGTTTTTCTCCTCTTGAAACCTTGCTCTAATGTCTTGAGGTGTTAATGAACATAGAAGAATTCATTAACACTTTCTAAGCACTTAATTTGGTGTAAAACGACGTAGTTTAGGCTTAGAATAGGGTTAAAACGACGTAGTTTGGGGTACCAAACACTTTGGAAAAAGACCACATTGACCCTAACTTAAAAACTGACGAGGTGCCTCACTGGAAAGGCTTCACGAGCCGTCTAAGGCTACATTGGCCGTATAGCTGGTCATGAAGCTTTGCCTGCCTGACAGTGCTTCACTAAAATGGGAATAACTTTTTACTCCGAACTTCAAATGAGGCAAACTTGGTGGCGTTGGAAAGAGGACCCAAAGACCTTTACTTTGATAGTTCATGGGCCACCTAATTCAGTTTTTGCTGAGAGATATGATCGTTTGAAGTTGACCCAAAACTCAAAATCTGATGGGTGACTTGTACGGACCACTAAACGGACCGTAAAAGTCACCACGGGCCGTTTAGTGGCTCTTCTACGTGACTCCTTCCCAGGCAGTATCTAAAGGGTGGTTCACGACGCCCTTAACAGGTCGTGAACCCCTAGATGGACCGTCTAGGGTGTCGTCTACGTGATCCCTGCTAGGGTAGTCCTGGATGGTCACTTCACGATGCCCTTAACGGGTCGTGGACCCCTAAACAGCCCATCTAGGGTTCCGTGAAGGGTCCATGGTTCATTTTAGGTTCGTGGACTTGCTCGTTTGTCCTTTCTAGCCCTTTCTCGAAGTTCGAGGTGTTACACTATCAACTCAACTTTGTGCTTGGGGATTCTAGTGGCCTTAATTGATATCCAAAATCATTCCCACACTAATGAATTGACCTTAGAATCTAAGAACAATTAAGAATCACTCGGTATGACCTTATACGCAATTCAAGAATGGTTCGGTCTCAACTTAGAAACTTTTCAGGGTGTTACAGTCAATATGTTTCGTCTTTCCATGGTACTTTGGATCCTTTCTGCAGGTTATTGTATTCTAACTATCACAATATATTTATTGTGACATGCTCAACAACATTGTTATACTTACCCAAGTGAACCAGAAAATGTTTAAGGGAAACAACTTCTTGCATAGTTGATGAAAGTTCTACAAATTCAGCTTTCATTGTAGATAAGGTTATACATGACTGCTATAAGAACAAGAGATCGAGTATAAGATTTCTATTTATTTATTGATTCAATGTTGTGTTTATATACAAGAATGGACTAACCAATTGCCTAAACTGACTTATCTGAAAGAGGAGTGCTAAACGTGCTAAACTACTTGCAGAGATACAGGAGTTCTAGACTACTAGCTGAAGAATAGGTCAAACAGTAATTAACTTAATATAATAATTAACATGTGTTTTAATATGCCCCCCTTAAGATAGGCAGTGTGTAACAACACCTAGCTTGAATAGGTGTTTATCACAGGCTAGCTTCAGTAGAGCTTTAGTTAGAGTGTCCGCGAGTTGATCTGCAGCATGAATATGAACAATGTGAACTTGATTATGCTAAACTTGTTTGCAAAGAAAGTGAAAATCTACAGCAATGTGCTTCATGCGACTATGAAAAACTGGATTTTCACACAAATAAGTCTCACCCACATTGTCATAGTAAATGGATGGTGCTTGGGGAAGTGAAACATGTAGTTCTTTAGCAGATTTGTCACCCAGTTTGTTTCAACAAGTGCATTTGCAATAGCACGATACTCTGCTTCGGTTGATGAATGAGCAATTGTTCTTTGTTTCCTGCTCACAGGATTTTGGCCAAAAAATAATATGTAACCAGTAGTGGAAACTCGATCACTCACATCTCTAGCCCAATCCTCATCAAAGTACATGTATAGCTTGAAATCATTATCTCTTTGAATGTGAAGAGCAAGCTGAATCATGCCTTGGAGATACCTGAGTACTCGTTTGAGTGCTTTCCAGTGGACTTCAAATGGGGAGTGCATAAATTGAGACAATTTATTTACAAGAAGCTGATGTCCAGACGAGTAAAAGACAGGTACTGTAGTTTCCAAGAACTCTCCTGTAAGGAGTGGCATCAATTGGTTTTGCGCCATCATTTAGTTGAGGCACTTCAGTGGCACTCATTAGGGGTTTTGCCGAAGTGCAGTCCTTCATATTTTCTTCAGAGAGAATTTCATTTATGTAATTATACTTTGATAAGGTAGTAACTTTGGTAGTACGGAGCACCTCAATTCCAAGGAAGAAGTTCAGATTCCCAAGATCCTTAATGGAAAAACATCGAGCAAGAGAAGCTATAGTCTGATTTACCTCGGAGTTGTTGTTCCCTGTGATGATGATATCGTCCACACAAACAGGGCATAAAAAATGTTGTTCGACACTTTGCGAATGAAAAGTGAAGCATCAGATTTTGACTTGACAAATCCCAGATACAGAAGGAACGTCTTTTGTTCATTGTACCACCCCCGAGGGGCTTGCTTGAGTCCATAGATGGTTTTCTTTAGACGGCATATATAGGAGGGGAACTGCTCGTCTGCAAAACCCGGAGATTGGACCATGTACACTTCTTCTTCTAGACGATCCTGCAAGAACGCGTTGTGGACATCAAGTTGGCACAGGGGCCAATTTTATTAGACAACAATTGAGATCACCAAGCGCACAGTAGTTGGTTTGAACACTGGACTAAATGTGGAAGGGTAGTCAACTCCTAGACGTTGTGTAAACCCCTTTGCAACAAGTCGAGTCTTGTAGCGGTCGATTGTCCCATCAGCTTTTCGGTTTAACCTGTAGAACCATCTGCAAGAGAATGTTTTTTGTGGGGTCATGTGGTACCAATTCCCATGTCTGATTGTTCAATAATGCATCTAATTCACTTTTAATTGCTCTCTGCCATAAAGTCAAGGATGATTTTTGGTTTGTGAATGTTGTGCTGGGAGCGGGTAATGTTGGAACTCTTATGGAAAATACCTTCTCACGAACACTTGTAGGAATTCTCATAGCTTGAGGCGTGTCAAAGGACACTGTCCTTAAGGATATTTCACCCGGTATAGGTGTATCCTCCAGGATTCAACAAACTCTTTTAGTATAAAACTAGGAGCCGGAAACTAACACAGATTTATTTAAAAGAAAACCTAGCACTCAAGGAATTGAAGTACAAGAATATTGTTTCTTACTAATGATATTGTGTTCTTCTATGCTCTCAAAGTAGTAAGACATAGAGAATATATATAAGGGAATCACACCCCAAAAAGAACAAGAAATCAATCCCTTCAACATATGATTTTCAACAGTTATAAGAGAATTAATATAGCCCATAAATGTGATGATTAAATGGAAATTAAGGTATTGTCATAATAAGGAATAATGACTCATTAAAGGCTGAATAAGAATGAATAAGGAAGATTTTACTATTTATAGTACTGTTAGAATATTATTGTCATATAATAAAAAGTCATTAACAAAGAGATTAAGGAATGAATCTTAGAGCCTGTTTGACATTGCTGTTTACTTATTTTGAAAGAAAATCACTTTTTTTGAAAAAAATAAGGTGTTTGGCAAATCAATAAAACTGCTTTTAAATAAAAGCAGAAGCAGTTTTTCTGCTGTTGGAAAAAAGCTAAAAATTTCTGCTTCTTGAAAAAAGCAGAAGCAGAAAATTATTTTTTACAAGACCAAAATATCCCTTCTATATTTACATATTTCCTCATATATCCCTTATTAATTAATTAACATATCTCATAACTTTGGTAAAAGATTCGTTTAAGAATTTTATTTTTATATAATATTCTTTTTTATTATATTTTATTTATCATCATTACTTTATATTTGATATTTTTAATTATATTTAAATCATCATATCATTATTATATCAATATTAAACTTTTTTTTATTTATATATGTATAATATTGATTGAAAAATTGAATATGTACATTTTAATTCAATAAAAATAAAAGTTTGATTAATTTTTTTATAATAGATATTTAAAATAATTTCTATATATAAAATAATCTTCATATTAAAAGTACATTGATACATGTTCTTTTTTTGTAATTTGACACTTAAAAGCACTCTTTAAAAAAGATTAGTCAAACACAATTTGCTTATCAAAAGCACTTTTCAAATGAATATATCAAACACAAATTATGTTTTTTCAAAAGCACTTTTCTAAAAAGCTATTCTTAAAAAGTGCTTCTAAAAATAAACAAATTTTAGCAGCAATCCCAAATAGGCTCTTAGACAATAATATGAATACTTCTTTTTGAGATACTAGAATTATTTTTTCAACAATCTACATATCTCAAAAAGAATATTAAGAAATAGAATGAAATAAGAAGTTTTGCTGGGTATTCACATATGAGTAAAATGCGTCGAATCTGGTGTCTCGTAGACTATGAAACAGACCTTGATAGAACAAGATTAAACTTACAGAACCATTGGTGAAGTTTAGAACTTCTATGAACCAAGAATTATTTTGTAAGTCCGGCGTGTTATTCTATCACATTATACTTGCACAATCTTTGTCGTTATCGCGGTTTTGCGCTAAGAGGCCATGCACGTGTCCTGGTATTCATGAGTGCTCTAGAAATCTGTCACAATTTCATAGAAGCGGCACCACTTTACACTCATTTAGGTCCAGTCATCAAGTATATTCTGCACAACAATACACCACCTATAAAGGGTAGGATTTGGATTAAGAGTTTAACTCAACCTCACTTTGCCTTGCAGATTGTTGCACTATATTCACACATCATAGGAGGGACATAATTTCATAGTGCTTACTTGATCAACTAATGACTTGTTATTACCCATATGAACCTAATTCATGGGATATTCAATCACATAGGTTGGGTTACCATCATTGTTGATCTTCTCAAATGACTAAAGTCGTACTCCCCTCGATGTTTCGTTTAGTCTGTGAATTGATCAGATTCAGCCTGACTACACATAATAATTTCATCTCAAAAAAGCTGTTTTTATCACATTATGTCTCAAATACATGTATCTAATTTTACCACGTAAAATGTTGATTTTATTCCAGTTGGAATACACACTAACAGTTGTCTTAACCACTTAGTCTCATCACTAATCAACTCCACAACAACTAACTCTATTTAATTGATTTTCCATGTTATGGCACCACACCAATCATTAGTGAACTTTGAGATTCACATTGCATCATCATACACTTTTAATAAAGTACGAAATCTATACCATCTTCAAACAAAATTATAAAATATTCTTCAACATAGTCAATGGAATTTATTTTTTAAACTATAAATGTTGCATTCAATCACATTACTATTGATTATCATGAATCTATATATATGCAACATTACAACAACATAAAATAAAAGGAAAACTTAGATTATTTTATAGAATCATATAGCATAATCTAATTCACAAGATACCCCTACACTTTCAAATATTTCATAATAGAGGGATAACTTTTTCATAATTTATAAAGATTTCAATTTTGTATATAACATACAAATATCTCTATCTATCTATCTATCTATCTATTTATGTATATCTATCTATACTAACTTAAAAGCATGAACTCTCTAACTTGAATGTTAAATTACTATAATACCCCTACTAAAACACCCATCTATATATATTTGAATAGCATATGTTCTCTTGAAAGGTTGTGACTTTTTCGATGAGTTATAACTTTTTTCGAGGGTTGTGACTTTTCTGATAAGTTGTGACTTTTTCAAAAGGTTGTGACTTTTTCAATAAGTTGTGACTTTTACAAAGGATTGCGACTTTTCAGATAGTTTGTGACTTTTTCAAAAGAGTTGTAACTTTTCCGATAAGTTATGACTTTTCCAAAGGATTGTAACTTTTCCGAAGGGTCATGACTTTTTAGATAAGGCACAATAAGCACATGTTAATACAACCCTTTGTTGGCTATAAATAGAGGGATTTTCTCTCATTTTTAAACCACAAAAATTTTCTAATCTTCTACTCTTCTTCTTCTTACACTTCAAATTTTTTCATGTGATTTATTGTCGTTGCGTGAGTTTGAAGATCAATGGAATTTGGGGTGCCACTAATCTGATGAAGTAAACAATTATATCCTAAGAGGATATATTCCATAACTTCGAATACTTGATGGAAATAATTTTTGGTGATATAATAATGGTTTTATTTTGCTTAATTCATACAGTAGTATGTAATGTTCAAATATATGAAGCTTACATGGAGTAGTCTAAATTCATTTATTTTTGTTAAAAGTTTCTCCTATGATGTAGATATATGCTTTTGAATATCTTTTTCAAAAATTATTGAACTTCTCATGAGTCACAGAATTGTCACGAGTTGTTTTGTTGATGCTCAAGCCATAAGAATGATTTTATTTACAATGATATTTATGTGATTGAGATAGTCATGAAGTTTCCTTCAAAACAGTTACTACTATACAAACATTTTCCTTTCGTTCTACTTATTTGCTTCCTTTTTTATTTAATATTTATGTATTTTAGTTGAAGAAAAATTCATATGATTTATATTTTATAATGACGCCGGATTGAATGGTGTATTAATTTAATTTTTATTTATATTTAATTACTAATTTTTATGAGATAAATATTTTTATTATATGCAGATCCTTATATATAGATATATATTTGGTTAGGTGTTTGTATTTAAATTAAAATATTATATATGTCACGAAAGTATCATCAATTTAACAAGATCTTCTAACCATAAAAATATTATTTTTAAATTTTCTGATTTCTTCTTTTAAAATAAAAAAAACACATAGCAAATAGGAAAATATGTGAATCATTTAAAATTTATCATTTGCCAAATAAATTTTATATTAAATAATATGGAATAAACGTGCAACACATGGAAAGCTTTAAAGTGCAAAGTTGGATTACCATTTTGGTCCTACACTAAATTAAAATCTAACTTACTATCTAAATAAACAATAAAATTAATTATAAGTCCTATTTATTTAAGTAAGTGCAGAATTAATAAGAATTCAACTATTGGATTTTAATTCTTGAGTTATGGCATTATAAATTCTCTTAGTTATTACTAATTTAGTGCAAATGTTTTTCATACCCTTTTACATTCTATAGTTATTACATTAGAATTTCCGTTAGTTCTTACATTAATTATTTCTATCTTTCATCTTTCCTTATATTAATTTTTTGCCCAATAACTTTTCACATTCTTATACCACCCCTATATACCTGATAACATCACATTGTTATTCACCCTTGAACGAATCATGGCTAATTGAAAATCATTTACAAGGATATGAGCAATATCTTTGTTGGTATAAGGTAATCATATTATTATATATTATTTAATAGATTGAATATATTTTTATGTTTAATTGTTAGTTTATCAAGGCAAAAAAAATTAAAAATCAAATAACTATCTTTGATTTACGTACACATTCAATCGAGAAGCCAAATATGAGAACCAACAACAACAACATCATCTATTATGAACCTTATAAAATAAAAATTAATGTACAGAAAAATAGTTCTAAAAGTAAAATGTAGTTGGTTTCTTAACATAATCATATGGCATCTAAAAAATTAATTCAAATGCCTTAACTTTTAAAATATTTATAATATTAAGTTAGAATACACATGCAAGGCACGTGTTCGAGAACTAGTATATATTAAATATATATCAAAACTTTATATTTATTTCACAACAAAAACTTTTGTAGATCTAGAGAAAATATCCACACTTTATATATATATATATATATATATATATATATATAATTACAAGATATCAAATTCATTTTATTAATCTAAAATTAAACTAAATAGACTATAAGTCTAACACACAGAAAAAAATTATCTCAATCAATCAAGTAAACATGGCTATTAACATTTTGCATCTATTACTCAAAATATTAAGCATAAACGAAATTATGGCTACAAATTTATCAACCACAAACATGTCATATTTGTGAACACCTTATGAAACTCAAATAAAATCTTCATTCAACTTTTTCTCATAATTCACAAACACAAATATTAAAATCATGTACCATTTCAACTAATGCCAATAGATGTGAAATTTTAAGAAGAATTTTTCATTCTAAGAACTTAAGTAGTTCTAAAATCACCAACATATATAAATTTTTCTTTTCCTTGAATTTGGGGTTATAGCACAAAGTAATTTAACTTAACACAAATATGTCCAACAACACAAAAGTCTCACACCCAATTTCTCACATTGGCCACAAGATTCTCTTGAGAAATAAGCACAATAATTTACATCATCCACTTACTCAAATATAAATTTACTTAGCGGGATTATCATTTCTTTGAATCTTCTACTATATTGAGAGGTATAATTACTTTGTTTGATACGCACAAACCATTATTATCCTTGGGCTTAATTTGTCACAACAAAGATCCATTAAAATTATAAACATAGGGGTCGTTTGGCACAAAGATTAATAAAGCAGGGATTAGTAATGCTGGGATTAGTAATACATGAATTAGCAGTGCATGGATTAGTAATGCAGGGTTTATTTTTATCAAGTGTTTGGTTCATTGTTCCTACCTCATCTTGTGTTTGGATTAAAATTCTTTAAAAAGCTTCTTTCCAATTATACCCTTGAATTATTATGTAATTGGGTCAAGGTAGATAATTGTCGGACAATATTATTTTTTTTATGGCCGTCTAACTAGGTATGAGAAGAACAATTTTATTTTCATGTTTGCTATTTTTTCACTTGAATTATTTGAGGATAAATAATTGTCATCTTAATAAATTGATCACTCACAAAATGTCAATTTTCAATTTAAAAAAGATAAATCATCTACTTTTAAAATTGAAAAGACGGTCAACAATGGTAAAATTGAATAAACCATCTACATTTACATATAAAAATTGCAAGTTATAGTTTTAATGTGTAAGTAATTTCTTAAATTGTTCAAAATACAAATAATTAGAAAATCATATATATATATATATAAAATACATTCAATTAAGATCGCAAACGTCATGTGATATATTTTCCTTTTTAGTTTTTAATTAGTAAATGTTAAATAACTCACATTTCAAATTTGTATTGGATTTATTTAGTAACAAACAAACTCTCTCTAAATAATTTGTAAGCTAATTTATTTAAGTAAATTTACTAGTACAAATATAAAACATAAAAATCAAGAAAATAAACAAAATAATTAAAATGATTTGAGGGATATTTTTGTCTTTATATAGACTTATCTCATGGTATTATATCCTATGTATTACTAATACTTCCAAATAGAAGCTATTAATAATACATGCTATAATACCATGTAGGATGTATAACTAATCCATGAATTAGTTATACATAGGTCCAAATTCCTACCAAACATAATACTAAATAATACCATACGCAATACATGGACTATTTCTTGTAATGCAGCCTACCAAACGGCCCCATATAGTATTATCACATACCTTGTTAACCGAACACAAATGACAACTTTTATACTGTATAATTATCAAAATTTGTCACCGAACACAAATGACAACTTTTATACTGTATAATCATCAAAATTTGTCAAACACCAAAGCGATAGTAAATACATGTCAACTTCATGTCCGTCATCAAATTAATTGGACTTATCTCCGATCCATCTCTGTAAGGCTTGACAAGAGCAACATCAACCAAAATGCAAAAGACCATTTTTATTATTATTATTATTATTATTAATATCCCTTTAAGATATCACACTAGTGATCCAACCACAAATTTTTCTCACAACATCTCAATATTGTAAAACTCAAAAAATACTTGTTTCAATATGATTTTTAAGCTGATTTCTTTCTCCTCTTTTTGAATCGACAAGTGAATATACAAATCAAATTATTTTACAGTAATACATCACTTCTTCAAATAGGCATCAATATGTTCAATAATCATTTAACGTTTTATCACTGATTCAAAGAGCAACTTACTAGTCATGTTAATAACAGGTTTAACCGTAAGAATTAAAGGTTGGAACACATACCTTTATTTTGTAAAAGAAATTTTTTTCAAATGATGCTCCAAAAATCAACATGAGCAGTGGAAAAATTATTTTGTCTTACATGTTGATATTGGTTGAATTTATCGGTTCTCTTCTTCTCAATTATTGTAATTGACTTTCCGTAAGAACAAAGTTTGAAATATCCTTAAGATTGTTGGAAATCTTACGGAAAATACCTTCTCACGAACACTTGTAGGAATTCTCATAGCTTGAGGCGTGTCAAAGGACATTGACCTTAAGGATATTTCACCCGGTATAGGTGTATCCCCAGGATTCAACAAGCTCTTCTAATATAAAACTAGGAGCCAGAAACTAACAAAAACTTATTTAAAAGAAAACCCAGCACTCAAGGAATTAAAGTAGAAGAATATTGTTTCTTACAAATGATATTGTGTTCTTCTCTGCTCTCAAAGTAGTAACACATATAGAATATATAAGGGAATCACACCCCAAAAGGAACAAGAAATCAATCCCTTCAACATATGATTTTCAACAGCTATAAGAGAATTAATATAGCCCGGAAATATGATGTTAAATGGAAATTAAGGTATTGTCATAATAAGGAATAATGACTCATTAAAGGCTGAATAAGAATGAATAAGGAAGATTTTACTATTTATAGTACCATTAGAATATTATTGCATACAATAAAAAGTCATTAACAAAAAGATTAAGGAATTAATTCTTAGACAATAATATGAATACTTTTTTTTGAGATACTAGAATTTTTTTTTCAACTGATCACTACACGCGTTGGAGGAAGAAGAGAAGGTTGCTGAGATTATGTTGCTTGAACTGGTTCAGGAGAAGGTTGTAAGGGAATTGAGGCGGAGGGATGGGCAGTGGAGTTTCGGCCAGTAGATGAGATTGTTTTGTTTTTGCGACTGTACACAAGTGGAAAAGCTAATAATTGAGGCAATGGGGGATAAAACTAGGTATCATTGAGATAAGGAGGGGCAACGGAGTGTGTAGGAGAAGGAGCATGTCATGCCCCGAGCCTACACTCTGGACGTGGCCGGCACTCGAGAACCATTTCTGGTTCTCAAGCGATCCCTTGGCCTAGCTGACTAGTTAGCGGAAGATTTACTCAAGCGATAACAAGCTTAGAAATAGAATTTAGAGCATTCAAACTCAATCAAATACCTAACTCAAATTGTCTGAAAATACTTGATTGCAATAATAATAATAATACTTTGCAAAACCGTATCAAAACATCTCAAACAAAAAGGGAAATATTGACAGCCTCATCAACTCTAACTATCTATGAAGCCTCTAATATTAAGATAGGTGTCGGGACAAGACCCACGACATCTCAACCAACTAATAACAGAAATAAAAGCAGGGTCCTCCGGAATGCAAGGAGACTCACCAAAGCTAACTGGGAGTGCTAAGTGATCTCAACGAAGCGCCTGTTGATGATCCTGAACACCTGTATCTGCATCATAAGAAAATGCATATCGTATGACATCAGTACATTTGAATGTACAAGTATGTAAGATAGCCGAGGCGAAAACAACTGAAAGAAAGGACTACAGTAGTTGAAATGTACTCAAGCTGGATGTAAAGAAATAAAAGAATTAAATCATGTAAAACTTTACAAAATACTTACTCATCTCTGAACTCAACATAAAAAAGTGATATATGAAAATACACTTTAACTCTATTTGGAAGATTCTCTAACCGACAACCATTACAATGAGCTACGTGATGATACAATGTCTTGTCCATGCTGCCAGAACTGTCTTATATCGTGCCGGGATACAGATCCACCTCAACTTGTTGGCAAGACATGGTTTATGGGGCTGTGAGTTGCATGAACTCTCCCCTATGTCGGTGCTCAATACTACTCCCAATAATATATATTGTTGCTCAATTGTATAAAAACATATTGCTCTTTCTCTGGTTTGAGGTAATTGCTTTGAAACTCATTTTTCATTTAGAAAATAAGATTTCTCTTTGCTTAATGAAAAAATACATCCTGCGTTAAGATAATTACTCAAAGAGGGGCCTCTTTAAGAGGTAACTGCTCTGTACTTAATCTTTCTGAAAACTCCTTTAACTTTTCTAAAAAAAAATCTACTCTTTTATTCATGTAAGAATGAAACATTTTGGGACTACTTAGTTCCCTTGTACTCTTTCTCAAACTGCTCTTTACTTCTTCAAAACTCAGTTTAAACAATAATGTTTGCTTAAAAGATTCTTAATAAGAATTCACTGAATACTCAAGAATAGGGTTCATGCTGAAAAATAGTCATGAATAACCAACTCAATAATCACAATACACAATGTATGACAATCCGGTGATTAGAGACAGGAATTCAATTAGTCAACAACTCAAGAATTTAGAACTCAATATTAACTCATCTCAAGAATACTGAATTCTAAGGATAGAAACCTAGATTACTCTTTTACTGATTGAAAGTAGATGTAGGGCGTGAGAACAAACTAGTCGAACACTATGATAGCCTTACATACGTGGGAAGAACGAAGTTCTTGGCGAAATTGGAAGAACGATTGAAAACCTTCCTTTCTCCTCTTGGATCCTTGCTATAAGACTCGAAAGCATTAATGAGAGTATTAGGGTTATTAACACTGTTAAGGACCTTAATTAAGTGTAAAAATGTAGTGGACTACCCCTCTTTAAAAGCTGATAAAAACTGTCCACGGGACCATCTACGGTTCGTGGTTTGATCTACAAACAGTAGATCTCATCCGTGGAATTGATATTGAATCTTTAAGGCTCAAAAGTCCACTTATGGGTCCAAACGACGGCCCCGTAGTACTTACGGTCCGTCGGTTGGATCCGTAGGTGGGGACCCAAGAGTTGACTCTCAATACTTTATTGACGACTTGACAGGACAGTTCATCGTTCAACTGACAGACCGTAGGTTGGATCCGTCGTTCACAGTGTCAGAAACTCTGATAAGGCAGTCTTTGTTAAATTGGCCATAACTTTTTACTCCGAGCTCGAAAAAGACAAACTTGGTGGCGTTGGAAAGAGGACTCAAAGACCTTCAATTTGATAAGTGATGGTCCACCTAATTCATTATATGCTGGGAGATATGATTGTCATAAGTTGACCTAAGTAGAATCTTATATCAAAACTTAATCGATAATGAAGTTTTCAACTCAACTTTGTGCTAGGGGGTTCTTGTGACCTTAAGTCATATCCAAATCCATTCGAACACCAAAGAAATGACCTTTAAACATATGAGTAATTTAAGAATCACTCGATACGATTTTTACATGCAAATAAAGAATGGTTCGGGCCTTAGCTTAGAAGTTTTTGGGGTGTTACAGAGAACAGGTACCTGGAGTTGCAGATTTTGTTGGAGCGCAAGTAGAGGAGACGGTGTCTTTGTGAGTGTTGGTGTCATCTGCCTTCGGGAATAGTATAGGACTCAGTATGTCGTGGTTAATGGGAGGAGAAAAAATAGGGGATGTTTTTGGGTTAGTTTCAATTGGATTTTCCCACGCAAGTATTTTACAAGTTGAAGAAATATTAGAAAAAATATTTTTGAAAGGAAAATTATTTTCAAAAAAATTCACATCACGAGATAAATATATTTTAGAAGATTTTTGATTAAAACATAGATGACAGTGACGAAGCAAAGAAAAACCTAAATATAGACAAGGTGTTGATCGGGGCTCTAATTTTTTTTAATAAGGTTTGAGCTAGGGATAGCAGAGACACCCAATTTTTTTTAAGGAATTGTAATCCGGATCTTGACCAAACAATTGTTGAAACGGTGATTTATTTTGTAAAAATGGGGTAGGCAAGCGATTTATGAGATAAACAGCATGTTGACAAGCAAAAAACCAAAGAGTCAATGGAAGTGAAGCTTCATGAAGTAAGGCTCTTGCCGTCTCAATAATATGCCTGTGACGACATTCACCAAGAGCGACTCTTTGGGGGATGCATAAAGGAGATACAAGATGTTCAATACGCTATGATTTTAGGTACTGATCAAGACTTTAATATTTGACACCACCATTTGTATAGAGAGAAATAACTTTCATATTAAAGTGATGTTCGATTAATGCTTGAAAGTTTTGGAAAAGGTCGGTAACCTCACTTTTATTCTTTAATGGGTACCAGGTGTATTTGGTATAATGATCTACAAAAATACAGTAAAATATATTTTTGTCAATCGATTGAACTGGAGAAGGACCCTATAAATCACTAAAAATTGTTTGAAATGGTTGGGTACAAGATAAAGTGAACTGTTGAAAATGATGGCGATGAGCATTATTCGAAGAACAAGCATTACAAACTGAAAATGTTTCTCACGAGCAAGGTAGCGAGAATTTATTCAAAAGAAAAATTTTAAACTCTTGCATGCGGATGACCCAATCGACAATGCCAGGTGAAATAGCTGGTTGTGTTGGAGGAAGTCAAATGCGCTTGAGGAGAAAAGATGGAGGGTAAGTTCGGCCACTCATAGAGATAGTCTCTACTTTTACCATGCACCAATGGAGTCCGCGTTTCCAAGTCCTTCACAGAAAAATGAAAAGGAAAGAATTCAATTGACGGTAAGTTACATTTAATGCTAGGAGCACAAAGAGTGTTAGAGAGTTTGAAAGATTTATTTGATGCATTTAAATGAGTAGAACCAGTGTGAGTTATCAGAATTTTGTTACCATCACCCATGGAGACTTGTTCTATGCCATTGTATGCCTGCAGGTTTGGGGTGCGACAGTGATGTGATGAGATGCTCCGGAGTCGAGAATCGAAGGATTTTCTAATGCGTGGAAGCCTAAAATATAGTTGGCCTTGGCCTCCAAATGATTGTGAGATTGGGATCGACAAACACGTATAACATGACCTGGTTTGTTGCACAACTGGCCATGTACACCATCATAAAAGTTGTTGGTCAAAGATCTCCTCTGATTGGGTGAAGTAAAGTGATTGTTGGACTGCCATTGTTGGTTGCTGCCATTATTATTATTAGGTTGACGATTGTTGTGATAGTTCGAATTACCAAACTTGTTGGATGTAACAACAACATAAGTAATATGGGTAGGAACAGTATTGGACTCCTCACGTCAAAGAAAAAGCTCATAGACCTAAATCTTTTCGTAAAGTTGTTCATAAGTTATAGGGAAGTCACGAGCATGGATCACAGTAGAAATATCATAAAACTCTGAACTCAGACCACTAAAGATCTTTACTATAAGTTCAGAGTTGGTGATAGGGGCACCAACAATAGAGAGTTCTCAGAAATAGAGTGAACACTATGCAAATACTCGGTAACTAGTTGGAAGTCTTTGTTCAGATGCATAAGTCGATTATGCAGACTGACTATTCTGGTTTGGGACTTATTTGCATAAGCAGTGTGCAGGGCATCCCAGGTTGTCTTAGCTGAGTTAGTAGTCTCAACCGTTGTAGCAATTGGTGGATCAGTAGATTCTATACGTGTGTTTTGAATGAGTTGGTCTTGTTGAAACCAAAGAGCAAACACAGGATTGGCACTAGGGAATATGTGAGTTGTGATAGTGCGAGATGGGTAGGTACCCATCGATATGACCATAGAGATCATAACCATGGAGAATTGTGCCTTCCACGTTGCAAAATTGTGACCGCCACATAGTTTTATGGGCAATTGGGACGTAGGGTTAAATTGAACGACTATTGTGCCGACGTTATAATCAACATTAACAACTCGAGCAGTGTCTGCCATTTGTGGAGAGTGGGTGGAAGAGAAAAGGAAAAAAAGGATCGTACTCTTTAGAGCATATTGGGGCTTTGATACAATATAAGAACAAGAGATCGAATATAAGATTTCTATGTCTTTATTGATCCAATGTTGAATTTATATACAAGAATGGACTAACCAATTGCCTAAACTGACTTCTCTGAAAGAGGAGTGCTAAACGGGCTAAGCTACTTGCAGAGATACATGAGTGTTAGACTACTAGCTGAAGAATAGGTCAAATAGTAATTAACTTAATATAATAATTACCATATATTTTAATAAGTGTTTCTTGCTACTCAATGATATGGCCCCATTATTGAGAAAGAATGCATATCCAGAGGTGGATTTTCTCTAATTTAAATCTCCTCCTCAATCAGCATTTGTGTAGCCTTTGAGTTGCAGATCATTTCCTTGATAACATAAGAAATAGTCAACTGTGCCTTTGAGATACCTCAATATTCTTTTAACTGTTTTCCAATGTTGCGGTCCTAGGTGAAATTTATATATGCTAACTAACCCAACAACATAACAAATATCAGGTGTAGTACACATCAAAGCATACCTAAGACTTTTGACTGCATTGATATAAGGAACTTTTCTCATTTATTCCTTCTCATATGGAGTCTGAGGGCATATCATTTGGCTCAAAACTTCACTTTTAGAAACTAAAATGTTTATGGATTTTCAATCTTTCATATTGAAGCATTCAAGAACTTTCTTAATGTAAGGTTCTTGTGAAAGAGATAACAGTCTCTTCATATGATCTCTTGAAATCTGAACTCCAAGAATGTATGTCTCTTCACCCATATCTTTCATCTCAAAAGTAGATGATAACCACTCTTTCATTTCTTTTACGAAACCAATATCATTTGCAGCTATTAGTATGTTGTCTACGTATAATGATAAGATCAAAAACTTATCTTTGAATCTTTTGATGTACACACAATGGTCTTCATGAATAATAACAAATCTATATGACATGATCGCATTATAGAATCGTAAGTAATATTGTCTAACAGATTGTTTAAGGCCATAAATTGACCTTTGAAGTTGACATACTTTCTTTTCTTCACTTTTTTTCACAAAACCTATAGGTTGTTCAATATAGATATCTTGTTCTAGTTTTCTATTGAGAAATGTAGTTTTCACATCCATTTGATGCAATTTAAGATTCAACTAAGCTACTATAGACAAAATTAGTCTTATTGAAGTAAAGCGTACAACAGATGAAAAAGTTTCTTCATAATCAATTCCTTCTTGTTGGTGTACCACTTAGCTACTAAACAAGCTTTGAATCTTTTGATGTTGCGATCTGCCTTACGCTTGATTTTGAGAATCCACTTATTTCCAATAGATTTTCAGCCTATAAATAGAATAGATCAACCAATTTTCACACTTGGTTAGATTTCATTGACTCCATCTCTTCTTCTATTGCTTTAACCATTATTCTTTAGAAGGACATATCAGAGCCTTATTTATATTTCTTGGCTCTTCATCATTCGGAGTAACTATAAAGGCTTGCCATTCGATCTCAAATTGATGACGGGGAATTCATGGATGACTAGTTCGTCACGGTTGAGATTAACAAATTAATTTATCAATTGGTAAGTTACTCCCACTCGGACTAGCAATATCAATAGGATTTGATTCAGACGGTGTATATGTGGAGATAGGAACTGATCCATTATCATTAACCCACTAAAACCATTTGAACTTCGGTAGTGGAAATGGTCTAGTCCGTAGTTTCATAAAGAGATAAGTCTTGACCTATCTCACTCTGCTTAGTAAAAGCATTCTCTATGAATGTAACATCACATGACTCAACTTCAGTTACAGTACCACTATTTTGTTTAGCTATGAACAAATAATCCTTAGATTGTTTAGAGTATCTTATAAAGATACATTTTCTTCTCTTTGGACCTAAATTTTCCATATTGGGAAGAAAGGTTATGCATAAAAGCATCACAACCCCAAGGCTTCAAAAATCTCAAATTGGACTATCGTTTAGTTCATAACTCATACATCGTAGTTGTAACTAATTTTGAAGGGGCACGATTAAGTACAAATGCAGTAGTGCGCAAAGCATCATTCCATTAGGTGATTGGCAATTTTACTTCTGCCATCATCGACCTAACAATTTCTACCGAGGTTGTATTTCATCATTTAGCAACACCATTTTGTTGTGGAGTATAAGGAGTAGTTAATTGTCTTTGAATTCCCTTTCTTCATATAATCGTTTGAACTCATCAGATAAATACTCTCTTCCTCGATCAGTTCTTAGAGCTTTTATTTTTTATCAAATTGAATCTCAACTAAGTTTAATGAAGCAACTTAATGCTTTAGATTTGTGAGAAATTAAATACACATAATCGAATTAAGTAAAATCATCAATAAAAGTAATGAAGTAAATAGCACCATGTGTTGCCCTTACATTCATTGGACCACATATGTCAGAATGAATGAATCGTAATGGAGTATCAGCTCTTGTGCCTTTCCCAAATGATTTTCTTATAGTTTTTTTGGCTAGGCAAGATTCACAAGTAGACAATTCTACTTTATCTATTGTGCCAACCATACCTTATTTAGCTAAGCGATTCATTCTTTGTTGACCTATGGCCAAGCCTAGCATGCCATATATTTACATCATTCTCACAATTAGAAGACGTAAGTAAGGAAAAACTAACACCATTATTACAGGGATTTTGAACATCCAATACAAAAAATCAATCAGAAAAATAATCAGTTTCATACTTTATTTTGGCCAAATACATATCCATCCGTGTTCATGAAAGGAAAAATTAAATCCTAATTTAATCAACACTCGAACAAAGACTAGATTATGACGAATTGATGGGGAAATAGTACATCATTGTAGAAATAGAGTTTGGCTACCGCGCATTTCAAGTTTGCAGGTACCAATCCCTTTAACCTCCTCTTTGGAGTTATTTCCTAGATACCCATTTGGATCCTCGTGGGATTCATCGATAATCTATAAAAGCATCTCTTTCCGTCGATATATGTTTGGTGGCTCCCAAATCTACAATCCACATAGGAAGTGATTAAGTTAAAAAGACAGAACAAGAAACATTTACAACACTATGTAAATTGTTCATAAGGCAATATACCTTTTTAGGCTCAGGACAATTACGAGTAAAGTGTCCCTTGTTCATATAATTATAGCACTTAAGCTTAGCCATATTTCTATTTTTCTTTGGAGCAGAAATATTTTTCTTTGATTAAACTTAGGCTTTTTTTAGACTTTCACATGTCAGAGTGTATTACCAATTTCGGAAATTGTTTTAGACACATTTAGAGCTTCAAGAGTTTATGAATTTTTCAGGACATACTTATAGTAATCACTCTTAAGCTTATCACATTTGTTAAGCTCGGCAACAATATTTATTTCAACAGTTGACATACTGATTTAAACAAGCATAAAGTTACGTGAGACAACTATGAACATTATTGTAGCCAAAATTCATATATAAATAATCATATATATGTATAAAAGAGAACCCTCAACCCGGTGACGTGACACCACCAGAAACAAAGATTCTCTTATTTATTTATTTATTTCCAAAACTACCCTATCCCTCTACAATAGGAACGTCGCTTCAGCCTTTAACAGACTCTTCTCCCGTTCATTGTTTTACCACTCTTGACGCTCCTCATAAATGTTGCGCCTTTTTACAACAGCGGACCCACCTATGTGGCGCCCTCACACATCATGATTCTTATTTAACCCTTCTTAAAAGTCATAACCTTACGGAAAACTCACAACTTTTCATAAAAGTCACAACTTTTAAGAAAAGTCACAACTTTTGTCATGACCCAAAACCGGGTATGATAGCACTTGTCCTATCCCACCAGGACAAGTTAGCCTAAAACCAAACAAGTGGAAGGAAACAACAGAAATAACGAAAGAAAGAGCTAAAAGCGGAAGACTTCATCTATAAAACCAACCCAAGACTGATTGTCACATGTACAAGCCTCTATTGTAGAATTTGAACGAAAAACTTCAAATCTCAATGTCGGTATCTCAAATAGAACAAACATAAGTAAAGGTCAAGAGAGTTTGCCAACATCGAACAGCTACCTCTCAAGTATCCTTAACAAGCCTCGGGGAAGGAAGAAGGAAGAGCTAGCTCACGATCCGGGCTCGGAACCTACACAAGTGTAGAAGCAAGGGTGAGTGCGAAACAACACGGTACCCAACAAATCAACTAATAAAATGAAGCAAATCTAAAAGAATCACGAAACCCTGACTTCCAACCGAACCTCCAAATAACTACAACCTTCACAGAAACATAGCCCAACCTAACAGATTTCCAATCCATAGTTCAAATGATACAAGTCAACAACAGCTCAACAAGGAAGCTCATATCAGTATCAACAAATAAGTCTTAGAATCACGAAGTACAACATAGTATCATAAAAGCAAGGATCAAACTATACAATGCGATGCAATGCCAAGTATAGAATGCATGTCTTTCCTACGATACACAATCGCTAAATCTCAGACCGGTACCCATGGGGCCACACATGGACCATGTATCCGCCGAAACTATTTCCGATCGGCATAAATCATCTCTCGCTGGAACTATTTCCCATCGACATAAGTCATCACTGGCCACACATGGACCACATATCCGCCGGAACCATTTCCTATCGGCATAAATCATCACTGGCCACACATGGACCACATATCCACCGGAACCATTTCCCATCGGCATAAATCATCAAGTGTCTCATCATAGTATTTCCAGAACCAATGAACACACGAATGTTCACACAGATAATGAGAATGAATGATAGTGCTCACAATCACGACGTAATTCATATCAATGCAAATCACGTCACACTATCAACAGTATATCAACAACAACATTCAAAATCTCAATATCCACAACATATCAATGATGTCAAACAACATATCAATGATGTCAATTGCCTAGTCTCCATTTCTCTTTTCTTCTCATCACAAGTAGGATCATTCTCTAACAAGAGCTCTCAAGTCTAGTCCCATAATTAACAATGAGCAAAAGACATATTCAACACTTTCATAATCACAACGAGACCTTCATAGCAATACATCAAACTGACAACAATATCAAGTCCATGGCCCAATCACACGTTGGCCTATCACATTAGCATACAAGCCATTTATTAACCCCGCCGGTTATTATTAGATTGATTCATGAAAGAACTCACCCAATACCTCAATCCCATTACTCACCAACGCAATCAAGTAAGGAAGTCAAAATTCTAAAAGATTTACAAGATTTTAAGAGTTCACTTGCCTTAATCGAATCGAAATCAATCAACAATCGGAGCTTTTCCCTTCCGAAGCAATCCAAAGCAACACAATCTATTCAAATATAGAAACCCAATCACAATTCGGGTCTATCAATGCCAAGAACACGAAATTCAGAAAGAAAAGGCAAAACAACCCAAAAATCCGATTTCGAAAACGGGGTTTGAATCTGGGATTTCTTTAATAAAATTCATCCTAAATACCATAGGAACTCAATGGTGAAAAATCCATTTGTAAAGGAAGCTCAAAACAGCCCTCCATTTCCATTCTATTAAATTTTTGGAGTTCTTTCAAAATCACCAAAAACACATTAGAAAATCCCAAATTCCAATTCAAAATCATGTTTAAAGCATAGGGTAATCAAGGCCAAGGGTTAAAATCACTTATCCACACCTATTCCCACGAAAAATCCCTTCAACAATCGCCCAAGAGAGCTCTAAAATAATGAAAATGGTGAAAATGGGCTGATTCCCAACTTAACACTATTCATGTCCAAAATGACCTCCGCGAACGCAGACCACTAACACCGCGAACGCGGAGACTAACAATGCCATACTCTGCGAACGCGGAGACCAACTCAAGCTCAGGGATAAATAACCCTCCGTGAACGCGAAGGAAAAGAACCTGGCCCTCCGCGAAAGCCGAGGTCTACACCCAGCCTTCTCCGCGAACACGGTCAAGCCTCCGCGTACGCGTAGAATCTTGCACCAGAACTCAAATAATAACAAAACATGAATTTAGCAAGTCTTTGAAAGGGCCCTCGGGATTCGTTCGGAACCCCGTGCACACAAACCAGATATACAACCCTACTAAATTTTACATTCCGTACTCAATGGAACCATCAGAATTTGGATTCGAGGTTTCCTTGACCCGAAACTCGATAAAACACAAGAAAACTAACTTAAGCCTCAACATCTCAAAACGAGCTCGGGACCTCTAAAAATTCAACCAAGGCCATCCCTAGGCCTATAATTATCCCTCGAATCCAACAGAGTTGTCGGAATCGACATCCGAGCATCGGATCTCCGAATGTTGACCAAAGTCAACCTTATGATCAAAATTCCACAATTTTTCAACTTAGGACCTCAAATCCACGAAACAGCCCCAAAACTAACCCCGTCAACTATCTAAGGCCAAAATCCATATTCCGGAACTGATGGAATCGACGGAACTCCCATCCGAGTCCCAAAACTCCGAATGACCTCAGAAACCACAAATTGGCAACTTAAGCCTTTAAAATTAAAACTTTCCAAAAACTTCATTTTTTAATTCAACTTTCACAAAACCAAACTCGAAAACATTTCAAATGTAACTCGGGGCAACTCACGGGAGGGGCAAAACAATCATTTTGCAAAAATTACCAAAAATGACCTTCAAGGTCATTACATTATCCACCACTAAAAACCATGTTCGTCCTCAAACATAAAGTAAAAGAAAGCACCTAAAGCCTAAAAAAGCTGAGGATATCTGGCACGCATGTCAGACTCGGACTCCCAGGTAGCCTCTCCAACTGAATGGTGACCCCACTGCACCTTCACTAAAGCAATCTCCTTGGTCCTAAGCTTACGGACCTATCTATCAAGATTAGTTGTAGGCTCCTCCTCAAAAGTCAAATCAGGACCCAATTCCACATAATCGAGTGCAATCACATGAGACTCATCGGGGATGTACTTCCGAAGTATGGAAACATGGAACACGGGATGCACTGCTTACAAGCTAGGTGGTAGGGCCAACCTATAGGCCACCTCACCCACCCGGTCTAAGACCTCAAAAGGGCCAACGAACCTAGGGCTAAGCTTACCCTTCTTCCCGAATCGCATAACACACTTCATGGGTAACACTCGGAGCCAAACATGATCTCCCTTCATGAACACTAGGTTACGAACCCTCCTAGCAGCATAGCTCTTCTGCCAAATCTGAGCGGTCAACAGTCTACCCTTAATCAATCGAACCTGCTCCATGGCATCCCTAAGCAAGTCAGTGTCTAAGGAATCTATCTCCGCCGAATCAAACCACCCAATCTGTGATCTACACTGTCTGCCGTACAAGGCCTCAAATGGAGCCATATGAATGCTAGAATGATAACTATTGTTATAGGCAAACTTCGCTAGGAGCAAATGTTGATCCCACCTAGCACCAAAATCAATCACACAAGCACGGAACATATCCTCAACCACCTGAATAGTCCGCTCAGACTGACCATCAGTCTGAGGGTGAAAGGTTGTGTTCATGTCTAGCCGAGTACCCAAACTATGTTGTAAAGCTCTCTAGAAATGCGAGGTGAACAAGGAACCCCGATCCGAGACTATGGATACCGGCACCCCATGAAGTCTAACAATCTGACTGATGTAGAGCTGGACTTCTCCACTGTATACTTCACCTGAACCGAAATGAAATGAGTGGACTTAGTCAGCCTATCAAAAACTACCCAAATAGAATCATAACCACCACCCACGGTGGTAGGTAAACCCACAACAAAATCCATAGTGATCCGCTCCCACTTCCAAGTAGGTTTAGGCATCATCTGAGACACACCTCCAGGCCGCTGGTGCTCACACTTGACTTGTTGACAGGTCAAACATCTAGACATAAAGTCCGTAATATCTCTCTTCATACCACACCACCAGTAGTGCTGACTCAGAACATGATACATCTTCGCTGTCCCCGGATGGATAGAATATCTAAAGCAATGGGCCTCCTCTAGAATCAGTCTAATAAACTCGCCCACCTTGGGCACACAAATTCGACCTACGATCCTCAAAACTCCATCAAAGTCAAGTGCAGCCTCCTTTGCTTCACCCCTCATCACCTTGTCTCGAATGAGACACAACTTCTCAACCTCAAACTGGCGCTCACGAATCTGCTCAACTAAGGAAGAACGAGCCTCAAGGAATGCAATCAAACCACCGCTCTCCTCAGAAACCTGCAACCTGACAAAACTGTTGGCTAATCTTTGAACATCCCTAGCCAAGGGCCTCATGTCAACACTGATCGCAACAAGGCTCCCCATACTAGGAGCCTTCCTACTCCAAGCATCAACCACCACATTGGCCTTTCCAGGATGGTACGGAATGGTCATATCATAGTCCTTCAACCACTCAAGCCATCTACGCTATCTCAAGTTCAGATCCCTCTGACTGAAAATGTACTGCAGACTCCGATGATCGGTGAAGACCTCACAACGAATCCCATACAAGTAATGACACCACAACTTAAGCACAAACACTACCGCGGCAAGCTCTAGATCGTGAGTAGGGTAGTTCTACTCATGAGCCTTCAACTGTCTAGAAGCATAGGCAATAACCTTCCCTTTCTGCATCAATACACCTCCCAAACCAACTCCGGAGGCATCACAATATACGGTGGAACCCACACCCTCCTCGGGCAAGGTCAATACAAGAGCAGAAGTCAACAAAGCCTTGA
Source organism: Solanum appendiculatum (assembly GCA_018342035.1). NCBI lineage: Eukaryota > Viridiplantae > Streptophyta > Magnoliopsida > Solanales > Solanaceae > Solanum > Solanum appendiculatum. Next base: position 317,016 of record JAGDQO010001728.1, read on the forward strand.
ACTTTTGAAAGCTCACCCCACACTCATCGGACCAATGAAAATCTACAGTCTTCTAAGTCAATCTAGTTAATGGTGTTGTAATGGTGGAGAAACCCTGCACAAACCACCGATAGTAGCCTGCTAACCCCACAAAACTTCAAATCTCAGAAGGAGTAGTAGGTCGGGTCCAACCCTTAACCACCTCGATCTTAGACGGATCGACCCTATCCCCTCTTTGGACACCACGTGTCCCAAAAATGCTACATAATCCAGCCAGAACTCACACTTGGAGAACTTGGTGTACAACTTTTGCTCCATCAAGGTCTGAAGTACCAATCTCAGATGACGGACGTGATCCTCCTTGGTGCGGGAATATATCAGGATATCATCAATGAACACAATCACGAAGGAATCCAAGTACGGACGGAATACTACGTTCATCAACTCCATAAACGTCGCAGGGGCGTTAGTCAACCCGAACGACATCACCAAGAACTCATAGTGGCCATAACGAGTCCGGGAAGCTGTCTTAGGAATGTCAGATGGCCTAATCTTCAACTGATGATAGCCAGACCTCAAATCAATCTTAGAAAACAACGCCGCACCCTGAAGCTAATCAAATAAATCATCAATGCGAAGAAGAGGATACTTGTTCTTATCAGTTACCTTGTTGAATTGTCTATTGTCAATGCACATCCTCATAGAGCCATCTTTCTTCTTAACAAATAGAACCTGTGCTCACCAAGGTGACACGCTAGGGCAAATAAATCCCTTGCTCAACAAGTCCTGTAACTGATCCTTCAACTCCTTCAATTCAGCCGGAGCCATACGATACGGGGCAATAGAGATGGGCTTAGTGCCCAGCTCCAAGTCAATAGCAAAATCAATGTCCCTATCCGAAGGAACACCAGGAAGATCAGTAGGGAACACATCAGCAAAATCCTGAACCACAAGAATGGATTCCATGGGAGGTGGCTCAACACTAGTATCCCGAATAAAGGCCAAATAGGACAAACACCCTCTATCAATCAATCTCTGGGCTAGGATGAAGGTGATCACCTTACTAGGGTAAGAACCACTAGTGCTCTCCCACTCTACCCTTGGAACACCTGGCATCGCTAGAGTGACAGTCTTAGACAATCCAGAATCACATGATAGGGAGAAAGCCAATCCATTCCCAAAATCACATCAAAATCTACCATCCCCAGAATAATCAAGTTTACCCAAGTGTCATACCCAGCCAAAGAAACATAACGGAATCGATACACTCGATCCACCACTAAGGGCTCACCCATGGGTGTAGAAACATGCACATGCACAAGCATACGATCACATACCAAATCAAACTCAGATGCAAAGTAGGCAGACACATAGGAGAAAGTAGACCCTGGATCAAATAATACAGAAGCATCTCGATGGCAGACTGGAACAATACTTGTGATGACCGCATCAGAAGACTCAACCTCGGGTCTCCCCGAAAAAGCATAACACTGAGCCCCTCTGCCACCACAAGTCATTGCCGCAACTCTACCTCCACGCTGAGCCACAGCTCCACCACCTGACTCTCTACCACCCCTACCAGCTGACTGACCACTGCCCCGACCTCTAGCCGGAGGCACTGAATCTCTCTTTGGAGCTACAGAATAAGTATACTGGGGCCCTAAATGAGTCTGAAGAGGACACTGTCGCATCAGATGACCTGGATCCCCATAAGAATAACAAGACCTCGGAACAGTGATCTGTTGTGATGATCCAGATGAAGTACCATGGCCACCCTGGCAAGAACCATGAGATCCAGAGGAACCTGTCCCCCCTCGGCCGTTGGCATGGAGGCATGCACCGGCCTCTGACACGAGAACAAAGTACTACCTCTCTAAGAACCCCTGCCTCCAGACGAGGCACCAGAAAATTGACCACTAGAATGGGCCCTCTTGGAATCTCCAAACTTATCTCGAACCATCAACTCTGCCTCTCTGGCGATACTCACGATGGACTGGAAGGAAGCACTCTCACAGGACGATCTGAACACATACGATCTGATGGAGAAAGTAAAACCCCTCACAAACCTGCGGACCTTCTCCTCCTTATCAATAATCACAGACGTGGCATGATGAGACAGCTGACAAAAATGTGCCTCGTACTCCGTAATCGACATGCTACCTGAATCAAACCCGCAATCCTCAGTCTGCTCTCCTCACGCACACTCCAAGGGATGAAACGATCAAGAAATGCACTGACCAAAGTGTCCCACTCAATCGGAGGAGACTCTACAGGTAGGGACTCCGCCCAAGACCTCCACCACTCCCTGGCTGGCCCACAGAGCTGGAGAGCAATAAAACGGACACCCCTCGCGTCCACCATCCTTACTGCCCCAAGCATCTCGCGGCACAAGGTCATAAACGCATGAGCATCCTCACTCTTACAACCTTGAAACATGGGTGGTCTCATCTTCTGAAACCTCTCATAACACTTCTGGTCCTCCACTATCAGAACTACATCCTGATCATCCTGTGCACCTACAGTTGGCGCGGGAACCTACGGTGGCTAACCTACCAGAATCTGAACAAGCGGACCCTGATGCTGCTCTGGGTCTTTTCCCCTGCTGTGGTCTGTGAACCCTGAGGCATGCCTACAGCACCCTGAGTAAAACTCTTCATCACTCCCAACATCTTCAATAAGGTCTATTGAAAGAACGGTGCTGAGAAACTTTGAGGAACCTGACTCTGGCCAACCTGAATCTGTGGCTCTAGAGAAGCCTCTCGACCACGTCCTCTAGCAGGTGCTGCTCCTCGGGCACAGCCTCTACCATGTGCTGCTCCACGAGCACGGCCCCCAACTCGAGCTTTATCCCGACCTCTGACTGGGGCCTCAACTACTGCCTCTAGGGCTACCTCCCCTCCATCGCTCGAAACTGAAGCTCTGGTCCTCGGCATTTTCCAAATAAACACGCGATACTCAGCATAAGCGATAGAACAACGCACGATAAGAGAGAATGAAATGAAAGAAGTTTCCTAACAGTCTTCATAGCCTCTCGAAGATAAGTACAGACGTCCCCGTACCGATCCACAAGACTCTACTTAGACTTGGCTTGTACACATGAGACCTATAAAAACCTTGCTCTGATACCATTTGTCATGATCCAAAATCGGGTGTGATGTCACTTGTCCTATCCCACTAGGACAAGTAAGTCTAAAACCCAACAAGCGGAAGGAAACAACAGAAATAACAAAAGAAAGAGCTAAAAGTGGAAGACTTCATCTATAAAATCAACCCAAGACTGGTTGTCACATGTATGGGCCTCTATTACAGAATTTGAACGAAAAACTTCAAGTCTCAATGTTTGTATCTCAAATAGAACAAACATAAGTAAAGGTCAACAGAATTCGCCAACATCGAACAACTACCTCTCAAGTATCCTTCACAAGCCTCGGGGAAGGAAGAAGGAAGAACTACCTCACGGTCCGGGCTCGGAACCTACACAAGTGTAGAAGTAAGGGAGAGTACCAAACAACATGCTACCCAGCAAATAAACTAATAAAATAAAGAAAATCTAAAAGAATCACGAAACCCTGACTTAGAACCGAACCTCTGAATAACTACAACCTACATAGAAACTCCGCCCAACCTAAAAGATTTCCAATCCACAGTTCAAATGATACAAGTCAACAACAGTTCAACAAGGAAGCTCAAATCAGTATCAACAAATAAGTCTCAGAATCACGAAGTACAACATAGTATCACAAAAGCATGGATCAGACAATACAATGCGATTCAATGCAAAGTATAGAATGCATGTCTGTCCTACGATACACAACCGCTGAATCTCAAACCGGTATCCATGGGGCCACACATGGACCATGTATCCACCGGAACCATTTCACATCGACATAAATCATCTCTTGCCGGAACCATTTCCCATCGGCATAAGTCATCATTGGCCACACATGAACCACATATCCGCCGAAACCATTTCCCATCGGCATAAATCATCACTGGCCACACATGGACCACATATCCATCGGAACCATTTCCCATTGGCATAAATCATCAAGTGTCTCATCATAGTTTTTCCAGAACCAATGCACACAAGCATGTTCACACAGATAATGAGAATGAAAGATTGTGCTCACAATCACAACGCAATTCATATCAATGTAAATCATGTCACACTATCAACAGTATATCAACAACAGTCAAAATCTCAATATCCACAACATATCAATGATGTCAATTGCCTAGTCTCCATTTCTCTACTCTTCTCATCACAAGTAAGATCAATCTCTAACAAGAGCTCTCAAGTCTAGTCCCATAATCAACAATGAGCAAAAGACATATTCAACACGTTCATAATCACAACGAGACCTTCATAGTAATACATCAAACTGACAACAACATCAAGTCCATGGCCCAATCACACGTTGGCCTATCATATTAGCATACAAGCCATTTTATTAACCCCGCCGGTTATTATTATATTGATTCATGCAAGAACTCACCCAATACCTCAATACCATTACTCCCCAACACAATCAAGTAAGGAAGTCGAAATTCTAAAAGATTTACAAGATTTTAAGAGTTCACTTTCCTTAATTGAATCAAAATCAATCAACAATCGGAGCTTTTCCCTTCTGCAAGCAATCCAAAGCAACACAATCTATTCAAATATAGAAACCCAATCACAATTCGGGTCTATCAATGCTAAGAAAATGTAATTCGGAAAGAAAAGGCAAAACAACCCAAAAATCATATTTCAAAAACGGGGTTTGAATCCGAGATTTCTTTCACAAAAATCGTCCTCAATACCATAGGAACTCAATGGTGAAAAACCTACCCATTTGAAAAGGAAGCTCAAAACAATCCTCCAGTTCCATTTTATCAATTTTTTGGAGTTCTTTCAAAATCACCAAAAACACATTTGAAAATCTCAAATTCCAATTCAAAATCATGTTTAAAGCATAGGGTAATCAAGGCCAAGGGTAAAAATCACTTACCCACACTGATTCCCACGAAAAATCCCTTCAAAAATCACCCAATAGAGCTCCAAAATAATGAAAATGGGCTGATTCCTGACTTAACACTGTTCAGGTCCAAAATGACCTCCGCGAACGCGGACCACTAACTCTGCGAACACGGAGACCAACAACGCCATACTCCGCGAACACGGAGACCAACTGAAGCTCAGGGATAAATAACCCTCCGCGAACGTGAAGGAAAAGACCCTAACCCTTCGCTAATGAGGCCAGACCATGTGAACACGGCCAGACCACGCGAACGCGGAGGTCTACACCCAGCCTTCTCTGCGAACGCGGTCAAGCCTCCGCGAACGTGTAGAATCTTGCACCAGAACACAAATAACAACAAAACAACAATTTCGCAAGTCTCTGAAAGGGCCCTCGGGATTCGTTCGGAACCCCGTGCACACAAACCAGTTATACAACCCTACTAAATTCGACGTTCCGGAATCAATGGAACCATCGGAATTTGGATTCGAGGTCTCCTTCACCTGAAACTCGATAAAATACAAGAACACTAACTTAAGCCTCAACATCTCAAAACGAGTTCGGGACCTCTAAAAATTCAACCAAGGCCATCCCTAGGCCTATAATTATCCCTCGAATCCAACAGAGTTGTCGGAATCGACATCCGAGCATCGGATCTCCGAATGTTGACCAAAGTCAACCCTATGATCAAAATTCCACAATTTTCCAACTTAGGACCTCAAATCCACGAAACAGCCCCAAAACTAACCCCGTCAACTCCCTTAGGCCAAAATCCACATTCTGGAACTGATGGAATCGACGGAACTCCCATCCGAGTCCCGAAACTCTAAATAACCTCAAAAACCACAAATTGGCAACTTAAGCCTTTAAAATCATAACTTTCCAAAAACTTCATTTTTTTACCCAACTTTCACAAAACCAAACTCGAAAACATTTCAAATGTGACTCGGGGCAACTCACGGGAGGAGCAAAATTGTCATTTTATAAAAATTACTAAAAATGACCTTCAGGGTCATTACAATTTTCACAAAAGTCACAACTTTTTATTTTTCATTCACGCCTTTTAAAAATCAACACTTAATTCCAAGGCACCAAAACAACAAAGAATAAACAAAAAAAAATCAATTGCAATGCAACATTACTACTCTTGCACCTCTCAGTCCACAACTTATAACGTTGCTGGAATAGTTGGATTCATTAGTTCTTTAGTAAACAAAACTTCTATTTCTGCCTCTATTATTTGTAGGTTTTTTTCGCTATAGGGGTGTCGAATTCATTTACATTAATTAAGCTTCTTATGAAGTGTGTTTCATTCCTCAAAGTTTTCTTCCTCCTATTTCATTAAACTTTTTACTGTAAATCATAGTGATTCATGTAACTACTGCAATTTCTTTTTGCTATTTTGGTGACTATTATTGAACTCTGTTAAAAGTTTCAGCAAGTATGATTGAAAATTGATCTTCTCTTTTGTCCCTTTCTACAAGTTTCTTCATATGCTTTTTGGAAAAAGTGCTTGTGGGTTTTGCTATATCTGATAGCACATAACAATAAATATATGATAACTAATACGGAACCAATGGTGAATTTTGTTAAAAGAACCAAACAAATTGCTCTCTTTCTTGCCACAGTTAGTATATTATTTTTATTATTTTATTTTAGGTACAAACATTTTGTATGTCATTGCACTCTTCCTAGAATATTAGTATAGAGACAATTAGTCCACTTCTTTTATCGCAAGTTGACTAATTTTTCATATTTCTTCCTCTCTTCTTTTTGGGCATAATAAGAGATCAAGTTTTCTTGAAACTAACAGATACCCAAAATACACTATAACAAAAACAATTTTATCGGTAAAAAATATGCACATTAACGAAAAGTGCTAAAGCATTTACCGACATTAATTAATTGTCATTAGATTCAATGTCGCTATAGATTTTAGGGACATTTATAGAGAGTACTGATTGCCTCTGAAAATACATATTTTTCAGCAATTAAGCTACTAATTGCCGTTAAACATAATTTTTGTTGTAGTGATAAATCTTTCTTTTGGCTTCTTTTAATTAAATTTGTGAACTATAAATTTGGATATAGCCCGACAGACTATATTTTTGGAAAATATGTTAAGCAACATGCCTTTTTCTTCTTAATTATTAGGAAAGTAGGTCGTCTTTATTATTATTTATGGATATTTGTGAGTTCAAGTGCTCACAAAATTATTCTGTGAGATTTTAATATGTTATTTATCAAAATTTTAGTTTAGAATATCAAGTTGTGAACAGTTCCATTAAGTTGTCACCTACTGCTTGGTTGATCATTGCATTAATTCTTTGTAACTACATACTATAAGTCTATAACCATAACAATAATTATAGTTCAATTCCAAATAAGTTGGGGCCGGTAATATGAAACATAAGCAATAGTAATGACTATTCTGAGACAATGAGGAAAAACCTTTATGATACTAACAATTTTAGAGTCATTTTAATATATACATGATACGACATACTATAATAAAAAAGAGATTGATGGAGGTTCATAAGAAAGGAACCGAAGGTCCTCCATTTGAATTTAGTTAATTATGTTCTTGTATGGACGTGATATTCCACTTTACTTGGGATTGTTGTTGTTCGAGGCTTTTTGGTCTCTTATTTAACGTCTTATGTTGTTCTTTATAACTTCTTGGAATTTAGAAAATTTTGTTACTTCTGACCAACTATTTCCATGGAGATTTTCTTAGATTTCTTTCTTATACTTAAAATCTCTCTATGACTCATAATTTTTGTATAAGAAAAAACGAAAACTAAAAAAATATAGTACTTTAAAATTTTGGAGGAATATTTTGCCTTAAGATATAATGTTCTTGACAATATAGTGTATGTATCGAAAATACGAATATTACCGAATGATCATATGTAAGCTTAGTAAAATAGTTCAATCCCGTGCAAAGCACGAGTAATTTACCTAGTAATTCTTAAAATACTCAACTATGTCAATAATCATCTCACATCAGGTTCAGATTCGAAAGTTCACTAAGTTCCCAATCATCATCCAAATTCTAATATGGCCTAAATCTAACACAATCAATCATTTAAAAACTACTTATCTTAAATCACATAAATTCAAGATTGAATAAGCATAAATTCTATAACATATACAAAAATATTCAATTAAGAATATAATTACATAAATAATATAAATTCAAATTCATACAAGTACAAATACATATAAATAATATACACACTATCACTGTAATATTTCTTTGTGAACAGGAGTAGGTAAACCAAAATCTATACGCAAGTCCATACGTAATTTATATCTTATAGGCAGCCAATGTGAATGACACACAGTCTTCCTCACTTTCAAGTCAATTCATTTATCCATAAAATGTTGGACTAACGACTTGTAAGATCTCGACTTTTTGAGATGTAATTTATGTCAAGATTTGCCAAGTAATCTCTTTTGAAAATCTTCAGACCATGCAGACTGTAAGCCATATATTTCTTCTCTATGGTAAATAAACCCTCAGCCCACACAACTTCTTGAATTAACTTATTAATTCTCGTTATGTGTTTCACAAAAATTGTAAGATCATTATCTTGATCATTGGATTCTAGTGAAAGATTAACTAAATTGTCAATCAAAATTTTCACCCTATCCTTCTGTTGCTTTGTAGAAACTCGTATGGGTGTCCTTATCATTACCACGGTTTTTTGTAACACATGTAGAAAATGATTAGGACTAACCATATATTAAATGATTATAAAGCAATTTGTATAAAAAAAAATTGTACAGAGTTTAACAAAAAAATTCGATCACGATCTACTATCAAAATTTATAATAATTAGATGCCTATGAATTTTAAGAAATCAGCCATTTGCTAACCATAAAAAGAAGCAGTTTATTGAATCTGCCTACGTTATTACTTTTATGAAGTGAATATACAAGAAAAAAAATCAACATTTAAACCAGTATGTTTCTTCTTTCCATCCTCAATTTAATAACAACTAGCATTTTAGATAAGAAAGGAAAAAAACACGTTTCCCCAAAAATATGTTATGGAATTCACTAAGAGTATTCAATGCCCATTAATGCGGACTCTTTAATGTTATGCAATGCTTTCTTCCTTTTTCTTTTTTTCACGGCTAAAGAAAAAAAGATAAAATTGTGGCCACATAACAGTGGCGGCACATTACAATACTTCAATATGCATACATAACAATTGGGATGATCATTTCATGCACAAACAGATGATAAGGCTGAATGGACTATTCAGATCTTGGAGAATATGTTGAGAGCTTGTGTGATCAACTTTAGAGGTAATTGAGATGACCATTTGCCTTTTATTGAATTTTCTTCTAATAATAGTTATTACTATAGTATTCGGATGACTCCGTTTGAGGTTCTCTATGGTAGGAGGTATATGTTCCTAAAGATTGGTTTGAAGTTGGTGAAGTGGCTTTTATAGGGCCCGAATCAGTTCATGAGGCCATGGAGAAGCTTCAACTTATTAAAAATAGGTTGAAAATGGCCCATAATAGACAGAAATCTTATGCAGATGTAGAGAGAAGAGAGCTTGAATTTGTTGTAGATGATTGGGTTTATCTGAAGATTATTCCCCTGAACGGGGTGATGAGGTTCGGTAAGAAAAAAAGGCACAGTCCCAGTTATTTAGGTCCTTATCATATTGTGAGACATTTCGGTAATGTGGCTTATGAGTTGGATTTTCCTTCAGAGTTAGCATCAGTGCATCCAGTGTTTCATGTGTCCATGTTGAAAAAGTGCATTGGTTATCCAACTTCAATTGTGCCTTTAGAGAGCGTTGGTGTAAAGAAAAGTATCTTTTAGAAAAAGGTCCAAGTTGAGATTCTTGACCGCCAGGTTCGTAAGTTGAGGAATAAGAAATTCACTTCACTGAAAGTCCTTTGGCAAGTAGTGAACACCCTCTTCTTGGTGTGGTGCAGTACACCGAACTCCATGTAATAGCTCACATGATTTATGTCAGTTATTAGTATCTCCCACAATCAGACTTTCTGTTATTGCATGACCATATACTTATGTATCTCAGTTCAGTACATATCGATTACATGTTGTTTAACTTGGTCTTTGCATCATCATGTTTAATGGATTCAACATCTACAGTTATCACATCTATCATGCACTATCCTACATACTCAGTACATTCAAAGTACTGACCGAATACTTTCTGCCTATATTGTTTAATAATATAGGTTCTGACGCTCAGTATCCAACTCGCAATTAGTACTATCTCTGATCAGCTTGCAACAGTGTTTGGTGAGTCCTCATCTTTCCAAGGACAACCCCTATGTTTCTTTCAGTCATTTACATACTGTATCAGACACTTGGAGTTAGCTAGGGTTTGTCCTAACAACTCATATAGTAGAGGCTTTCAGATAATCCGTTTAGATTCCGTTTATGTTTTAACTGGATATTTGTCTAGTTGATTTTGATAGACTATTCAGACTCTATTTCCGCTTTCAGTAATTTTTGTCTTAGTAAGTGAATCTTAGTGTCGTGTCAGGCTATGAGGTTAGTTTGGGGTCACTTGTGGCTCTAAGCACTGTGTCGCGACTATGGGATAGTCTTGAATCGCGACACTTCCAAACCCTGATCTGACTCTGACACCTAAACCAGGACTCGGATATTTGTCTAGTTGATTTTGATAGAAGATTCAGACTCTATTTCTGCATTCAGTAATTTTAGTCTTAGTAAGTGAATCTTAGTGTCATGCCAGACCATGAGGTTAGCTTGGGGTCACTTGTGGCTCTAAGCGATGTGTCGCGACTAGGGGGTAGTCGTGACACTTCTAAACCCTGATCTAACACTGACACCTAAACCAGGATCTGACACTCAACCTCGACACTCGAATCGAGACCCAACCTCGATATTCAATACGAGATCCGACCCAGATACCTGACCTCGACTTTCGACCCAGGTCCTGACTTCCAAGATGGGACTCGATCGTGACTTCTGAACCAGGACGAACCTGACTTCCAAACTCAGGACCTAACCTAACACCCGACCCGAGACCTGACTTTCGAACATACAACTATTTTTCAATTTTTTTTTCAAAAAAGTAAATTTATTTTTTACTATCCTCTACCCCGATCCTCCAAGACCCCTCCCCCCCAATCCTGAGCCGCCCCCCCCCCCTCCTTATGGCCCCAACCCCTACAAAGAAATGTAAAAGATTAATTTTTTTAACAAAAAAATATCTTTAATCTTTTTAAATTTTTTATCACCTCAACCCCTACTAGCTCACCCCCCCCCCCTCCCTTCCATCCCCCCTCCCCAAAAATATTTAATTTGTTTGTTAGAAAATTTCAATTTCTTTTCCTTAGCTCCCCCCCCCCACACACACACACACACACCCCCCAATCCCTACCCCGGCTACCAACACTCAAAATAATATTAATTCCACATTTCTTTCTTTTATGAATGAGCCTCTTTTATCCATTTTACTCATTAAACTACCCACTTTTAAATGGGTCAATATGATTTTTATTCATTTCTTACCAATTTTAAATAGGTTGAATACCCAACCCATTTAAGATACGTTAATTTGAATAGGTACCCATATAAATTACCCAGGACCCGAACCTGATCGAAGACCCAACTTCCAAACTTAGGACCTAGCCTCGACACTCGACTCGGGACCTAGCTTCTGAACCCAAAACCCGATCGAGACTTCCAAACAAACAATTTTTTTAATTTTTTTTTTTAAAAAAAATAATCTTTAATTGTTTTTAATTTTTTTTAATCAACCCACCCCCTACCATCCCATCCCCCTCTCAAAAATATTTTTATAAAAAGTTTCTATTTTTTCCCTTGACCCACTTGCCACCCCCTACCCCGACCACGTATACTCCAAAAAAAATATTAATGTCACTTTTCTTTCTCCTATTTTATGCATTTTTCCCATTAAACTACCCACTTTTAAATGGATAAATATGAGTATTATTCATTTTTTATCCATTTTAAATGGGTTGGATACTGTTAGACCCCTAGTCTAACTAAACAAACGTCAGATGGGCATGCCAAGGATTTGTGCATTGGCTTTGGCATGTGCATGGGTAAAACAATGCAGCTGCACGGCTAAGAGTTACTATGCATCAAGGTGTTCAAGATGCTTGGGTGTTGGCAAGGCAGCTTAAACGTGCTAAGTCATGAGGCAAGCGTATGGTACCTTAAGGGTGTACGTGTGGGAAGGACGTCGGCAAGGCAAGGCAGTGTGTTGGCTTGATGAGGCAAGGCTATGGGACTTGACGATGGCAAGACAAAGGCATTTGAATGTGTTGACAAGACCTGGCAGATTTGCTGAAATAAAACTAAGTGTTGGAAACATGCTGAAATATTCTAAGTGTTGGGCATGATGAATTCAGCTAAGGCATTGAACAAACATGTGCTTGGCACATGTATGGATATACTTGAATTCGAATTTATATTATGACTGTTAGGATAAAAGTTGTTGGAACTTAGTTTAAATCTGGCCATGACAAGTGTCAGCCACATGTCGAATGTAACTGTATTTTGTAACTGCTTGTAACTGCCTTGTGCAGATTTTGTTCAATAAGGCTGAAATTCGTTCTAAGGCATGAAGAAGTGTTTTGTGCCTTAGAACAATTAGTGAAGCCTTCCTTTGTTGAGTTATTGATATTAATAAAGGTTGGGAAGTGTTCCGTATGTTGTTTGGTGTTTGTTATATTCCTACGCTGCCTAAAAATAATTAAGTCGTCCAGACTTAGATAAAAACGTGTGAGTGTTGAGGCTGAAGTTTACAAGTGTTGTAGACTGTCGTTTAGTGGTGAAAAATGAAAAAAAATCACACTACTATCAATGGGGATCAGAGCGCGGTTGAACGATGGTGACAAACATTGAATTACGAGAACATTTGCGGCGAGTTGAGGCCTTCGTTGGGATCACTGATGAACGCTGGATGATCCAATGTTGGTGGACCTTCTAACGCAAATTATTGGCATGAAACTAGAGTTTGAAACGTTTCAGGGCGAACTGGGTCTATATCGTGCAGATGTAGACGAACACATGACTGAAAGGTTAAACTTTCGTGAGGCAGCGAAACTACAAATTGAAGGAATGATGAAGGAAAATGAAAACCTTCATGCAGAACTTGTTGTACTTCGCTTGGTTGTTGCTGCGTCAAGGCCAACTCGTGGTGAAATTTCTAAGGTAAAAATATCGGAACCTAAAGCCTTTGGTGGAGCAAGAAGTGCTAATGAATTGGAAAATTTCATATGGGATATGGAGCAGTACTTTATGACTGCCCGGATTGCTGAGACGGACAAGTTGAATATCACCACTATGTATTTAACGGGTGATGCTAAACTTTGGTGGCGGAATCGGAATGCGGATGACGAAGGTGCTGGCCGATCCAGAATTGATAATTGGACCAAATTAAAGAAGGAGATGTGTGATCAATTTCTCCCTAGCAATGCCTCATGGCTTGCAAGGGACATATTGAAGAGACTAAGGCAAAACGGTTCGGTGCGGGATTATATCAAAGAATTTTCTTCTCTGATGTTAGACATCCAAAATATGTCTGATGAGGACAAACTACATAACTTCATTTTTGGCATGCAAGGTTGGGCTCAAAATGAATTGAGGAGGCAGAACGTGAAAGATTTGCTGGGGGAAATCGCTGCCGTTGATTTCCGGTCGACTCGTCCCACTTCTGATGTTCCCTCTACTTCAAAATCTAAAAAGAAGGGTGAGAAGAGAGGATACTGGGAAAAGGAAAATTGTAAGGACAATGTGACTGAAAAAGGAAAAGCGCCAATAAAAGAGGGAAACAGGGACAAGACCAAGGGAAAAGATGGAAATTCGAAGGGTTGTTGGACTTGTGGCGGGCCTCATTTGGCAAAGGCTTTTCCAAATCGAGAAAGAGTTAATACTATGCTTGCTGGAAAGTTGAATCAAGGTGAAGGAGAAGAAGAGGTCATGGCTGCCTTGGCGAACCCTTTGGGTTTGTCATTTAATCAAATTACTTTGATTAATGTTATTGGAGACACGTCTAAGTCTTCAAATCCGCATGCATCGTTGATTCACATAGAGATGAAAGTTAAGGGGCAGTGTGTGGTAGTCATGGAAGATACTGGGACTACTCATACGTCCGTGGATGTCAAAATCGCTGCAAAGTTGGGGTTAAAATTGACAAAAAGTCCCTCCTACGTCCAGACTGTTGAGTCTAAGGCACAAGCCATTGTAGGCATGGCTTATGAAGTGCATATGTCGACTACAAATTGGGTAGGTAAACATAATCTAATGGTAATGCCGCTGGGGGATTTTGAAATCATACTCGGGATTGATTTATTGAGGAAATTTCTGTTTGTGCCTTTTCCTCATTTAGATGGTGTAATGATCATGAACGAAAGCAATCCTTGTTTTATAAAGGGTGTTCATCCTTTTGGAAAAGTTAGCACTATTGGTAAAGTTGCGAAGCACAAAGGGTCCATTGTTGTCTGCTATTTCAGTTGACAAAGGCTTGAGAAAGGGAGACGAAACTTTCCTTGCTGCCTTAGTCAAATTGAAACCTAACGTGAAGGTAGAGGTGCCTGACTGTATTGCTGAAGTGATAGGGCAGTATGTTGATGTGATCCCGCCTGAACTGCCAAAGAAATTGCCGCCAAGGAGGGATATTGACCATAAAATTGAGTTGTTGCCAGGTTCAAGTGCTCCTGCGCAGGCTCCTTATTGTATGGCTCCAAAGGAGTTGGCTGAATTACGAAAGCAGTTGAACGAATTGTTGGATACTGGACTGATTCAGCCATCCAAAGCTCTCTATGGTGCACCTGTTTTATTTTAAAAGAAACAGGATGGGACGCTAAGGATGTGTGTCAATTATCAGGCCTTGAATAAAGTGACTATGAAGAATAAATATCCAATTCCGTTGGTGCAAGACTTGATGGACAGGTTGAGCAGAGCATGCTGGTTCACAAAGCCAGATCTTAGGGCAGGCTACTGGTAGGTTAGAATAGCTGAAGGCGATGAGCTTAAGACTACTTTTGTAACTAGATACGGGTCTTATGAATTCCTTGTAATGCCGTTTGGGCTAACCAATGCCCGGGCTACGTTTTGCAACTTAATGAACAATGTGCGATTTGATTATCTTGATGACTTTGTATTGTTTATTTAGACGACATTGTCATATATAGTCAAACTTTGGATGAGCATGTTAAACATTTGAGTATGGTACTGTTTCGGTTGAGGGATTATATGCTTTATGTAAAAATGGAAAAGTGTGAATTCGCTCAGAAAGAGATAAAATTCTTGGGGCATTTAGTTAGTGAAAATCAGGTGCGAATGGATCCTAAGAAGGTGCAGGCAATTGTTGATTGGCAAACACCACGCAGCGTGAAGGATTTGAGGTCGTTTCTAGGATTGGCTAACTATTACAGAAAATTTTTTGCTTGCTATTCGAAATAGGCAGCAGCTTTGACTGACTTGCTTAAAAAAGATGTCAAATGGGTATGGTCGGTGAGGTGTAATGAAACTTTTCAGAATTTGAAGGAAGCTATTGCATCAGATCCAATACTTAAGTTGCCTGATTTCAAGTTGCTTGATTTCGAGTTGCCTTTTGAAGTACACACTGATGCGTCGGATAAAGTCGTTGGGGGCGTATTGGTGCAAGAAGGTCACCCTGTGGCCTTCGATAGTCGGAAACTGAATGATACAGAGCAAAGGTATTCCACACACGAAAACGAGATGGTTGCTGTTGTGCATTGCTTGCAGGTTTGGAGAGTATATTTGCTGGGTACTCGTAATGTCGTGCGGACTGATAATGTAGCCAATACATCTTTCAAGACGCAGAAAAAACTAAGTCCAAAACAGGCAAGATGGCAGGAATTATTGGCAGAATATGACTTTATGTGGGAGCATAAGCCAGGAAAACACAACCAGGTTGCAGATGCTTTAAGCCGAAAAGAGGTATTTGCTGCTGTATATTCTATTTCAAAGCTTGAAACTGATTTCTTAGACATAATCAAGCTATGTGCGTTGAATGACTCATTATATGTTAAGTGGATGGGTCAAGTTAGAGAAGGGACAATGAGAAGGTACTGGATCGAGGACGATCTACTCTATTTTAAAGGGGGGAAGTTCGTGGTACCAAACAGTGGTGGGCTGCGTAAAGACTTAATGAAAGAGGCACATGACACTACTTGGGCTGGTCATCCAGGTGTTCAACGGATGTTAGCCTTACTATCCCGGGTATATTTCTGGCCAAAAATGGAAGATGATGTTGAGGCATACGTGAAGACTTGTCATGTCTGTCAAGTGGACAAGACTGAGCGTAAAAAGGAAGCTGGTTTGTTGCAGCCTCTGCCTATTCCTGAACGGCCATGGTTGTTGGTAAGCATGGATTTTATTTCTGGTTTCCCTAAAGTTGATGGCATGGCATCTATGATGGTAGTGGTAGATAGAGTTTTGAAGTACTCCATTTTTATTGCTGCTCCTAATTTATGTTCGTCTGAGATTGCTGCTGAATTATTTTATAAGAATGTGGTTAAGTACTTTGGTGTTCCAGCTGATATTGTGAGTGATAGAGATACGCGGTTTATGGGTAGATTTTGGACAGCCTTGTTCAATATGATGGGAACTGAACTGAAATTATCTACTGCAAATCACCCACAAACGGATGGACAGACGGAAAGGATTAATCACTTGCTAGAAGAATATCTAAGGCATTTTGTGACAGCGGGTCAAAGGAATTGGGTTGCATTGCTTGACACTGCGCAGTCTTGTTATAATCTGCACAAGTCATCAGCTACAGAGATGAGTCCCTTCGAAATTGTTTTGGGCAGACAGCCCATGACACCACTAGATATTGCCAAAACAAAGAATCAAGGGAAATGTCCAGCAGTGTACAGGGTTGCAAGGGACAGACTTGAAATAATTTCTGAAGCTCAAGACACTTTGCGCAAGGCTCAGCGGCACATGAAGAAATATGCTGACCAACATCGTCGCTCACTAGAATTTAATATGGGTGACCAAGTGTTGTTGAAGCTTACTCCTCAAATTTGGAAACAGATTGTGAGTAAAACTCGGCATCATGAGTTGATACCTAAATATGACGGCCCATTTGAAGTGGTACAGCGAGTGGGTGAAGTTACTTATAGACTGAAGCTGCCAGAAAAGTTAAAAATGCATCCTACATTCCATGTTAGTTTCTTAAAACCTTACTTTGCAGATGAAGATGATCCGGACAGGAACAGGTCGAAGAGGGCTCCTCCATCTATACCAACACAGTTTGATGCTGATATAGAAAGGATCCTTGATCACCGGGTTGTTGGTAATAGTAAGAAGAACACGAAGATAGAGTTCTTGGTGCATTGGAAAGGCAAGAGTGCAGCAGATGCTGTTTGGGAGAAGGCGAAGGACCTATGGCAGTTTGATGACCGAATCGATGACTACTTCAAAACAGTTTCGATGAGGACATCAAGTTCAAGTGGTGGGGGTGGTCTGTTAGACCCCTAGTCTAACTAAGCAAACGTCAGACATGCATGTCAAGGATTTGTTCATTGGCTTTGGCATGTGCGTGGGTGAAACAATACAGCTGCACAGCTAAGAGTTAGTATGTAGCAAGGTGTTCAAGATGCTTGGGTGTTGGCAAGGCAGCTTGAACGTGCTAAGTCATGAGGCAGGCGTACGGTATCTTAGGGGCGTACGTGTGGGCAGGACGTCGGCAAGGCAAGGCAGTGTGTTGGCTTGACGAGGCAAGGTTGTGGGACTTGACGATGGCAAGACAAAGGCATTTGAATGTGTTGACACGAACTGGTAGATTTCCTGAAATAAAACTAAGTGTTGGAAACAGGCTGAAATATTCTAAGTGTTGGGCATGATGAACATTGAAGAAACATGTGCTTGGCACATGTATGGATATACTTGAATTCGAATTTGTATTATGACTGTTAGGATAAGAGCTGTTGGAACTTAGTTTAAATCTGGCCATGACAAGTGTCAGACACATGTCAAATGTAACTGTATTTTGTAACTGCTTTTAACTGCCTTGTGCAGATTTTGTTAAATAAGGCTGAAATTCGTTCTAAGGCATCAAGGAGTGTTCTGTGCCTTAGAACAATTCGTGAAGCCTTCCTTTGTTGAGTTATTGATATTAATAAAGGTTGGGAAGTGTTCCCGTATATTGTTTGGTGTTTGTTATATTTGTACGCTGCCTAAAAATAATTAAGTCGTCCAGACTTAGATAAAAACGTGTGAGTGTTGAGGCTGAAGTTTACAAGTGTTGTAGACTGCCGTTCAGTGGTGAAAAATGAAAAAAAATCACACTGCTATCAGATACTCAACAATTAAGATGCGTTAATTTAAATAGGTACCCATATAAATTACGCATTCTCTAATGAAAATGAGCACTTTCAAGCAGATCCAAAATTTGAGCTTTTAAAGTGGCCTTGTGCTTTAGAAGATCCATCAAGCTTCCCTCATACTCAAGAAGATTAAAGAACAAGATTAGTCACCCTTTTTTTTTGTTTCTATCCACAACATCCTCATAAGATAAACAAACATCATCTTCAACAGTAATTCTGCTTCTTGCATCCACTACACTGAACTACAGGATATGTTACGAGGAGAAACAAACCATAATAAAACTTTTTTGTTTTTTTTGGAACCCCCATCAAAAACAAATCCATGTTGTGGCTATCTGAGGACAGTACCTCTTTGGCAAGCTGAAATAAGAGTCCCAAGGTAGAGTACAAAAAGGTATGGTTTCATGTTATGGATGCATCACATTGCAACACGACTTTGACAGATATTGAAGGCCTTATCAACTTTTTATCAAACCGCCTGGACAGAGTGCTTCATTGTAATCAAAAAGAAACTTATGTACTTGGGACATTTTCTTGCAGATGTTGTACAAAATGTGTTCTAGCTGCAAAGTGCAAAGTATGTATATTTCTTCTCTGATGTCAAGCAATTGCTGAAGTGTTTTGAGGCAGAGGTGACAATGATTATTCTTAAAGATCCTAATTTGTCAAGTTATAGCTTTCCCAAGACAAATGGATTAGGATTTCTCAATTGTTTCTTGGGAAACTTGCAGGAGCTATTATTAATCCAAGGAAGCATCACATTGGATTAGTCAAGAAAGGCATTTGTGTCTGAGAGATCATTTCGCAGAAAATAATGATGAAGTTTATTGTCTTGCATTGGGAGTTACTGAAATGGCATATATGGCAGAATTTGTAATTGATTCTTGCTTGGCCAGTTCTCATCCACTCTTACCGAGAAGACTTACAATGATCTCATAGCTACCCCTCACTTTGATGTTCACACAAAGTATCGTGTGACTCAAGTATATTCATGGAATGAGTTGCTGCTTACCATCTTGATTGATGTTCTTGATCCTGCTAATCTCACTGAAATAGAAGATAGTGAATTAGGTAATGAGCTGCGTCAAGTTTTGTTAACCAAGATTCATAGTTCTAACTGATGATGTGTGGGGCAATTTACATATGTGTTTTAAAGATGCTCAGAATGGGAGTAGAATTATTCTAACAACCCGGCTTGCATTAATGCTAAATGTGAGAGTGAATCCACATCGTCTTCATTTATTTAGAGATGACGAGTGATGTGAGGCCAAAAATATATATTCTTATCATTATTTGCCTCACATTTATTATTTGTATTTGTTCGTTTTGAGCATAAATTTTATGGATTGTGCTGAATAGTATATTTGTAGGATTAAATTGGTGTGAAGATGAAGAAGTACGGAATTAAAACGAATTAAAAACAAAAGATTCTAGAAGAAAAATCAAGCAGGCAGCTTAATGGATTAAATTGAATATAATAATATATATAATAGATATATGCGGCAGATTGAAGAATTGGAAATTAAAGAGAATATTACAAGCTGCCTCCAGAGGTCAGAGAATTTTGATTTATTTTTTCTTCTCCTTTATTATTTATTTGTATTCGTGATTATTGAAAGACATTTTAGCTATTGTTCTTAAATTTTTATGATTAACACAAGCATATTTATTTTGATAAATTTTAATTGTGTTTTTGAGATAATGAGTAGGTAAATTTCATAATTAGGATTGTGGGAACCATGATGAATTATTATAGTAAGTTAATGTAAAAAGTGATTCTTGATTGATTTTTATGCATGTATTGTTAATCTCTTCGTTTTGATTTCTTTTTAACGGTGGCCAACGTTAGAACTCGCCTTATTCCTACTTGCCGGACCAAGGAAGTAACGAATGGGAAAAGAGATTAAACAACGGAGATTTAGCGAGATATTTTGATATCTAATTGTCTAAACCATATACGTAGAGGGCTAATCTGGGTCAAAGGTAAGGGTTAGTAAAGCATACACCCGTAGACGGACCAAGTTGCGTGGTGAAATTCCCTATTTGGAGAACCAATCACTTAGGAGATACATAACTTACCGACTTTGCATGCTAAAACTTGAAATAGATCACTAGTACAATATTCTTGCTATGTTATGAAATCATGGGGAACACATTTCTAGTTATTTCTAATAATCTAAATACAAATAAATACGTAGTTCCAAACTATTGTTATTCTTTTTTTATTTTATGTTATTTTATTTTTGTTTCAATTTAAATTCCCCCTTTTAAATAACGACTACCTAGTTAAATATTTGCTATTGACAATATTTTTTCATATTCTCTATGGGATCGACCCCGACTCATAGTTGGGTAAATATATTGCATACGACCGTATATATTTCTTTTCAAGAAGTATATTTGGACGATATCAAAAAAATGGTGCCGCTGTCGGGTAATGTGGTTTAGAAATTGTCTTTAGTATTTATTTTGACTTGTAGTCCTTTTTTTTATTTTTTTAGGATTAGTTTTAATTTACTTTTGTTTATTATTATTATTTTTACTCCTCTTGAGATGACATCTGAAAAAGTATCTAGTAATATTTTGGATTCTTATGGGTTAATTTTTTCTCAACAAGATAATCTATATGAGGACATGGAAGATTTGATGATTCTCTCCTATAAATCAATAATTAAGCGCATGCATGAGGTTGAGATGTTTGGTTGGGATATTTACAAATTAAATGTTGAGTTAAGTGCAAAGATCGATGCGTATAACACCCAACAATTTAGTAATAACATGTGTGAGGAAGAAAAGAAGCTTATAAGCCAACTTGAGGAGCACAATTGGAGGGTGAATTACTTGATCATACTTTTATTGATGTTGTCCCGGTTGAGAAAAGTACACTAGAGTTATGTAACCAAGTAGATAATATTATTTTTAAAAACTCTAGTGTGTGTAAATATGAGGGTGTAAATAATAGTAAAATTCATGAGTTAGGACTCATTGGACCTCATTCCAATCATTTTTCCACATTATGTTTAGATGATGAGATATTAATCGAACCATCTGAGCCTATAAAAGAGTGTATAAAGGAGGAGCAATGTGTCTATATTCTTGAATTTATTGTTCCAAAATCGGAGAATTACATTCCTCACTTAGGATCCAAAAAGTGCGTAATTCGATATCTATTGCTTGGAACCTTTATTTTTGTACTACCACCTCTTGAGCGGAATAGAAAAATTGATACAAAATTGGGGGTCCAATTCATATCGTCAAAGTGGAAGGAAAAATAATAAAATTAAAGGTGTCATGCTGCGACATTAAATCAAGCGCTTATTGGGAGGCAACTCAATTAGTAGTGTAGCTTCTTATTTTATTTTTTTAGTGTCACTTTTTTTCTTCTTTTTTTTTTTGCAGATTTAGGGGAAGTCTGAGTACCCATCTTTGAAGCTAAGGAATACGTTTTGAGCTTAAGTGTGAGGTGCGCGCGACCCTTGATGAAAGGAGATAAAACATGTTGTTAGCTAGGCCATAGAGGGCCCGAGGGAGTATTTATCACCCTTCTTCTTCTTCTCTTTTCTATAAATTGCTTTGAGGACAAAGCATTATTTTAAGTATGGGGTGAAAATTCTTCCGATAGTTGTGAGCTTAAGGGTGAATATGCCATAGGATTTTATTTTATTTGAAAAAAAATACAATAAGATTTTCTTTATTATTTGTTATTTTATTAGAAAAAATAAAAATACAAAAAGATTTTTCTATTATTTTTTTAATTGTAGTTTTTAGTGGCATATCTCATCCACCCCTTGGTTTTTCTTATGGCCTCGATCCTCTTCAGAGGGGGCGCCCTATGAACTGGGTAATGTTTTTTTAGAGTAATTTTTTAAAAATTATTTTTGGAGAGAAACAAAAAAAATCTTTTCTGACTTGTTTGATACTAACAATTTAGGCCCGAGTTGAGTAGTACTTTTCTTTGAGTGCTTGAAAATAAAATTTAAAATAGACTTTTTGACACCTAGGCTCATGGTTGTGACTCAGTATATAACTTATTCTTATTTATAGGTTGTAATGATCCTGTTCATCTTAGAAGTAGAATTGATCCATCTTGATTGGGACTTGTGCCATGTGTGGTGAGATTGTTTGCATATATTCCATGTTTTGCATCTTAGTCTAGAACTTGCACTACATGTTATTGAAGAGAAATAATAGTATTGCTTTGTTTAGAAGATGATAATAGGTTTTCTTTGATTTGTCTTGTAAATTTTAGCCTTTTTCAAATATTATATCACTAGTAACCCCATTGAGCTTGTAGCCTTTCGTTTGGTAGCGTTATATTTACCTTGATCCAATTTTTTTTGAATTCCTAATTTTTGCACCCTGCTTCCTTAAGCATTGTAACATAAATTGTGATACAATTATTAAATTTGAAGAAAAGGGATGGTTGAGTAAAAAAAAAAAAGGGTGACCAATGATAGTTACTTGTGATGAGAAGGCCCTCTTAGAAAGAGTGTGACATGAAAAAAAAATTCTTGAAAAAGAAAAAAAACATTGAAGCATTCTTGATATGATGAGAATTACTTGTGAAAATAATTGAAGGGAGGGCTAAAAAAAAAGTGATGAAAATAATGGGTGATGAAAAAAAAAATTCAAAAGTGCTTAGGGAAGTTTTGAGTCACTATTATTTAGTTTCCTACCTGTCCCCTAGCCAACATTACAACCCGTTAAAGTCCTATTTGATTCTATTCAAGCGTACTTAATTAGTGGAGATGTACATAATGAGCAAGCCTATGGTTCTTTATGCATACATGTAAATTCTTTTGTGAGTGAGAGAGTTGTTCTTTGAGGCGTAGTCCTTAATTTATATTCGATTCTTTAAATTGAGTGTGTGGACTATTTCTTCTTGTGAGGGGCACTTGTTTCATGATAGATAAGTGATTTTATTAGCTTTCTTTGATGGAATAGGAGAACAAACCTAATTTGATGAGTAGAGTCCGTCTTTGAGGTTAGGAGGTTAGAAGTTTGTTGTTTTATTGTATATCTTGCATAATGATTGGAAGAGTACTTGATATTATGATTTGTAACATGACTTAATTGTTTGTATAAATCAAAGTGGTGGTATTTCGAGTTCAACTTTTTTTTGAGATGAGCTTTAATGTTTGGTTGAGGACGAACAAAAGTTTAAGTGTGGGGTGTTGATGTGAGGCCAAAAATATATATTCTTATCATTATTTGCCTCACATTTATTATTTGTATTTGTCCGTTTTGACAATGAATTTTATGGATTGTGCTAAATAGTATATTTTATTTGTAGGATTAAATTAGTGTGAAGATGAAGAAGCATGGAGCTAAAAAGAATTAAAAATAAAAGATTCTAGAAAGAAAATCAAGCAGGCAGTTTAATGGATTAAATTGAATATAATAATATATATAATAGATATATGCGGCAGATTGAACAATTGGAAATTAAAGAGATTATTACAAGCTGCCACGTGGCAGCATGTGAAGGCCATAATGTTGAGGCGGTTGGACGCATGCAGCCCGGAACTTCCAATTCCTTCCGGTTTTGGGTTTCCTAATTTGTTTTGGACTCAATTACTTTATTTTGGGTCTCTATATCTATAAATAGGGCATAAAAAATATTTTTTAGCCAAGAAGTCACCCAAAAAATAATATACAACATAGAATTTAGAACTTTATAGCTTAGGAACTTTGGAAGAGCCGCCGTGGAGGCCAAAGAATTTTGATTTATTCTTTCTTCTCCTTTATTATTTATTTGTATTCGTGATTATTGAAAGACATTTTAGCTATTGTTCTTAAATTTTTATGATTAACACAAGCATATTTATTTTGATAAATTTTGATTGTGTTTTTGAGATAATGAGTATGTAAATTTCATAATTAGGATTGTGGGAACGATGATGAATTATTATAGTAAGTTAATGTAAAAAGTGATTCTTGATTGATTTTTATGCATGTATTGTTAATCTCTTCGTTTTGATTGCTTTTTAACAGTGGTCAACGTTAGAACTCACCTTATTCCTACTTGCCAGACCAAGAAGTAACGAATGAGAAAAGTGATTAAACAACAGAGATTTAGCGAGAAATTTTGCTATCTAATAGTCTGAACCATATACGTAGAGGGCTAATCTGGATCAAAGGTAAGGGTTAGTAAAGCATACACCCGTAGACGGACCAAGTTGCGTGGTGGAATTCCCTATTTGGAGGACCAACCACTTAGGAGATATATAACTTACCGACTTTGCATGCTAAAAATTGAAATAGATCACTAGTACAATATTCTTGCTATGTTATGAAATCATGGGGAACACATTCCTAGTTATTTCTAATAATCTAAATACAAATAAATACTTAGTTCCAAGCTATTGTTATTCCTTTTTTATTTTATTTTATTTTATTTTTGTTTCGATTTAAATTCCCCCTTTTAAATAACGACTACCTAGTTAAATATTTGCTATTGACAATATTCTTCTATATTCTCTGTGGGATCGACCCCAACTCATAGTTGGGTAAATATATTGCATACGACTGTATGTATTTCTTTTCAAGAAGTATATTTGGACGATATCGACGAGAGTTGGACATTATTGCAAGAAGAGGTGTTTTAAGGGAAGAGTTGTCCACCTAAACTTGGAGATGTTAGCTGCTGGTGTTTTGAGAGAGTAAAAGAAGAATGATGATGCATGGGAAGAAGTAGAAGAAAGTCTAGGTTCACAGAACATTGGCAACGTCTGCTCTTTACAGTTCAACGAGACAGATCTGGATAACTTGTTGTGGCCACGTGATATCTCCTTCATCTCTGAAAGCTTCAAACTTGTTAAAGTGTTGGATTTGGAATCCTTCAACATTGGAGGTACTTGGATGTTCAACATTGTGGTAAGAGGATTGGGAGGAGAAATGATATTACCTTCTTCTACTTCAAAGATTTACTTGTAAATAATCGTGCTTCATTTAGTTTGCAAGAGATCTTGTGTGAATCATTTTCTGACTCTCAATTAGATTATTTGGAAACTTTTTCCGCTCCACGTGTCTATTATGGTGAAGATGCGGAGATGATCTTGACAAAGATGCCGAAATTGAGAAAATTGAGTTGTATATTTTCGGGGACATTTAGTTATGCAGAAAAAGGGAAGGGAAAGTTTGTTAGTCTTCCCAGATTAGATTTTCTAAGTCACCTTGAATATCCCTAAGGTTGGCTTCCAACAGCTATCCAACTAAACTTCCACACAAGTTCAATTTCCCTCAAAACTAAGGGAATTGACTTTGTCCAAGTATTGTTTACCCTTGTCCGAAATTTCTATCGTTCTAGAATTGCCTAATTTGGAGATTCTAAGGTTACTTTCCATACCCTTCATAGGGAATCAATGGGAAGTGAATATTTCACGATCCGATTTTTCAAGTCATGATAACACCTACTATAACCCACCAGTAGATAAGCCAATCCGTAACATCAAGTAATGGGTATAAGGGTAGAAACAATGCAAGAATATCCAATTTAGCAGAAATAACAAAAGAATAAGGCGGAAGAAACATAGATATACAAAACTAAAAATCCAACCCAGAACTTGGAAGTCACAAGTACAAAGCTACTACAGAAAAGACTACAAGTCCCAAAAGTGGACCAGAAAAATATGCAAACTTGTCTCAAATAAAAAGACTAGCCAAATAGTACAGAAAGATACATGCATTAACCAGGACGACATAAGTTCACCCTCTCCTTCGAATCCTACGACAACTGGCTCGAAGTTAACGCTGATAGTTGGTGCTCGGACCTGCATCACAAAACAGATGTAGAGTGTAGCATGAGTATAAAAAAAATAGGCACTCAGTAGAAATCATAGGCCGAATGAGCTAGAAAATTAAAGGCAATATGAAAAGCGAGAATGAAACACAACAGAGGTCAAAAGGGCGAAGTATAACAAGAATGCCCATGAGTGTAGAAAAGAACTAAAAGGAAACAGGTAACTAGCTAACTATAAACCAACCTGGACCCCATATGCCTAGAAGGTACACTCATGTGATAGTTTAAACAAAAACCAGAACGGACCCCACAAGCTCAATAGGTACACATAAGAACTACAACTACTGACAATGGAACATGCTGAATCTAGAGTCAGAAAGTGCGTAGCCCGGATCTCGAACCGCGGATAGGTCTCCCAAAACAACCAATAGAACCAAGCGAACAAATATAAAATCTGTAGATGATAATGAGCCCGAATCACATAGTGCAGCTGAGAATCATATGTCCAGACTTTGAATCTGTGACTAAAATAGGGCAGCATGACCAAACCTTGAATCTACAACCAAATGAGCTATCATGAAGGATCCCATGTCAAAAAAGCATCGTAGCACCACCATGGAATGATGTCCACTCCAAGGTAATCAATACAACACTCCAACCCAAAACCGAATACAATACCAAATCATCAAACAAAGCCCGATATCTCAATTGTAAGCTATTGGGGTAGTAAAAAGAGGGAGTTATGGATAGAAGGTCATCACAACTGAGCTACCACTTAACTAAGGCTCATTTTATTATACCCAAGTATGTTGCACCAGTGTACAAGGAGCTAATCCATCCGAAGTGACATTGGAGCAAAACAAAGGCCTATCGGCACTAAAACAAGCAAGTCTAAGGCAAGAGCTAGTCTACACATAGACTAAGGCCAAACATGCTTCCAACAACAACCATAAACAAGTACAACACATCTCACAAGGTAAGGATGATCGCGAAAAGAGAAACAACATGCTAACAATCCCAAAAATACCCGAAATAAAGCCTAAAACATGATTTCCAAATAACTAAGCATGACCAACTAGCTACCCAACCCAAAATTCTAACTTATCAACAAGCATTTACATTCTCAAGCTCAAACTAAAGGACAAGAAGCCATAGCCTACCTCAAAGCAGACCGCGTGCGCTCCAAAATCACAATTTCGGAGCCTTTCCCTTCTGATCAGTCTTCGAACGCACCCACATTATCAAAAATAGAATCACAATGTTAATACAAATGTTTTGACATTAAAAGCACAACAATTGCATATAAACCCAAAGTTGAGTCAAAAATAGAAATGTGAGACCTGCATTTGAATCATTAAATTGACTCTATAAATGGTCTAACTAAGCTCCCCAAACTTGTATCCCAAAATAGGGCATAATTCGAGGCTCGAAACACTGCCAACACAACATTCAACAAATCAACACTTTAAGCAAACAAAAAAAAAGGTTGAGCAATTCCTTCGAAGCGAGTTTTACCTCAAGCATACGCTTTTTGAAGTCCCCTGATCACTCCATCGTGTAGTCACAACCTTTTTGGACAAACTCAACTTGAAATTGCCTCAATCGCACTCCAACATCTCAAGAAACTAAAGAATGAAATTTAAAATCATAGCTGGTTGTGACTGGTCTTTTATTTAAAAGACCTGAATACTAGAGTGGTAGTTGTTGTTGTACACAAACTCTGTAAAAGCTAAAAGTTGGTCCCACTGACCTCCAAAATCCAGAACAAGGTTTGCAACATATCCTTCAAAACCTAAATAATGCGCTTTGACTGCCCATCGGTCTATGGGTGAAAAGTTGTACTAAGATTAACACGGGTACTGAACTACTCCTAAAAGGTCCTGCAAAAGCTAAAAGTAAACTGAGAACCCTGGTATTAGATGATAGATGCCAGCACCCATGAAGACAAACACCTTCCGAATGTAAATACGAACCAACTTCTCGGTGCTAAAAGTAGACTGAATGGAAGGAATTGTGTTGACTTGGTCAATCGATCAACAATGACCCAAATGTAGTCAACACCTCTAAAAGTTTGAGGAAATCCCATTACAAAGTCCATGGTGATAAACTCCCACTTCTACTCCAGAAAGGGGCAATCTCTGAAACTCACCACTAGGCCTCAAATACTCGGCCTTCACCTACTGGCAACATAAGCAACGGGACACGTAGTCCACAATATCTCTCTTCATGTCATTCCCTTAGTAATGATGCCGTAAAATAATGATACATCTTCATGATAACCAGATGGGTAGAATATCTGTAATCATGGGCCTCGTAAAGAATAAGCTAAATCAGATCTCCAACTCTTGAAACACAAATACGGCCAACAAATCTCAAAACCACATCTGAATTTAAGGTTGTCACGACCCAAATTATACCCTAGGTGTAACATGGCATATAGGATCCCGAGAGGCCCTACACAAGCCACTCAGCATACATCATACAAGATAATAAAATTTAAAGAATTCAAAAGAAAGCATTTCAAAGATCAAAGCAGTTTAAACAAGCGGAAGTCTACATACGTCTCAAAAGCCATCTAATACATCATAAGGAAAGTGATTGGGACGTAACTCATACATCACATATAAAGTCTGAAATGGAAATGACATAAATCAATAAAAGAAGTCTCGATCCTCAAAACATGAGGACTCACCAATCTTCAAAGTCTATAGAACCGACTAGCCACGAGTATGGGAGGTAGGAGCGTCGAACCCTACATTCATGAGATAATGTAGGTACAAGTATGCGTTAATACATTCCATGTACTAAGTATGAGGCAATTTGCATAAACATAGACATAATATCATGAATGACTTAAAATAAGTAGGCATGATCATATTGAAACATTTGAAAGCTTTAAAGAAGAAATGATATGAAAATCATGAAAACATGGTCAAGTATATTAACATAAAGGTCATAAGAAAAGCTTTGAAGAAAACATAATTATTTTGTGGGATATTAGCTTTAATCGACAATAAGACCATGAGAGCTATATCATGGAATCTGGTGTATCCCTCATACCGAAAGAAGGGGAAACTACTTGCCAAGGTAGAATCTGTACATATCATCATTTGCTAAAGTGGATCCACTAGCTAGGTCATTTAAGACAATCCTACAGGGGCACGTAGTTTTGGACTAGAGGTTGCTACTAGAGACTACCTCATTTGAGCCTCCACCTTGAAGCCCTCTTAGTGCTAAGTCTAAATCCCAACGGAATAGATAAAAATCAAATATCAATTTAACATAGGGAAAGGCAATGATCAATACCAATCCATACTTTTGAAATCAAAACATAGAATAGCTCCTTAAACATAATTCAACATAGATAAGAAAACCTTTCACCAATGTGAATTATTTTGTGAGAAATACATTTCACAATCATGATCATCATAACACATGAGAAAACCTTTCAAAACAACCTTAATACTTTCCTTTCAAAGCATCATCAATTCATTCATAGTCATTTCATAAAACATGCATATCTTCATAATTTCATAATTCATGGATTAATGGGTTCATCATAGGATCATAGTTGGAAAACATAATTTGGGCATGGGTCAATGAAATTTCAACTAAATATCATAGGTAAGCATCAATTCATGCATTAGAAGACTTAATTAATCATAATCAATTTTAATTAGATGAAACCCACATTCATTGAATTAAAACCCTAATTTGATCAATTGAAAATTGATTTGGAAAATTGAAATATTTGGGGATCCTATGGAGGAAAGGACTCCATGGGTGAATACACACATACCTTGATCCTTTAATCCCAAGCAAATGGAGAATTTGGAGACTTGAATGGAACCCTAGCTCTTCTTCTTCTTCCTTAGACTTGAGAGAATTTGGGAGGATGAATTTGGTCAAGTTTTGAGAATTTAGGAGATGAGTTTTTAATGGGTAACTTGGTGGTTTAAAAAGTTTATATAAGGCCTAGGGTAGAAGGTAAAATGACATAGTATTGGGTTAAAACAATTAGGAAAAGACCCAAAAGCCCCTTTTAAAATAATTGTCGAGCCTCACCTATGGTTTGGACCTACGGTCCGTAGGTCTTTCTACGGACCGTACTGATCAACTATAGAAAGATTCAAAAACTATTATTTGGACCAACTTTTGATGGAACCCATGTATGGCTCGTAGGTCTTCCTACGGTCCGTACATCCCAACCGTAGAAACCAACTTTACTCTTTAAAATTTCACCCAGTCTGGGAGTGACCTACGAGACCTACCTACGACTCGTACAAAGGTTGACGGCCCGTCTTGGTGAACCGTAAAAAGGATACTGGGACTTGATTTTTAGAAAATTATTTCTCCACTTCCTACGGTCGCCATCTAAGGCCCGTGAAGCTTTTACGGTTCGTAGGTGAGAACCGTAGACACAGACCTCAGCCCAAAAATTAATTTTCTCCCTTTTTCCACGTTTCGAGGTATTACAAAGGTAGCCTACCTGGAATCACCTTGCAAAACCGGATCTCGGATGGCCACCAAGGCCTCATCCTTAAACTGACGGCCACGAATCTGCTCCAGCAGAGAAGACTTAACTCCCAAATAGGCTAACACCTATCTAGAATCGGAAATATCAAAAGAAATCATCATATTGGATAAATACTGGATATCTAAATCCAAAGGTCGCTCTATAGCAGTAAGGAAGGTTAGACTACCCATACTCACCACCTTCCGGCTCAAGGCGTCTTCTACTACATTCGTCTTGTCTGAAAGGTATAGAATAGAGAGGTCGTAATACTTCAGGAGCTCAATCCACCCATGATGCCTCGAATTAAGAGCCCACTAGCTCATAATAAACTGAAGACTCATGTAGTTAGTGTAGATAGTGCATTGAACTCCATACAGGTAGTGCCTCTAGATCTTAAGCACAAAAACTATTGCAACTAACTCCAAATCATGAGTGGGGTAGTTATGCTCGTGCATCTTAAGCTTCCTCGATACATAAGCTATAGCTCGGCCCCGCTGCATCAATACACAATACAAATTAATGTCAGATGCGTCAGAATATACCATGAGGCCCTCGCATTCAACTGGAAGAGTAAAAAGAGGTGCGGTAGTAAGCAACTCCTTGAGCTCCCAAAAGCTCAACTCACACTCCTCAGACCACTCAAATTAAACTTCGGGGTGAGTCAATCGGGTTAAAGGTGCTACAATAGTAGAGAAATCCTCCGTAAACCGTCTGTAGTAGCCCGCTAATCCAATGAATCTCTGAATCTCATTCACCAAGGTAGGCTTAGCCCAATCATGAATAGCC
This sequence comes from Solanum appendiculatum, assembly GCA_018342035.1. Taxonomy (NCBI): domain Eukaryota; kingdom Viridiplantae; phylum Streptophyta; class Magnoliopsida; order Solanales; family Solanaceae; genus Solanum; species Solanum appendiculatum. The sequence continues at coordinate 348,393 of JAGDQO010001728.1, forward strand.
TCAATCTTTGTCAGATCCACCCTAATGCCATCCTTAGACACCATGTGCCCCAAAACTGCTATAGACTCAAGACAAAACTCGCACTTTGAAAACTTGGCATAAAGACATTGATCTCTCAAAGTTTGGAACACAATCCTCTAATGTTGCTCATGCTCTCCCCGGCTCCACGAGTATACCAAAATGTTATCAATGAACAAAATAATAAAAGAATCAAGGTATGGCCTGAACACACGTGTCATCAAGTCCATAAAGGCAGCAGGGGGATTTGTCAACCCAAAAGATATCACTAGGAACTCATAATGGCTGTAACGAGTCTTAAATGTGGTCTTACAGATGTCCACTACCCTAATCATCTTCTAATGGTGACTGGATCTCAAATAAATATTCAAAAACATTACGGCACCCTGAAGCTAGTCAAACAAATCACCAATACGAGGCATAGGATAACGGTTCTTCATCGTCACCTTATTCAGCTTCCTGTAATCAATACACATCTCCATAGATCTATTCTTCTTCTTCACAAGCAGGACTCAGTCACCCTAAAGAGACACACTTAGCCTAATAAATCCCTTACCCAAGAGATCCTGAAGTTAAACATTGATCTCCTTAAGCTCTGCTGGAGCGATAAGATAAGACAGAATTAAAATAGGACGAGTACCCGGCTCCAAGTCAATAGCAAAGTGTTGACATCCAATTTTGACCGACCTATAACCCATTTTAGATTGATATTTAATTAAATATGCATTTTTAAAACTTATCCTTTTTATTATATGCTTAATTTTATGTTTAATTTTTATCTAATCAACTATATACTTTGGTATCCTTAATTTACAAATCTATTGTAATTATTATTATTATTATTATTTATTTATCTATTTTTTTTAATTTATCAGCTCTTAATTTGAAGTAATGATTTTCATACTTTCAACTTCTAAAGTATTTATTATATTTACTATACATATCATTAATTGAGATATGTGTTTCTTTTATAAAAAGTTGTTATTTCTTAATAAAGTTTACAATATAATATAGTATTTTTATTAAATTGCAATCTATATCAACTCTTTTCAATTATAGCCTTTGTTATTTAATTCTTGGTCAAATCCTAAAAAAATCTTGTCAATTCTAACCTATTTTGGTCCAATTTTGGATTCCAAATTAATTACAACCTTTGATCCATCTCAATCCAACGGATGAGATTAAATCCTAACAACTAAACCCTCACTCACTTCACTCTTCCTCTTCTCACAAAAAGAAAATCCGCCGCACCCGCACTGATTTCCCCCTCTTCTCCTCTCCTAAGAGCAGTGCCACCCACACCCCCTTGATCTTTTCTCCCTCACACCCAGCTCCGATCGCTGAACCAACCACCGTCACCACTCCTCAACTGTCTAGTGAATGGCGCCGCCCTCTCCGACACTTCCCCTCCGCCAAACTCAGCTTTCCCTTTAGAATCTTTCCTTCGCTGGCCAAAAACCCCTTCCCCCTACCGATGAATCCCAAACCACCACCATGCAACCACAGCAAGTCGGGCAATGATCCGTGTAGGATAAATTTAAGTTTAAGTTTAATTCATCATTTCTGCTTTTTCCTTTTCTTGTATATATTATTGTATGTATTAGGTTAGCTTAATTAGTTAAAAATTAATTACTTTTATTCTATGCCTATCTGTATTAATTCTATCTTCTCGCTTGTCTATTTTATTCATGTTTCATGTTAGTTAAATATTTAATCTCTACTTTTTTTGTATTAAATTTAATTTCATATCTCTTATCACTAATTTTTCTTCAATTAATTAAATAATTAGTGAAATTATTTCCGCATTTAAATCTCCACATAATTTTATGAGATCCGATCGGGACTCACATTTGTAGACCTCGAGAGGTGCTTAACACCTTCTTTTTGAGATAACCTGAACCCTTACTAGATCATTGGTTTCATAGACCCTTTTTAAAAGTAATTTTCTTGTTTTGTATAAAATGGTGCCTTAACGTACCCTTAATTCAGTATATGGCAACTCTTCTCTATTTTAATCCCAAAGAGAGTGTCATGTCGTTATATTAATTCCGTTTTGAGAAAAATGGGGTGTGACAACATAGTGACTCTTGTCATGCTCCGAGCCTACACCCTGGACGTGGCCAGTACTCAAGAACCATTGCTGGTCCCTAAGTGAACCCTTGGCCTGGTTGACTACTTAGCGGAAGACTTACTCAACCGATAATAAGCTTAAAAACAAAATTTAGAATATTTAGACTCAAAGTAAATACTCAAGTCAAACTGTTTGTAAAAAAACTCAATGACATAAGTATAATAGTTTGCAAAAAAATCTCAAGAAAAAGTAAATACTGAGAGACTCCTCAACTCTATCTATCTATGAAGCCTCTGTTACTCAAGATGGATGTCGGGACAAGATCCTCGACATCTCAAGACACCTGACTAGAAAATAAATGTGAAGTCCCCCGGAATGCAAGGAGGCTCACCCAAGCTATCTGAAGTGTAAAGTGATCTCAACGAACCTCTTGATGATCCTAACACTTGTATTTGCATCATAAAAAGATGCAGATCGAATGACATCAGTACATTGAATGTACGAGTATGTAATATGGATGAATAAATAAATAACTGAACTAAAGGACTGAAAGCAACTCAACTGAATCAATACATGAAAATGAAGTGAAAACCATTTAAGCTTTACAATAAGATATGCAATAAAAGCAATAGGAAAATAATATACTTTACTTTGTGGAAAGTTTCTCTAATCGACAACCATTACTATGAGCCTAGCAATGATACAATGTTTCACCCACGTTGCAAGGGTCATCCTATACCTTGCCGGGGTATAGGATGCTACTGTAACTATGGATCCATCTAATAGGCCTTGTCAGAGGCAGTGAGGTGTTACACGATAAATTGGTGTGATCCTATCCTACGCTGGCTACGTAGTTTTATGGGACTTGAGTTAAAAATAGACTCTTACCCGATTCGGTGCTACTACTCTCAAAATATTATATATACTTTATGCTCAATCACCCTTTACAAAGAAAGGGACTATTACTTTACCTTACTTTACTTTTCACTTTGCTCAATCACCTTTTACAAAGAAAGGGACTATTACATTATTGAAGAACTTTTTAAAAACATCAATCATACTCTTTCTTTTTTTCAACTGTCAAATAGTACATATCAAATCATTTGATTCTTCCTTTAAAGACTCTGTTCAAAACTTACATTTAAAAGGTATACTTATGGACGTATCTTTCAACTCCAAGATCGATATATAAAAATTGAAAACTCTTATAATTTTTTGAAAATAGTTTTATCTTTTTCAATATAAACATGATACATTCGGAACCCTTTAAGTTCCCTTAAACTCCTTTTTCAAAATAATGCTTTTAAACTTTTCTCTTAAACTAACTTTAGTTTTCAAAATTAATGTAAGGAAAACTATTGACTCAAAATACTTTTAGAAAAACCCAATATATATAGGGTTCATGTGAAACTACAAGCATGAAAAATAATTTCAGAATTTCAATGCATAAAGTATCGCAATCTCATATTATAGGAATCTCATAGAAGTGAGGGACAACCCTAGATTTAACTTACTACTGACTGAATTGAGATATAGGGCGTGAGGACGAACTAGTCCAACACTATGAATAGTCATACATGCCTGATTATGAAGCTATTAGACCGAAAACTTTGGTGGAGACTTCATTTTTCTTGATCTCGAATTAGAACACTACCTTTCTTGGATGAAATCTTTGGTCTTGAAATCTTGATGCTTGATCTTGATAAAATAAATTCTTTTATGGAGTTCTTAGAGTGGAAGAACTTGGGAAATCCTTGGATGGAAGGCTTCTCTTTGTATCTTGAATTTTTGGCATGAAAGTTTTAGGGTTCTTGATGGAGAAGAGAAACCTTAGGTTAGTTTTAAGAGAGTTTCTAGATACTTGAAGGTTTAGATTAATGACTTTGAGAGGAAACCTTTTTACTGGAATGATATATACAGTTAAAACACTCAAAAATGACTTTGAATAAGGTTAAAAAGCTTGGGAAATGACCAAAATAACACTAGAACGTGTGTAGGAAGTTGCTGAAAAAAATATTGCAGAAATCCTTCACAGAAGGTTCTACCATTCGTCAAAATATCTACCATTCGTAGGTCAAGTCGTAGTTCTACGACTGCCTGATAGGGTTTCAGTAAAACGGGCATAACATTTTACTCCGAACTCTAAATAAAGCAAACTTGGCAGCATTCGAAAGAGGACTCAAAGTCCTTTAATTTGGTAGGTATGGGCCACCTAATGCAATATGTGTTGAGAGATATGATTGTTTGAAGTTGACTCAAGTAGAATCTTATGTCAAAACTTAATCGGTAAGGAAACTTTCAACTCAACTTTGTGCTAGGGGATTCTAGTGACCTTAATTCATATCAAAATTCATTCCCACACTAGAGAATTGAACTTTACACATATGAACAATTTAAGAATCACCCGATACGACCTTACATGTAAATGAAGAATAGCTCGGGTCTTAACTTAGATATTTTTGGGGTTTTACAATATCTCCCCCTTGGATAATTCATCCTCGAATGACAATTAATCTGAACATGGAAGGGAAAGGAGTTACTCTTACAATCTTTTGACTTCTGAACTTGTCTACTAATATAGGTAGAATTGATTCATACTGAGAGTTTTAAAACTAGACTAGAGCTCACTTGGCACGAACATTCAAATAAGATTTCAAGATTACATGTCATGATATGAACTTTCTAAGAATCAGAATAGAAACGTCAACTCTCTCCCATCTATCATTACTCAACTAGCATCATCAACATCACTAACAGAACTGAAAAAGGATCACTAAGAGAGCTTAGAGTAAAGATCATAAGCACGATTCATTCAAAAAATATGATGTAAGAATATGCATGACATAACATTATTGCTCTTGCCATTGAGGGTAAATCATGAATTCGTGAGAATGAGCATATTATGAGACATGAATCCTTATATGAATAGATTCATATCATGAGGCTAATATTCATAACTTTATGGAGTAAGATTGAGATCAATGGGCTAAAGGCTTTGCCCCTCATTTTGGGAACTTAGTATACATGTAAATATGTTTGAAGTGTATGAGCATAGGTCATGGACACATTTCTAATATTAGAAACATCAATAGGATATTGTAATGACTGAACTTTGAGAAATACGCTAGAGTATAAATAGATTGATATAACACTATAACTCTTTCTGAACACATCACTATACGAGTATCCACACTTGATTTGGTTTGTCATCTTATCATCTTCCTCTTATTTCTAAAGTTGATGCTTTATAGATGTGGATATATTCCATCTTTTCTACACTAGTCTATATTTGATTTACTCTAATACTCAGGAAATGCTACTCTCATTGCTACTAAACTTTCCACGTGCAGGCACTAAGATTCCTTCTAAGGCTTCTTTATGAGACACTACTCTTAACTTCTTCCGGCTTCTATAGAAGACTTTCTATAACCGCTACCCGCATTTACCTATAAAGTCATTTAATCTAAATCTTAATAGTCTGACTTCTCATTCTTAACCCACTAATAACGTCCTTCTAAGTTCATATCTAGCTAACTGGAGGAAACTTGAACTATATTTAAGAGGCTCATCATTGGCTAGGCTATATAAAAAATTTTCTATCAAACTCTTAAGGGTAATAAATAATGCTTACATCAGCCTACCCCACATTGATACCTCAACTATACTATCTAGGCACACATGAAAAAGAATCATAAACTTAATTAAAACCTTTTCTTACTACATATGATCTCGGGCACACATCTTAATGCTCTTGTTAATCTAATGACTTAGCCACACTTTATTCCTCTCATCTAAAAGTCAGAATCCCCCACTTGTACCACTCACATTCATTGCAAATTAACACCTTAATTCCTCACCTACTCTATATCAAATCTATTAGATCAAATCCCAAAACTAACATCATCACCTCATATTGCCATCCTTTTTATCACGACACTCATCTCAAATTCAAGCTGAGTGTCTAGTACTAAACACAAATATCAATATAATTGCTCACATACTATACTAACTTATAACTACTAGATAAAATTAAGAAACACTCACCATTAAGACCTCATGACAAGTAGTCAATCTTTATCTCCCAGTCTACCTATTTACATATTACCGTCACATTCCCTTTCACAACTTAAGTATTATTTACTCTTTCACTATACATCATTGTCTAGTTAGTTCTATAAACCTCTGAATACAATGTGGCTCTCCCTTCAAAAAGCATAAGCCTAACTTAGATCTTTCACCTCATGAATACTCTGCTCTTCTATTCAACACCTATACTTGGTCTTCACTAACACAGTGGAACATCGACATAAACTTCCTTCTAGATAAAGTATAATCTAACTCATCCTGACTAGTAACTATTATTTTACCTTATATCATAAAATCCACACAAGATTACTACTCCTAAGCCTACACATAAGGGAAAATCCTCATTAATAACTTACTAGGTGCATGGCTGCAACTATACACTTTACTCAATAACTATCCCCATTTCTTAGGTTACTACTTCTCTAAATGCATACTTCTAACTCTATGCACTTCTACTACTACTGGCCCATAATATCACAAATCGCACGATCTTTCGGGAGAAAGAAAATACCACCCAAGCATCCTTAAACACACTTCCCTCATAAGGGTATCACCTGAAATAAGGTTTAGAAAAGAGATTCTGGGAGTATATCTCACTTTTATCTCAAACGCACAATTTTATATGGATAAGAGTGCATTCTTTCGAATCTAAACACTTATGCTCACTCACAGGCTTCTCTCAAGCCCCTCGACAGTCTCATGACTATCTCAAGACTTTTGCTGAGAGTAACTCATCGATAAGGATCTGGACTTTGCTATTTCAACCACATTAAGTATGTGGGGTAGTCGAATGGATTTGAAAAATGTACGAGTATGAATAAGTTCCTTATGATACAATTCTATTACACGATTTAGAGTATGAAAGAAGGTAAACTTTTCTTAAATGTATGTAGTTCCTCATTTATAGAAGTGGGGCCCTTACAACCACAAATAAGATTCTACCGATACGGCTATACAGACACCCTAGGACACTTTAACTATGTGCTCTGATACCAAGTTTGTCACGACCCGAGCCAACACCTTGGACGTGGCCGGCACTTGAGAACCATTGCTAGTCCCAAAAAGAACTGTTGGTCAGGTTGACTACTTAGTGAAAGATTTACCCAAGCGATAATAGGCTTAAAACAAAATTTAGAACATATAAACTCAAAGTAAATACTCAACTCAAATTGTCCGTAAAATACTCAATGACATAAGTATAATATCTTGCAAAAACATCTCAAGGAAAAGTAAATACTGAGAGACTCCTCAACTCTATGTATCTATGAAGTCTATATTACTCAATATGGATGTCGGGACAAGACCCACGACATCTCAAGACAACTGACTAGAAAATAAATGTGAAGTCACCCGGAATGCAAGAAGGCTCACCCAAGCTATATTAAGTGTAAAGTGATCTCAATGAAGAGCATGTTGATGATCCTGAACACCTGTATTTGCATCATAAAAAGATACAGGTCAAATGACATCAGTACATTAAATGTACGAGTATGTAATATGGCTGAATAACTAAATAACTGAACTAAAGGACTGAAAGAAACTCAATTGAATCAATACATGAACATGAAGTGAAAAACCATTTAAGCTTTATAATAAGATGTGCAATAAAAGCAATAGGAAAATAATATACATTACTTTGTGGGGAGTTTCTCTAACCGACAACGATTACTATGAGCCTAGCAATGATACAACGTTTCACCCATGTTGCAAGGGTCATCCTATACCTTGTCGGGGTATAGGATGCTATGTAACTATGGATCCATCTAATAGGCCTTCTAAGAGGCAGTGAGGAGTCACACGATAAAATGGTGCAATCCTATCCTACGCTGGCTACGTATTTTGATGGGACTTGAGTTAAAAATAGACTCTTACCCAATTCGGTGCTCGACACTATTCCCATAATATTCAATATACTTTATGCTCAATCACCATTTACAAAGAAAGGGACTATGAATTTACTTTACTTTTCGGTTTTCTCAATCGCCCTTTACAAAGAAAGGGACTATTACATTACAGAAGAACTTTTCAAAAACATCAATCATACTCTTTCTTTTTCTCAATTGTCAAATAGTCATATGAAATCATTTGATTCTTCCTTTAAGACTCTGTTCAAAACATGCATTTAAAACATATACTTATGGACTTATCTTTCAAGTCTAAGATAGATATATAAAAACTGAAAACTCTTATACTTTTCTGAAAATGGTGCTCTGTTTTTCAATATAAACATTATACATTCAGAACCCTTTAAGTTCCCTTAAACTCCTTTTTCAAAATAATGCTTTTAAACTTTTCTCTTAAACTCATTTTAGTTTCCCAAATCAATGTAAGAAAAATTACTAATTCAAAATACTTTTAGAAAAACTCAATATATATAGGGTTCATGTGGAACTACAAGCATGAACAATAATTCAAAATTTTCAGTTCATAAAGTATCGCAATCTCATATTATAGGAATCTCATAGATGTACGGGAAAACCCTAGATTAAACTTGCTACTGACTGAATTGAGATGTAGGGCGTGAGGACGAACTAGTCCAACACTATGAATAGCCTTACATACCTGATTATGAAGCTATTAGACCGAAAACTTTGGTGGAGACTTCATTTTTCTTGAGCCCGAGTAAGAACACTACCTTTCTTAGATGAAATCTTTGATCTTGGAATCTTGATGCTTGATCTTGATAAAATAAATTCTTTTATGGAGTTCTTAGAGTGGAAGAACTTAGGAAACCCTTGGGTGGAAGGCTTCTCTTTGTATCTTGAATTTTTGGCATGAAAGTTTTAGGATTCTTGATGGAGAAGAGGAACCCTAGGTGAGTTTTAAGAGAATCTCTAGATACTTGAAGGTTTAGATTAATGGTTTTGAGAAGAAAACTTGTTACTTGAATGATATACACAGTTAAAACACTAAAAAATGACTTAGAATAGGGTTAAAAAGTTTAGAAAAGGACCAAAATAACACTAAAACGTGTGCAGGAAGTTGCTGAAAAAAATATTGCAGAAATCTTTCACAAAAGGTTCTACCATTCGTCAAAATATCTACCATTTGTAGGTCAAGTCGTAGTTCTACGACTGCCTGATAGGGCTTCAGTAAAATGGGCATAACCATTTACTCCGAACTCTAAATAAAGCAAACTTGGCGGCATTGGAAAGAGGACTCAAAGTCCTTTAATTTGGTAGGTATGGGCCACCTAATGCAATATGTGTTGAGAGATATGATTGTTTGAAGTTGACTCAAGTAGAATCTTATGTAAAAACTTAATCGGTAAGGAAACGTTCGACCCAACTTTTTGCTAGGGGATTCTAGTGACCTTAACTAATATCGAAATCCATTCCCACACTATAGAATTTACCTTTCTACATATGAGCAATTTAAGAATCACCCGATACGACCTTACATGTAAATGAAGAATAGCTCAGGTCTTAAGTTAGAAATTTTTGAGGTGTTACAACTCTACTGGGGACATACCTAGATTCTTACCATTACGTGTCTTGTGTGCTTTGTGGGTTTACTTTCTTTTTTTTGGTAGCTTTATTTTTTTGTATTTGTACATTGTCTTATTTTTAGTCTCATGCTTAATCTCTTCCATTTCTTCTTATTCAGTCCATATATGTTACTTTATTTTTTTTTATTCATTTTTTTTATTTTCATAATTTATCCCCTTCCTCTTTTCTATATTTGGTTTCCTTACATTATGCTCCGTGTTTAAACCCTTTCCTTTCTTGTTCTATGTTTAGTTACTTTGCTATCACATGTTTGTATGCTTTATTTAGTTGACATATTTTATTTATTTTATTTTAATTGTTTTACATGGAAAACCCTATCCTTATCCCTTATGTGTTTTATATTATCTTATTTCTCTTTGCTTTTATTTTGTTTTACATGTATTTTTTTGTATTTATTTATTCATGTATTTATTTATTTACTGCTTTCCTTAAAGTATTTATGTGTTACTGTTTTTCACTTAAATGCTAATTATTACCTCTTTAATAAACTGACATTCCGCCCATACTTCCCTCAATTGGGAACCTCTTCTTTTTTTTCTCGTGATGTTATGTCTTTTCCCTTCTAACAAATTCTCTTTTAAAAAACCCTATTTTAGAGAGTTGGCAGATGCGTGGCAGAAGTGGATAGTCTTACTACCGTGGAACCATGTGCCTTATCGCATAAGAATATCTTCCGTCCATGTCTATCCAACTCTTAGAAACTTTAAGATTGTGTTGTATCCACCCTTAATTAGGTCTTGCATGCATGGAACCTTAGGTGATTTGATGCTTGGTGTTAACCCACATTATTAATAGCAACCCTATTTAATAGACAAACTTCATATTTATATGTGTCAAAGTGATCACGATATATTAATCCAAGCCAATTATGACAAAATGAAGTTCAGAAATTATTATCATGTGTTGTCTTTCTTTTTGTAGATTCATGATGTTGGAGTTCTTCGAATCAATGACATGGAGGAGTTTGAAGTTTAGGATCACCTCCATTTTTTATCCTGACCCCTTAGTTTCATTTATGTCTTTATCATTTTCAAAAGTTGTAATGGTCACATTTATTATTAATAAAATAGTTTTTTTTTTCATATTGTTTTTCCAACTCTAAAATCCAAATAATGCCAATAAGGCTTGGATTAAGTATCGAAATCACTTACTTGTCGTCTTAGGCCTGCCTCTGGCTCAATGAGGTCCCGTACATTTAGGACGTTTATTTACTTCAAAATTATGTGGACTTCATCACTCTTTCAACTCTGTCATCATTATTCTCACACTCTAAAAAATTAGCACCTTATCATTCATTAAGTATTTCTTCAATCATTTTCAATTATAAGTTTCGTCAATTTAATGTTATTATTATTTTTTACTTATGTTATATGCTATCTCTTGCTTGTGTTTGATTTATTTATTTTTGCTTAAAGGTTGTCTAGCATTTGAACTTTGGCTTGACTAAAAATCTGCAATATGATAAATATGTTCAACATTTGAAAAAATTTCAATTACCATTCTTCTCATCCAACACAAAGTACCTTTTAGACTATTTCTCCTCATTTTGTTCTTGCTCACGCACTCCCTCTACAAATATCTTTGACAGAAATCAATTTCAATACTTTGCATAGTGTAGGAATACATGACAAAACGGAGAAGTCTAAGCTAGAGGCACTATAAAAAAAATGCATGACTTGGGAAATGGAGTGAATGGAAAACTACGCTCAAGAAATTTTCATGACCTGAGGTATAAAAAATTATGTTTGTATCCAAGAGTTTAATTGCCATCAAGATATAGAGTTCTGAAATTCAACATGTTTGACGGACATGGAAACCCAATCGCACATCTCAAGAATTATTGCAGCAGATAAATTGACATAGGAAATAATGAAGCTCTCCTAAGGAGATTATTTATTCAAAGCTTATCACGAATAACCTTCACTTGGAACGTCAGACAAGACTTTGATAAATAGCTTGCATGGAAAGATATGACTCGAGACTTTGTAGAACAATATAGGTTTAACATTAAGAATCATCTTACAATATTGGATTTGCTCGAAGTAAAAAAATGACTTGTGAATCTTTTGAGGAATATGTCATACGATGGAGATTAGAAGCTTTTAAAATACGTCATTCACCGCATGAAGAGGACTTGATCCAAACTCTCATTAGATCACTTGATGGTATAGATTACAAAACATTGTTCTTCATAAGTATTCAAAGCTTTGACAATCTAATTCGAATTGGAAAAGAATTAGAATATTGCATTCGGTCGGGGAGAATTATTGATGAACAAACTCCTTTTCAAGTATTGAAAAATTTATTGGATGAGAGGAACAAGGACGCCTCAACTTCTATACCTCAGAAACGACACAATCAGAATATTGAACAAGTTCATGCTATTTTTGACACACGTTCCAAGCCTTATAACCTGCAAGTATCTCAACATGAAGCTTATTCAATACAATCTAACCCTTACCAAGATTCTTCAAAGGTATTTTGAACACAATCTGAGTCTTGTCAACATAAGGTAAGGAAACCTCGTACCTTTACCCCTTAACTAAAACTTTGATTAGCATTTTTCAAAGATTACGGGATAAAGGACTTCTAAAACCAAGAGAAAGATGGATTCCTGTTCACTCGTCTTCAACTTTTGATCCATCCAAAAATTGTGTGTATCACTCAGATATTCAAGGTTGTGAAACAGAGGAATGTCTAGCATTGTAAAATAAAATTCAAAATATGATTGAAAAAGAAAAATAATAGTGCAACAAGGGTCGATAAAACAACAATTGCAATTCTACTGCGGTGAATGCGATCATTGTTTTAGGTAATCCTATGAAAATATCTTCAATACATTTGTCAAGGAAGCGCAAATCACATCAGAGGATTTAATAAGGACAAGATTCTTTTGAACAAAATATCATTACTCCCTACTCATTTTACGTCAAGAAAACTCTCTTTTTTCTATTCTTTTCTCTTGTATTCATGAACTATGTTTCACCTTATTTCCTTTTGGATACATAGAAAATCCTTGTTGGGTTTGGTCTCTATCAAATAAATTCTTCTTCTTTTCCTACGACCTTTCAAAACAATCTCTTCAAATTTAAATATAGTGCTATAATTGACAGACTCTCGAACATAATTAACATGCAGATCCGAAGTCAAGTCTTAATGTTCAAATATAAGACAATTATTTTCTTTTTGATCTAATGATTTTCTTTGAGTGAAGCAGGGCCACAAAAAATCCACTAATCAAATTGGGCAGATTTTTTTGAGAAAACCTCAAAAATTTCATGAATAGGCAATTTTTCAACACGTAAGAAAGTAAATATATTTTATATCCTAAACTGGGGTAAAAGTTTTTGAGAAATCCTCAAAATTTTCACACGACTTGCAATTTTGAATTTCATGAAATCAATAAAAAAAAAAGTAAAGGTATGATCCAATCTTTCTTTTTAGACTTTATGATTTCTCTCTGGATGCAGGAATAGGTTATAAATGAGCCTGCTATTAGATTTGACATAAAGAGATACTATTTAGACTAATTTGAATCAAGCTACTATTTGGGCTAACTTGAATCAAGCTACTATTTGGACTACTTTGAATCAGGCTACTATTTGGCTACTATTTGAGTCAGGTTACTATTTGACTACTATCTTAATCAAGCTACTATTTAGTTACTATTCGAGACGGGCTATTATTTTGCTACTCTTCGAATCAGGCTACCATTTGGCGATTACTTGAATGAGGCTACTATTGAGCTACTAATTGAACCATATTACTGTTGGTATTAAACTATTATTGGCCTACTGAATATTTATTACGAATCATGCTACTACATTTAGGCTCGTCCGCCTTACAATAGAACATTTTGGCTCGTCTACTTTACAATAGAACATTTAGGCTCGTCCGCTTTACAATAGAACATTTTGGCTCGTCTACTTTACAATAGAACATTTAGGCTCGTCCGCCTTACAAGAGGACATTTAGGCTCGTCTGTCTTACAATAGGACATTTAGGCTCATCCGCCTAATAATCGGATATTTAAATTATTTATTAATACTTGTTTTCACATTATTATATCTCTATATGCTAACAAATTTATTCGAAGTTAACCATTGTTCTTTGGAAGTTGACTATGTCAGATATCACCCTTTTAAGAAATTAAGCCAAAATATTTATCGAGGCTAAACATTGTTTTTCACAAAGCTGATATGTTTTCTTATCTCCCTTCGTCATTATTGCTTTCTATTATACATCCTTTTATCGCGTGGATTCATACTTTTCTATATTTATGAGCTAACCTTTTAATCTAGTTATATTAGAAATTGCAGGTATCAAGAGCTTAAAAGCAAAATAAGAGTTGATTGAAAATGATTTTTGTTCTCATTTCTTAAACATAATCCTTTATTCCTACATAATTGCACTTTGACATGAATCATTTTCACTTTGTCTTGCCACATCTCTCACATGACCTTACACTTTGATCTTATCAATTCAAGCTACTACCACCTATTTGAAACTTGTATCGTCATTTCATTTCTCTAGAAGTTTTGTCCGTTCCTAAATCTAGAACTACACAAGGCCTAATTCTCGTAAAACCAGAGAAATTTAGGTGACTTGAAACTGAAGTCTCGATTGCATTATTTTTAATCCCCGTGTTATTTCATCAGGTCCCACTAGCACTATCTCGTTAGTCAGACAAAATCGGCTACTCAATCAACATTATTTGCCCGACAATTCATCCTTCATTTTCGAGAAAACAAGGGGCAGTTGTTGACACCTAATTTAGACCGACCTATAACCCATTTTAGATTACTATTCGATTAAATATGTATTTTAAAAACTTATCTTTTTTATTATATGCTTAAGTTTATGTTTAATTTTTATCTAATCAACTATATACTTTGGTATCATTAATTTATAAATTTACCATTATTATTTATTTATTTTTAATTTATCAGTTCTTAATTCGAAGTAATAATTTTCATACTTTCAAATTCTTATATATTTGTTATATATAGTATAGATATCATTAATTGAGATGTGTGCTTCTTTTATAAAAAGCTATTATTTATTAATAAAGTTTACAATATAATGTAGTATTTTTATTAAATAGCAATCTATACCAACTCTTTTCAATTCTAACCTTTGTTATTTAATTCTTGGTCAAATGCTATAAAAATCTTGTCAATTATAACCTATTTTGGTCAAATTTTGGTTCTAAATTAATCACAACCTTTAATCCATCTCAAATAAACGGATGAGATTAAATCCTAACAACTAAACCCTCACTCACTTCACTCTTCCTCTTCTCACAAAAAGAAAATATGTCGCACCCTCACCAATTTCCCCCTCTTCTCCTCTCCTAAGACCAGTGCCTCCCACACCCCCTTGATCTTCTCTCCCTCACACCTAACTCCGATTGGTGAACCTACCGCCGCCACCGCTCCTTCACTGTCTAGTCAACGGTGTCGTCCTCTCCGCCACTTCACCCTCGTTCATTCTCAACTTTCCCTTTTGCCTTTTTGCTTTGCTAGCGAGAAACCTTTTCTCCTAGCCGGTGAATTCTAAACCACCACCATGCAACCACAGCAAGTTGGGCGCTGATCCAAGTAGGATAAATTTAAGTTTAAGTTTAATTCATCCTTTGAGGTTTTTCCTTTTCTTTTATATATTGTTGTATGTATTGGTTAGCTTAATTAGTTAAAAAATAATTATTTTTCTTCTATGTTTATCAGTGTTAATTCTATGTGATCAGCATAGATCTCGCATCGAACTCCATACAGGTAGTGCCTCTAGATCTTAAGCACAAAAACCATCGCTGCCAACTCCAAATTATGAGTGGGGTAGTTGTGCTCGTGCACCTTAAGCTTCCTCGATACATAAGCTATAACCCAGCCCCGCTATATCAATACAAAAACCAAACCAATCCCAAATGCATCACAATACACCATGAAGCCCTCGCACTTAACTGGAAGAGTAAAAATAGGTGCGGTACTAAGAAACTCCTTGAGCTTTTGAAAGGTCAACTCACACTCCTCATAATCACTCAAATAGAACTTCAAGGCGAGTCGACCAGGTTAAAGGTCCTACAATAGTAGAGAAATTCTTCAGAAACTGTTTGTAGAAACCTGCTAATCCGATGAAGCTCTGAATCTTATTCACTGAGGTAGGCCTAGCCCAATCATGAATAGAATCCACTATAATGCCATCCTTGGACACCACGTGCCCAAAGAATGTTATAGACTCAAGCCAAAACTCACGTTTTGAATATTTGGCATAAAGCCACTGATCTCTCAAAGTCTTGAGCACAATCCTCAAATATTGATCATGCTCTTCTCGGCTCCGCGAGTACACCAAAATGTCATCAATGAACACAATGCTAAAAGAATCAAGGTATGGCCTGAACACACGCATCATCAAGTCCATAAAGGCAGTAGGGGTATTTGTCAACCCAAAAGACAGTAGTAGGAACTCATAATGGTCGTAACGAGTCCTAAATGCGGTCTTACGGATGTCCACTACCCTAATCCTCAGTTGATGGTAACCAAATCTCAAATAAATCTTCAATAACACTGCGGCACCCTGAAGCTGGTCAAACAAATCATCAGTACGAGGCATAGGATAAGATTCTTCACTGTTACCTTATTTAGCTTCCAGTAATCAATAGACATCTGCATAGATCTATCCTTCTTCACAAACAGGACTGGGTCACCCTAAGAAGACACAATTGGCCGAATGAATCCTTTACCCAAGAGATTCTGAAGATGAACACTAATCTCCTTGATCTTTATGGAGGCCATACGATAAGACGGAATAAAAATTGGACGAGGGCTCGGCTCTAGGTCAATAGCAAAGTGTTGACATCCAATTTTGACCGACCTATAATCCATTTTAGATTGCTATTCGATTAAATATGTATTTTTAAAACTTATCCTTTTTATTATATTCTTAAGTTTATTTTTAATTTTATATCTAATCAACTATATACTTTGGTATCCTTAATTTACAAGTTTATTATCAGTATTATTATTATATTATTATTATATTTATTTATATATCTATTTATTTTTAATTTATCAGTTCTTAATTCGAAGTAATGATTTTCATACTTTCAAATTCTTATGTATTTGTTATATATAATATAGATATCATTAATTGAGGTAAGTGTTTCTTTTATAAAAAATTATTATTTCTTAATAAAGTTTAGAGTATAATGTAGTATTTTTTATCAAATAGCAATCTATACCAACTCTTTTCAATTATAGCCTTTTTTATTTAATTTTTGGTCAAATCCTATACAAATCTTGTCAATTTTAACCTATTTTAGTCTAATTTTGATTCCAAATTAATCATAACCTTTGATCCATCTCAATTCAATGGGTGAGATTAAATCCTAACAACTAAACCCTGACTCACTTCACTCTTCCTCTTCTCACAAAAAGAAAATCCAATGCACCCTCACCGATTTCCCCCTCTTCTCCTCTCCTAAGACTAGGGCCACCCACACACCCTTGATCTTCTCTATCTCACACCCAACTCCGGTCTGTGAAATTACCATCACCACTGCTCCTCCACTGTCTAGTGAACGGCGCCGCCCTCTTTGTCGCTTCACCCTCTTCCGCTGCCCTCTTTGCCGCTTCACCCTCTTCCGCTGCCCTCTTTGCCGCTTCACCCTCCTCCAATCTCAAGTTTCCCTTTCGCCTCACTCCTTCGCCGGCCAGAAACCTCTTCTCCCAGGCGACGAATCCAAAACCACCACCATGCAACCACAACAATTCGGGCGATGATCTGAGTAGGATAAATTTAAGTTTATGTTTAATTCGTCCTCTGAGCTTGTTCCTTTTCTTTTATATATTGTTGTATGTATTGGGTTAGCTTAATTAGTTAAAATTAACTATTTTTCTTCTATGTCTATTGGTGTTAATTCTATTTTCTCGCTTGTCTATTTTATTCATGTTTCATGTTAGTTAAATATTTAGCCTCTACTTATTTTGTATTAAATTTAATTTCATATCTCTTATCACTTAGATTTTCTTCAATTAATTAAATAATTAGTGACCTTATTTGCCACATTTAAACCCCCACATAATTTTATGAGATCCGGCTAGGACCCATATTTGTGGATCTCGAGAGGTGCTTAACACCTTTCTTTTGAGGTAATCTCAATCCTTACCCGATCATTGGTTTCATAGACCTTTTTAAAATTAACTTTTTTGTTTATTATAGAATGGTGCCCTAACGCACATTTAATTCGATAGTGGCCACTCTTATCTTTTTTTAATCCAAAAAAAGAGTTTTCACGTCGTTGCAATGCCTTTTATAGAAAAATGGGGAGCGACACAAAGTCAATATCGCACTCCTAGGGAAGGCCAGGTAGGTTAGTAAGGAAAACATCCACAAAGTCACGAACAATAGGTACTCAATCAACAGTAGGGACATCCCTACTCACATCCCGCACATAAGCCAAATAAGTTAGACCCCCACTATCCATTAACTTCTGAACCCAAACAAAAGCAATAACCCTTGTCAGTGTGCGGCTGCAAGAGCCCTGCCACACCACCGAAGGGATAGTAGGCATGGCTAAGGTAACGATCTTAGCAAAACAATCCAAGACCGTATGGTAGGGGGATAACTAGTCCATGCCCAGAATGACCTCAAAATCCAACATATCTAGCACATAAGGTATGCCCAAGTGTCCCACCCCTGGATAGTCACCAAACATGATCTATAAACACGATCCACTACTAAAGGCTCACCTACGGGGGTTGAAACACGTAACGGCGCTGCAAAAGGCTCAAAAATCATACTCAATTGAGAAGCAAAATTCACAGGTACATATGAAAAAGTAGAGCCCGGATCAAATAAAGTTGAGGCACACTGATGGCATAAAAGAAACGTACATGTGATAATAGTGTTTGATGCCTCAGCCTCCGCCCTTGCTGGAGTTGCATAAATATGGGTTTGTCTGCCTCTACCCTGAGCATTAGCCCTATCACCAGACCTACCACCCTAGGGTCCTCCCCGAGCTCCCTGATGATTGCCTAGCCGGTCCTGACCCTAGGCACCGCCTCTAGCTGGAGGTGTTACCGTTGTTACTGGTCTAGCTGGATATGGAGTAGGTGCAATCATCCCTCATCAGGGACAGTCCCTAGACCTATGACCAAGCTCCCAACAATCATAGCAACCCTATGAAGATCGGCCTGCAAAATAACAGCCATCATGGTCAGAAGTGCCCGACTGCGAACCCCCCAAACTTTGACCCATACTAGCATTACCCTGACTATACCGATCACCCTCTAAATCTTGAAGTGAGGCCTGAACAGGCCGGCTAGACTTAGCGTGCTGAAATTGCTGGCGAGGTCTATCATATGAATCCCCGGGCCCAAAATGGGACCCACTATAGCTGCCCCAATGTCGAGCCCTTTTTTCACTGCCCCATAGGCCTCGCAACGGAGTTTTTCCATAGTATGGGCATGGTCCATGAACTCCAAGAAAGAGTAGCCCACTTAAACCATAAACTAGATTTGGATCTGTAGTTATTGTCTCAACCCACGAACAAAGCATTAAACTCTCTCCTGCTCGGTAGGCAACATCATCAAAGCATGGCGGGAAAGCTCGTGAAACCTCGTCTCATACTTATACACAGTCATGGAGCCCTACTCCAACCTCGAGATTTGATGACGGAGTCTATCTCTGACACTCCTCAAAATAAACCTGGCCAAGAAGGCCTCTAAAAACTAAACCTAAGACATCGAAGGTGACCCAGCTGGTCTAGTCTTTAAGTAAGAACACCACCGATGTTTGGCTGGCCCATTAATTTGATATGCGGTGAAGTCGACTCTTCTTGACTCCACTAGCCCAAAAGTATATAGCCGGTCACGTAAAGTCATCAGAAACTCAAGGGCATCCTTTCCAATCCCTATAGAAAACCTCGTAGGTGACACCCTCAAGAACACTCTGAGCATCTTTTTCTCCTCAAGCGACATAGCTTCGGCTGCGATAACTAAATGGTAGTGGCAGGTGCTGGTGGCACATCAACTTATAGAGCCGTAGCAACAGGTTGACCCAGTGGTACTGGTGCAATTGGAGCTGGGGCCTACAGCATACCCCTAAACTAGTAAGAAATTGAGTAATGGCGCTTGAATCTCGAGAACCATAGCTGGTCCAGGTGGTGGCTAGGATAGACCTAGCCCCACCGACTGAGGGGGAACCGGAGTTGTCTGAGACTCCGCCATTGGCTCAGAAATCCTCTATCTATCACGAGCTGGTGCTGCAGCCCTCACATGATGTTGAGGTAGTCCTCTGCCCCTATTTGGGCCTCTATATGTAGGCTGGAGTGGATCACCCTTGGCCGCTGAGCCACGCATACGAGCCATTCTGCAAAAGAAAGACACAAGTTGTACGATAGTGATACAAAAGGGAGAATATTCCTAACAATGCCCTATAGCCTCCCGAAGATAGGATACGGATAGCTCCGCACTGATCCGCATGACTCTACTAGACATTAGCTTTGTACAAGTGAGATCAGTGAACCTGGGCTCTGATACCAACATGTCACGACTCAATTTCTTAGGTCATGATGACACCTACTATAATTCATCAGTAGGTAAGCCAACCCGTAATCTGGAATGTCAAGTAGTGGGTATAAAGGTAGAAACAATGCAAGAATAGCTAATTTAACATAAATAAAAGAAAAATAAGACGGAAGCAACATATACTTACAAAACAAAAGATCCAACCCAGAACCTAAAAGTCACAACTACATAGTTACTACAAAAAAAGAGTACAAGTCCAAAAAGTGGACCAACAAAATATACAGACTTGTTTCAGATACAAAAGACTAGCCAAATAGTACAGAAGGAGACGGGTATGACCCAAGATACCATAAGCTCACCCTCGCCTCCAAATCATGCGCCAACTGGCTCAAAATCAACGTTGATAGTTGGTGCTCAAATCTACATCAGAAAACATATGTAAAGTGTAGTATGAGTACCAAAACAATAGGTATTCAATAGGCATCATAGACCGAGAGATCTAGAAAATTAAAGGCAATATGAAAAGTGAGAATTAAGCACAACAGAGGTCAAAAGGTGGAAATATAATAGGAATGCACACAAGTGTAGAAAAGAATTGAAATGAAACAAGTAACTAGCTAACTAAAAACCTAACGAACCCACATAAGACCAGAAGGAACACTCGTGTGTAAGTTTAGATAAAAACCCGAATGGAACCCATAAGCTCGACACGTACACATAAGAACAACAAGTACTGAGAATGGAACTCAGGGAATCCAAAGACGAAAAGTGTGTAGCTCGGACATCGAACCGTGGATAGGCCTCCCAAAACAACCAATATAACCAAGCTGACATATATCAATTCCGTAGAGGATAATGATCCCGGATCATGGACTTTGGCTGCAAATCATATTTCTAAACCTTGAACCTACGACTAAAATAAGACAGCATGACCAGACCTCGAATCTGTGACCAAATAAGCTTCCGTGAAGGAACCATGCCAACTCATCATCATAGTTCCACCTTGGAATGATGTCAAATCCAAGGTAATCAATAAACACTCCACGCAAGAATTGAATCTAATCCCAAATAGTCGAACAAAGCTAGATATCTCAACCATAAACCACTAGAGCCATAAAAAGAGGGAGTTATGGATAGAAGGTCATCGAAGCTGAGTTACCACCTAACAAAGGCTCATTTTATCAGACCCAAGTCTACTACATCAGTCTACATGGAGCTATGCCGTCCGAAGCGATGTCGGAGCAAAACTATGGCCTATCGGCTCCAAAACAAGCAAGTCTAAGGAAAGCACTATTATACACCTACACTAAGACCAAACATGCTTCCAACAACAACCATAAACAAGTACAACATATGCCACAAGGTAAGGATGATCGTGAAAAGAGAAACAACATGCTAATAATCCCAAAAAAACCCTAAATAAAGCCTAAAACATGATTTCTAAATAACTAAGCATGATCAACTAGCTATCCAACCCAAAATTCCAACTAATCAACAAACATTTACATTCTCAAGCTCAAACTAACGGACAAGAAGTCATAGCCTACCTCAAAGAAGACCACTTGTGCTCTAAAATTACAATTCTAGAGGTTTTCCCTTCTGAATGGTGTCTGAATGATGTCACGCTATCAAAAATAAAATCACAATGTCAATATCAACGTTTTGACACTAAAAGCACAACAATTAGAGACAGATCCAAAATCGAGTAAAAAGATAGAAAAGTGGAACACGCGGCGAGAATCCCAAAATTGACTTCATCAAAAAATTCAATTAAGCTCCACAAACTTGTATCCAAAAATGGGATACAATTCGGGGCACGGAACACAGTCAAACACCAACATGCAACAAATTAAAACTTTAAGCAAACAAAAGAAGGTTGGTCAGCCTCTTCGGGGTGAGTTTTACCTCAAACACACGCTTTCCAAAGTCCCCTGATCACTCCAACGCATAGCCACAACCTTTCTGGACAAACTAGAATTGAAATCACCTCGATTGGACCCCCACATGTCAAGAAATTGAAGAATGAAATTTAAAATCATAGTTGGTCGTGAGTGGCCTTTGATTTAAAAGACCAGTCAAGAATGAACATCTTGAACGCAGCAAGGGGGCCAATCGCGGAGGTCCACTCGACCTGTCCGCCATTATGGAAGGCAACAAGCCAAACCTTTGCGAACACGGCTGGAGACTTACGAATGCGGAGACCAATTCCCTTGGCCTCCGTGAACGCGGCTACCTGCCTCCCAACGCAAAGGCCAAAATTGCCTGCACCAACTGATGCACATCAGCTAGTTTTGGCCAATGCTAAAATCCCTAACAGGGTGCTTGAGATTTGTTCGGAATCCTGTGCACGCAAACAAACTATGCTACCTAACAAAATTTGGTATTCCGGACTAAACGGAGCTGTCGAAACTTCCAATCGGGGTTGTCTTGACAAAAATTGGGTCTCACACCCCAACTCCATTTTAAGCTAAATTCCACAAGGGGGCTTGGAATTAGCCCGGAAGCCTCGAGATCTGTACTACAGTTCCTTCTAGACCAAACTTGATATTTCAGAGCTGATGAAACCATTAAATTGCATTCTGAGATCGTCTTCCTGAACGTTTGACCAAAGTCAACCGTTCAATTTCAAAGGCTCCGAAACACGAAAACTTGCATAGAATCCAAACGAACGACCAGGTGACGAACTACTAATCACAGCAAGCCATAAATGACTTGGGATCTCTACAGAAATGTTCTAAACGACAAAAATAAGGCAATTACATAAAAATGACTTGGAGGTCATTACAGAATGATTCGGAGTTTTCTAAACTCAAATACTTAAATTTAGACAACATCAACATTTCATAGTTGTCTCACTCTGATGGTGCTTTTCTTAAGCTTGAACTTTTGGTTTTAACCAAGTGTAAGCAGCTTGAGGAAATTCCTTCTTGTTTTGGTGATGCCGTAGATCTAAAAAGTATTTAATTAAATAGGTGTGGCTGGTCTGGTTCCAATTCAGCCCTGGAAATTCAAACTACGCAACATGAAGACATGGCAAATGATGCATTCACAATTACAATATAGCCTCAAAACAATATTGCAAACTATATATAATAATAATAAAGTTGGATAAAAAAAATGAGGTGGCATGTCTCATTACGCAGCATTACTATTCATCTTTTTTCTCAGAATTTTGAACTTTTCTCTTAATTTTTTGACAAGAAAACTTGTAAAAATATATTTATTTCCTCATTAATTATTGACATATATCTCATTTCTTTCCTCTATTATCTCTATGCCTGTTTATTTTATGTCATAAAGCCCAATAACAATTTCTTTGGAAGCAATTAAAACGCACGAAGCAGATCAAATTAATGCATCAATTTTTCATAAATTATGCCAGGAGAAACTTTCTTTGAGTTCCATTCTTCAATATATATTGCAATATTTCAACGTATAAAATAACCTAGGGAAAGAAACCTTTCACTTCAAAATTAACATTGCAATATATGCCGGAGAGGGAGAGTTATGGTTTTTCAAAATGCTTTTGGTTTTCTCAGCATCAAGGTTTCATTTCTTTGTTTTGTTTTTAACTGTTTATATTCTGTATGCTTTGGGAATCGATTGAGAAATCAAAATTCATGAGTAGTTACTTTTGTTTCCGATAATGTGTGCTAATTATTAGTCCCTTGAGAATGATTGAGGAAATGAGATCTCTTGTTCTCTTGCAATTTGAATAGAGGAAAATGACCTTTTCAAATATCTTATGTGTAAAAATGACATAAAACTAAAAAAAGTTTGTAAATGAATATAAAAAATTTATATCTAATAGAACCCTTTAATGTTCTTGTGACGATGTAAATTGGAAAAAATTGTCATTTGGTTTGCTTAAATTGTTTGAAGTTTACTGTTTGGTGTCTTAAGGTAAGCTGTTGTTAGGGATGGCAATGGGGTGGGGCTGGGCGGGTGGAGGCTTAACCCACAAAAAAACTATTTATTTAACTGCCAGACTTATGTTAGCCCATTTTTTGGTACTTAAGCAGTATATATATATATATATTTCTTTATAAAGAGTTAAATTATATGTCCTGAGTTATAAAAATTATTCAGTAAATTAAAGCATTCGTGTTTTTTTTCATATCAAGAAATCACTCATGTACTGTCCCTTATCACACTGTCATTGATAGTGTTAAACTGTTAATTAAAAATCACTTTAAGAAATATCGTTGTAACATGATTTTAGAAGGATTCAATATGAGAAAATTATGGCTTAATAGAATCAGTTTGGAGGAAACCCATGACCTGCCCCGCCCCGCCCCGCCCCGCGTTAGATATTAAAAAAAATCATTTCAATTCGCCCTGCCCCACATAAAGTTGAACCCGCCCCACCCTGTATAAGGCCAAAATCTGCCCCGCCCCACATCCGCCCGTGGCATTACCACCCCTAGCTATTGTGGATCCTTTTATCAACTCAACAAACATGGAAAGCAAATTTATCTTTGATCAAACATTCAAACAACTCACACATTCTCATCACTCCAACTCTTAATAATCTTCATTAGTCATATTGTATATCTTTTCAAGTTTATAACTCTTAAATAATATTTTACTTATAATTTTTGACACTTTATCATAATTTTCTTATAATGAATTTTTATTTGATCAAAAGTAAATATGACGTGACACCTTTCATAAATTAAGAATTTTATTTTTGTTGACATTGTCCCTAGTTTTTCCCACGTATATATTATAATATTATAAAAACTCAAAAGTTACTTTTTCACCTCTCTTAATTATGGTAAATGAGCTATATTAAAGTTGTGGAGAAATGAAGTGTTACATACGGATAAAAAAGTTAATATCATTAGACCAATAGCTTGGTATTTTCCCTTCCTATTTGTGAATTTCTTTCAGTTTCATATTCGTAATATTTAATTATTTATTGGTTTAATAAAGATAGAAAATTAAGAGTTGTAATGTATAATAAAGGGTCACCATATATAATATTTCAATTCTATTTTTAAAAGGATGGTCATTGTATAATCTTAAATAGCTTTATAAGTAGTTTATTCAATTTACAAAATTAAAATTTATATGCATATATATGAAATTTTATCTACTTTTTAAAAAAAATTATAATTTTTTCAAAAAAAATTACTAATAGCTTTTATAACCGCACAAAGCGCGGAAAAATTTACTAGTTACAATATAGACACAAAGGGTGGGATGGTGAAAATTTATCAAAAAATAGATATAATTTTGTAATACTCTTTTTTCCACGTCGCCTATTATTATTATAGGTAGGGCTGGGCATAAAATACCGAAAATCGAATTATCAAAACGAATTGAAATTTTTGATAATTTGGTATTCGATAATTTGGTATTCGGTATGGTATTCGGGAGTAAGATTTTACAATTATGGTGCTCGGGTTTGGGTTTGGTATGAGATATTAGTACCATTTGTATTCGGTATTTCCCGAATAACGAATTATTCTTAATGAATGTCATATATCAACATGTTCACTACTCATTAGTACGAGTACAAAGAGAAAGTTAAAGTATAAACATAAACAACCCAAATACATATGTCTTTCGGTTTTATCAATTTGTTTTTCTTGACGTCTTCTTACTTGTTGATCTTCTATTATATCGTGCCTCTACATAAAAAAAAATGAAATAATTGGAGGAATAGTAAACTTTGGTCTTTGTAATACAATCGGCTACAACTTCAATATAATATGGTATTACCGAATACCGTACCAAATCGAAGTTTAATTTACCAATTACCGAATTACCGAACAAAAATTTAAAAATTTTACTTTTGGTATCTACTTTTAACTATCAATTACCGAATCCGATATTTGAAAATCTCAAATCGAATATCGAACGCCCACCCCTAATTATAGGTCAATCTAACCAAATATATATATATATATATATATATATTAATTTTTAGAGAAAATGGTCAAATGCCCCCGTAATCTATAACCGGATTCTCAACTACACACTTATATTTTACGGGGATCCTATTACCCCCTTGAACTATTTTAAAGCGGCATAAATATACCCTTAAGAGTTGACATAGCACAGAGAGTGTGCTCACTCTCCTAAAGGCATGTGAGAGTAAAAAAAAACTGATAAAAAAATAGTTTAAAAATATTTTAACTTTTTAATAAACGGAAAAGGGTCATATTTATCCATGTACTTTAAGTAAAGGGTTATATTTGCCCTTCGTCATACTTTTTTGATATATTCACCCCTACCATCCAACTTTAGGCACATATTTGCCCTTGAATGGTTAAGTGTCAAGTCCTCACTTTTATCATCCTATGTGGCACGCCTAGAGGATATATATATTTATTCCACTTAAATTTTCCTCCTAATTTAATTATTATACCCATTAAACACACAAAATCCAACTCCTACTACTTATTTTATTGTCCCTTTTCTAGCAAAAACCACGATCCTTGAACATTATTAAATTCAAAAGTTCAAGATAAAAAGCATTTGATGTTTCTTCATTTTCCATTAGTTTTGGGTCATTTTTTAATGAAAAAATTAGTACTAGTTTTTTTGGGGGTTTCTAATTTATTGTGGCTATGATTTTATAGCTACGATGTTGAGATGACAAAAGTTCTAAACAAATAAATAAGTTTTTGTTTTAAATTTTGATAACACTACATAAATTTTCTTTCTCTCTATTTGTGCGAAGCTTCTCTGTTGATCAAATTAAGACATGGATGAGCAAAGGATTTTTCTATCGGGGAAGTGACGATGAAATAGTATTTAGGAGTTGGGTTTTATGTAATGGTTGAATTTAATAATTAAATTAGAGAATATTATATATATATATTTCCATTTAATTATGCCACGTGGACGCCATGTAGGATGATAAAAATGGGAGATATGACACTTAACGGTTTAAGGGTAAATATGTACCTAAACTTGGATGGTAAGGGTAAATATATCAAAAAAGTATAACGAAGGGCAAATATAACCCTTTTCTGAAAGTGCAAGGGTAAATATGACCCTTTTCCGTTTAATAAATATAATTTTTCAACTTTTGCCTTTTATTTTATTTTCTTTAGTTTTTTCATTTCTTCCCCTCCCCCCTCCCCCCTCTCATCACTCAACACCCACCCCACCTGTACATTTCCCTTCATCACCATTATTAAATCACCATTACCATAGCAGCCCCATCTCTTCACCCATCTTCTAATACTTTTTCATAATTTGTCTCACTATTATTCACAACCATTAACACTACAAATCACCAAATAATCATTAAAACTATTATT
The DNA here is from genome assembly GCA_018342035.1 of Solanum appendiculatum. NCBI lineage: Eukaryota > Viridiplantae > Streptophyta > Magnoliopsida > Solanales > Solanaceae > Solanum > Solanum appendiculatum. The sequence continues at coordinate 375,880 of JAGDQO010001728.1, forward strand.
TATGTAGTAAAAAAAAAATTGTCATTAAATTTCTTGCTCAGGCAAAATTTATCAACTTTCGAATCTTATTTTCCGTCTCTATTATCGTCTGATGAAGGAATCTAAACTACACTAATAAGAATTTCATGAGCTTGAGCAGCAACCATCAATTGATTCTACTTAACCCTAATAATCGTAATTTCTTCGAGTGTAGAACTTAGAAGGCGTAAATCCTCCACTATTTAAAAAAGAAATCAAAAGGGCATATTCATACCCAATTCCAAGACGATTAGCAAGAACTTCAAGCTTGAAATTGGTCTTAAAGTTGTGAAATTTGAGTGGGAGAGGCCAAAAGGGGTGGTCTAAATAGCTAATAAAGTTGTTGTGGTAGTGCTGCTAATGAATATTAATATTTGATTTTTTGGGTTATGAAAGGTGGGGGTGGGGGGTGACTAGAGAGGAATGGGGTGGAGAGCGATAAAGGTTTTGGGGAGTTATAGTGAAAGAAATTAAAGCATGGCTTAGGAGAAGTGAAGAGTGGAGAAGATGATGAAGAGAAAAACAATAATTACATTTTTTTTTTGTTGATATATATGATATTTGACAACTGGCAGCGCGTGCTGCACACTACATGGAAAGGATCTGGCTGTTTAGTTTTAGGGTTGTATATATTCCACTTTAAAATAGTCCAAGGGGGTAATAGGACCCCCGTAAAATATAAGGGTGTAGTTGAGAATCCGACTATAGATTAGGGGGACGTTTGACCATTTTCTCTAATTTTTATAGTATTTAAATGTAGAAGCTTCAATAATATTGAGAGACCAAGCTTGTCGCACCGGGCTTGTCTAGTGTGGGTTACCTCTCCTGTGTGGTATGCGAGCAATTGCATAGGAGCAGGGGTTTTACCCTGTGCGCACCCAAAGGGTAGCGACTGCGGGTTCCCCTTGTCATAAAAAAAAATAATACGGAGAGCAAAAATGAATTGTCAAGAACATTCTAAAATAAATCTGTAACGGTTGATCTCGTTCGTTTAATTTTCCTTTGAGTGTTATATTTTGTTTGGCCTTATTGAGTGCCTCTTCTTCCTTCGAAATTTAACTTCTAACAAATTGCAACTATTTTGACCTTCCATGTGTCTGTTGGGTTTTAAAGGTGTGAATAGGAAATGAAGAGTTGTGACTCTCCTAAAGGGTTAGACTTTACCAAAAGGTTGTGACCTTACGAAAGGTTGTGTCTTTTCTAAAGGGTTGTGAACTTTCATGAAATGTTGTCCCTTTTCCAAAGAATTGTGCCATTTTCGATAAGGCACAATTAACACATTTTCATACTACCCTTTGTTGGCTATAAATAGAGAGGTTTTCTCTCATTTTTCAATATAAAAATTTTCCTTCCTTTGCATATATTTTCTTACAAAACAAAATAGAGTTTATGTGTGATTCGTTCCTGTCTTTTTGAGTTCGTTGAAATTATCGAAGTTTGAGGTACCGCTACTTCTTTAATGGTTAATCGGTTTTATCTTGGGACGAATTAATCTACAACCTCGGGTACTTGAGTGGATTAAATTTCTTAAGGACACACAGTGGATTTTGTGAACTCAGATAGTTCTTTTCTTTTTCTTTTCATCTTTTATTATTTATGGTTTGCTAATCTGAATACAGGAGATAACAAGCATAAGAAATTTAATTATTGTTGGCATTTTTTGTGGTAAGGAAATTACTTTTATTTTCTGTGTTCTTTTTATTGGGAAAAAAAATAAGAGAAAGAGAATTATTTTATCACATGATAAAAGAGATTTGGGATGAACTAGTACTACTTTTATATGTTTTAGTATATTTTCTATAGTAAGTTTTCCTTGGATGGGTAAGATTATTTTTATTCCCAAGTGCATTCAAGCATTGCACCCTTTCAGTTTTATTTTCAATAAGAAAAGTTATTATGTGCATAAAGGCCAAGATGTGCACTTTCATTATTTTTCCTATATTTTTTATTTTATATAACTATGAGAAGAAGTAAATGAACAGATGTTGTCTCCTTACAATATTTGAGCATGAGTTTAGTTTCTCGTTGAATTCAATGCTTTCTAAGGAAAATTGGAATATAATGGAAACTGGGAAAGGAAAAAATTATCAAGAAAGGTGACTTGCATGGAATCCTTGCTGACAGATAGAATATGATTCAATGGGAGTAAAAATCAGATTCTATCTTTATTTCCCTTGATTATTTTTTTCTATTATTTATAAGTTATGAGATTTATTTCATAAATGTTAGGATAGATGGTCATTATGTGATGGTCTCAGAATATATCTTTATTATTATTAATATGTATTCTGTTTGGAGGAGAAAAGAAAAAAAATTGTAGTTTTCTACTCCATGTGAAATTTGATTGTGTCTGATTTTTGGAGACTAAAATCTTCTAATTTTTTACTCCTTTGGGTTGAAGAATATAGAAACTTCACCAATCTGTTAAATACTCTGTTTGAATGAATATTCCGACTTGAATTGTACAAAAACTTCGTCGGGAATATTGAGGCTAAACTATTTGACGAATGTAAAAATTTCATCGTTAACTAGAAACAATGTTGTATTTAAAGTTTCTGGAGATTAATACCTTTTTTAGTTTTATACTCTGTCTGAATCAGAAACTGATTCGAAGAATATAAAAACCTTATCAGAATTCAAGGTTCTTTCGGCTAACGATTAGAAGAATATAAAAACTTTCATCGTTAAACTAGAAACAAGTTGTATAAAGATTGAATCTTTATTGTTAGTATTCTAAATACTAAATGGTCTTTCTAATTGTGACAGAAGGAAAAAAATACTAGTGATATAAAATTAGTGATTTTTGTGCCTACAATGGGTGTTTCTATGGATTAAATCTCCAAAAGAAAGCTTCATGTTGCCAATGTGTATTTTGATGGTATACAAGTTGAAAGCATGGAAAGAAAATATGTGGAAAATAATTTCAAATACTTGAAAAATATTTTTGAGACCATATTTAAAATGTTGGGGTTCTTTACTTGTGATAAAGATAAAATTAGACTTTCTTGGAGTATATTTGATATTGTGGTCATTGAGTCTCTCTTTACTAGTATATGATATGACTAGTATAAAACCACAAAATTATATTACTCGTTCAAAAGAATTGTGTTCTTTGATGAGAAAGTGTCACTTAAAATATTGTGATTTTTATGAAAAGATATGTCTATTAAATTAAATTTATTTTTATAGACATGAATATTGGTGAAAAGTGATATGTCATGTTTGTGTTGTAAAATAAACATTTGGGTCATATTGCCCTTATTGGACCGATGAGACAATGGTAATGGGTAATTCTATAACAACCAGATTGAATGTTATGGAAATGTCCTTCTGAAAAGGACATCTGGCAAGGTGTTGATTCTAAAACAATGTCTTTATTCGACAAAGTTATAAAAAGTAAAGAACAAAATATTTGTAGGAAAAAGTTACCTCACGAAAGATCTTTTCAAACTCAGTATTTCTATCGCTTGGGACATGTCAATTACAAAACCTTGCAAAAACTGATCAACTTAGAAGTTTTGCCTAACTTTGAGAGTGCAATAAATAAAAATGCCAAATAAAAATGTCAAGTTTGTGTTGAATCTAAGTATGTTAAGCATACTTATAAATTTTTGAAAGGAATTTTAATTCCCAGAGTTGATTCGCACTGACATATGTGATATAAAGTCAACACCATCTCGTGGTGGAAAAAAGTGTTTCATAAATTTTATTGACAATTGCTCTAGATACTGTTTATGTCTATTTGTTGAATGGTAAGGATGAAGCAATAGAAACATCTAGGCAATATAAAACTGAAGTTGAAAATCAGTTGGATAAAAAGATTGCCATGATTAGAAGTGGTAGATGTGGAGAATATGAATCTTCTTTTGCAGAAATATATTTGGAAAATGGAATCATACATCAAATTACTGCACATACTCACCTTAATCTAATGAAATTGCCGACAAGAAAAAATTGAACTTTGAAGGAAATATTGAATGTCCTACTTATAAGTTCAAGTTTACCACAAAATTTGTGAGGAGATGCTATCATTATAGCAAAAGAGAACAACAAAAAATTTGTCCGTGCAGAAAGAGAGAAACAAAAAGTTTTGTTTGTTAAGAAAAGGACCAAAAAAAAAAAAAGAAGCAACAAAAAGTTTTATTTGTTCAGGCTTTGTTGTATCCTGATAGAGAATTGTTTGGCGCACCTTAAAGTATATACAAACAATAACTCTTGAAAGATAGTGATCATATAATTTCCAATATAGTCTATTCCATATGAGAAATGGAAATGAGGGAAATCCAACTTGAAATATTTCATAGTGTGGGGGTGTACAGGAAAAATTCAAGTTCCTATTCCCAAAAGGGTCTAAGACTGTGAATTGTATGTTCATTGGATATGCTACAAATATTAAAGCATGTCTATTTATGGTTCTTTAGTCTGAACTGTCGGATAGTCAAGTGAAGGATCTAAACGATCTTGAAAAGAACCAAAGGAGAATGTACTTAATAGAGAGATTCAGAGGCATAGTACATGTCAAAGGACATCTACTTCCTTTGGATTTGATTTTGTAACATTTCTTCTTGAAAATGAGTCCCAATCTTGAGCAATCATACTTGAAAGTAGGTTGATCTTCCTCCAGTAAATAGATCTTTTGGTTCAAAGTGGATCTACAAAAGGAAAACAAAGTTGATGGAACTATTGATAAATACAAAGCAAGACTTGTCGTCAAAGGCTTTAGACAGAAAGAAGGTCTTGATTATTTTGACACATACTCGCCAGTGACTAGGATTACATCTAATCAGATGTTAATTGCGCTAGTTGCGGTATATGACCTTCAAATTCGTCAAATGGATGTGAAAAACAACTTTCTTAAATGGAGAATTAGAGGAAGAAATTTACATGGAACAACCTGGGGGCTTTGTGATTCCTGGTAAAGAAAAGAAAGTGTGTAAACTTGTTAAGTCACTTTATGGACTAAAAACAAATACCCGAACAATGATATGAGAAATTTGACCAAACCATGTTGGCAAATGGATTCAAGATTAATGAATGTGATAAATGTTTTTACATTAAAGACACTCCAGATCACAAGGTCATTGTTTGTTTTTTTGTTGATGACATGTTGATCATCAAAAGAGACATTTCTTATCTAAATGCTACTAAGCATATGCTAGAAAGTAACTTCGATATGAAAGACATTGAAGTTGTTGATGTGATTGAAAAGGTACTTGACAAGCTCAAGTATTTGAATTTCAATATTGTCAAGACTCCAATAAATGTGAGCTTTGTACTTCAAAAGAATGAAGGATAAAGTGACTCACAATTGAATTATGCTAGAGTATTGATAAGTAAGATATATATCATTAAGTGTACGCGATCAGATATAACATGTGCTATTAGTAAACTAAGTCGGTTCATGAGTAATCTCAATCAAACTTATTGGATGACAATGAAAAGAGTTTTAGAGTATTTAAAACATACTTAAAAAAACTATGATTTGCATTATAACTAATATTCAATAGTATTGGAAGAATATAGTGTTGCAAATTGAATCACTAGGTCAAATGAAATAAAATCCACGAGTGGATATGTACTTACTCTTAGTGGAGGAGTAGTCTCTTGGAAATCTTTCAAACAGAAATGTATAGCTCGCTCTACTATGAAATCTAAGTTTATCACTCTAAATAAGGCTGGTAAAGAAGTTGAATGACTCAGGAATTTCTTGAAAGATATCTTTTTTGCCCAAACCTTTAGCACCAGTATGCATACACTGTGAGAGTTAAGTTGCTACAGGTAGGGCACGGAGCATGATGTATAACGGAAAGTCTCGTCATATATGACGTAGACATAATATCGTTAGAGAACTACTCTCTAGTGGAATTATCACAATTGACTATGTAAAGTCAAAGGATAATGTGTCGGATCCACTCACAAAAGGCCTAACTAGAGAGGGAGTTGATAGATTATCAAAGGGAATGAGACTATGGCCGAGGACAATTCATTGTGGCGGTAACTCTACCTAGAAGACTGGAGATCCCAAGATATAGGTTCAAGGAGATCAAACAAAGTCATTGATGATGGTTCAACATTGTCAAAATATTTTTTATGGTCCATTGTCATGATAAGACAATGTTCAGTAACAAGGATAAAGGCATTAAGACTTTTTAATGGTTTCTAAGTTTGATACAGGGTATATCAAATGGTGTATCTACGGGATAACACATTTAGAAATCACCTATGTAAGTGTGAAGTGTAAGCCGCTTCAAGGAGAATCCGGTAAGACCAGTTCTCTACGCATTTATAAACCAAGACGTGTTCATGGATGAAACGAACAAAACAATGAGAACCAAAAACAGTTCAAGGGTTGATTGTGTGACTTATGTTGTCTAGGTATACACTAAAGTTCAACGGTTCAAAGATATCAAATCTACCGATTGACCGAGTATATCCGATATATGTTCACTATGGAAAGTTCAAAGGGAAACTCACTTATCCAAATGCAATCAATCCTTACTTACGAATCACACGGTTTTTTCATGCATATGTGTTAACAATAGTCATTCCCTATTCATGTGGGAGATTGTTGGATTTTAAAGGTGTGAATAGGAAATGAAGAGTTGTGACTCTCTTGAAGGGTTAGACTTTACCAAAAGGTTGTGACCTTACGAAAGGTTGTGTCTTTTCTAAAGGGTTGTGCCCTTTTCAAAGGGTTGTGAACTTTCATGAAATGTTGTCCCTTTTCCAAAGAGTTGTGACCTTTCCGATAAGGCACAATTAACACATTTTCATACTACCATTTGTTGGCTATAAATAGAGAGGTTTTCTCTTATTTTTCAGTATAAATTTTTTCCTTCCTTTTCATATATTTTCTTACAAAACAAAATAGAGTCTATGTGTGATACGTTGTTGTCTTTTCTAGTTCGTTGAAATTATCGAAGTTTGAGGTACCGGTACTTCTTTAATGGTTAATCCGTTTTATCTTGGGAGGAATTAATCTACAACCTCGGATACTTGAAGGGATTAAATTTCTTAAGGACACACAGTGAATTCTGTGAATTCGGATAGTTCTTTTCTTTTTCTTTTCATCTTTTATTATTTCTAATTTATTAATCTGAATACATGAGATAACAGTGTCTTTAGCTAGCTAACTTAGACATGTGTTTTGCATATTTGTATCCTCTACATTACCTATGGTTTTAGACCCTTATTTAATTTATCAAACCTAAACCATATTTAATACTCTAATATTCCCTCCGTTCAATTTGACTTGGCATACCCATTAAGAAAATAATTACTGATATAGGTATTTTATCAAACTATCCCTATTAAATGATGTCTTGAAAAATGATTTGGAAAATAAGTATTTAATGCTAAGGATAAAACATGGGAAAATTATTGTCTTTTCTTGATATGTTAAAAGTGACAAGTAAAAATGAAAATTTATTTTAGAAATAAGTGACAAGTAAAGGTGAACCGAGGGAGTATTAATAAGACACATGTGGAACCCACCCAAATAAATATTTGGGGAAATAAAGATAAGCGTTTCAATTTGTTTGGTATATGTATTCCGATTTGGCACGCAATTCAACAAAAAATAAAGAAAATTTCTTGATATTAAAGATATGTCTAATGTATCAAAATATCTTTTAATTTTATGGACTTAAATATATTATATAGAAAGTTGAAATTAAAAAGTTACTAAGAAAAAGTCAATTCTTTTTTAAACAGACTTAAAATGAAAATAGATGAAATAAATTGAAACGAATGAAATAATAGTTAATGGAGAGGAGTCAAATCCGTATTCTATAAGTATGGTTCTCCTTTTGAGTTTCTATATCTCATCCTACCTTTCAATTTCTTAACAATCCAACACACAATCTCCCACCATTATAGGAATTGAAGGGGATTTAGAATATGGCATCTAGTTATTTTGTTCACACTCTCATCACTTTACCTATTACACCATTAGTTCTTATCGCACTCTTTGCCTTTTCCCCTTTCTTTTACATCTCTAGGGTCGTCCTTTTTCTGTATAGGCTTGTGGTGAGTGAGAACATGAAAGGAAAAGTTTTTCTTATCACTGGCGCTTCATCTGGAATTGGAGAGGTTCCTTCCTCCTCCTATTTGTTTTTTCTTTACATGCATCGTATTTTATAGGCTTAATACATAAATATGCTCTTTAATTTGGTCTCAAATTACATTCATGTATTATATTGATGAACTTAATAGGAATTGACTAATGAATATGCAAGAAGAGGTTGTTCATTAGCAATTGTAGAGAGAAGGGAGAAACAACTTTGGAAAGTAGCTGAGAAGGCAAAGAGTTTAGGGTCTCCAGATGTTGTATCTATCACTGCTGATGTATCCAATGTCCAAGACTGCAAATGATTTGTAGATCAAACTGTGAAACACTTCGGCCGCAGTAAGCAAGCCCCTTTAATTATTACTCTCCGGCCCCATTCTATTTTATATGAGTTAGTTTGACTCGGCACGAGTTTAAAAAAAAAAAAAAAACTTTTGAAACTTGTGGTCTAAAATAAGTGATAGATATAAAATGGACATTTTAAAATTAAAAACTTACTAAACAATAAGAATATGTCATACTCTTTTGGACTGACTAAAAAGGAAAGTGAACCATATAAACTGGATAGAGGGAGTACTAATTACTCACTCTGGTCAACAATAGTTGTCCACTATTGACTTGACACACACCTTAAAAAACAACAAATAATAAGAGTAATATTACTATATTAACCTTTGAATATATTAAATTTAATGCTTTGGAAAATGAATTAGATGTTGAATGATATTTAATAACAAGAGTAAACAGATACAAAAGGGTAAATTATCTCTTGACTTTTAAAACAAAACAAATATTGTTAGACAACTATTTTTAGTATAGTGAACAAGTAAAAATGGACAGAGAAAGTATTATAATTACTTTCCTCTAACATTAGAATTTATTTTTACCTAACCAAATACTCCATCTGTTCAATTTTACTTTGTCACTGTTTGACTTGTCACTCTTATTAAAAAACAATTGTTGATATAGGTATTTTATCACACTATTCCTAATAAATGATGTTTGGTATTAGATTTTGGAAAATACGTATTTAATGCTGAGGGTAAAACATGAAAAAAATAATTATCTTTTCTTGATATGTCAAAAGTGATAAGTAAAAATAAAAATTTATTTTAGAAATAACTGAGAAGCAAAAATGAACAGAAGAAGTATAATAAGATGAGTTTTATCAACAACTTTTAAATTGTGCATATACTTTTTATTATTATACTAGTAAATGTTGGTGCCCATCCTAACATGGGCTTTGAAGGTGTGAAAAGAAAAGAGAAATTGATCAAAATTGTCTTTAAATTATGGAAAAAATTGAACAAATATATTCTTCGTTAATAATTTGGTTCAATAATAGTTTTCTTTAAAAATATCATTGTTATTAATAGTTTGTCCCAAAAATATTCCTATTATTACTTAATTTGGTTAAAAATGTATTTTTTTTTCCTAATAAACACACATTAATTTTCTAATAAAAATATTATTTTTAAAGAACTTAATTTTTATTTCTTTTTTTTCTTAAAATCACTTTAGCTAATAAAAATGTAGAAAGTAACCTTTTTTTTTCTTTTTACTTTCGCTTTATCAATTAAACTAGAATAATTGCATATACCTTTTTAACTGATTATATAGGTCATATATATATATATATATATGTGTGTGTGTGTGTGTGTGTGTGTGATTGTAGTAACTTCATCATTATTTTCATTTAGATAATAATAAATTGATCATTTTTTCTAATAAAACAAGAAATATTTTATTTGTTAATCTTTTCTGAATTGAATTAGGATAAGAATCTATGAATATATTCGTTGGTTTTAAATTTAAAATTAAGAAAAGGGTAAACAACAACTCCAACGATATGTTAAAGATATTTTGTGATTTTAAACAATATAATTACAAAAATTATTTATAACATTATGGTTGTTTTATCTTAACTTTTAAACCAAGAATTATATTAATAAAGTTTATTCTTCTTCAGTCCGAAAAAATTAAGAAATAAATAATTTCCTACTTATTTGGAAAAAATTTTTATCATCATTTGAATAAAAATTAATGCTGATTTTTATGATCTTATAAATGACCTATGCTTTTAGCTAAAAAGGTATATAATATTTAGCTAAAAACATAGGAATTTTTACTAGTTAAAGGAATTTTAAACGAAAAGAAACAAGAAAATGATTCTTTAAAAATAATATTTTTATTAGAAAAAGAATATGTTTATTAGGAATAGAGCAATTTTAACCCAATAATTATATAATAATGGGGACATTTTTGGGTCAAATAATAATTAATGATAAGGATATTTTCTAATCAAACTATTAATGAATGTCATTTTTGTTCAATTTCGCATAGCTTAAGGACATTTGACTTTTTTTTCCGAAACAAAAACAAAGAGGGTCATTTTATTTTAGGAATATCGATATATCTCATTCATACAATTGCTCATGAACTTGCAGCTTCGCCAAAAGCGATGAAGGGGGAAGGGGTGGGGCCGTGGGGTGGCTGAGGATGGCCGACGACTACATGAGAGGGAAGCTTTGTAGAAGCTTTACATCTTGCTTTACATAAAATTTGACAAGTTATAGTAGGTTATCATTATTATTCAAATTACTATATCAGCTTGATACGATATATTAATAGATCAAATTAATCTTATAATGTGCTCTTTTAAAATTAAAAGGAAAGTTAAAATGCACTAATAGTGTAATTTCTTTACATTGTATATAATAAGCTTAATTTGAATAGAGAATAGTCTTATGAATTTTCTTAATATTTCCTTAATTAACTATATATGTACTCATGTAAAAAAAAGGTTAATTACATGCAATGGATCATCTCGTCAACAATGTTGGAATCACCTCTTTGTGTTCTATTAATGATGTGATGGACATAACGATGTTTACACCTCTTATGGTAATGTTCACTTATATATTAAGTTATATACATGTGATTATATTAAAATCTAAATCTTTGTTTGTTTTTCTTTTTAAAGGGAATATATTAACTTAGGGGTGTGTTTTGTATGAATTATCATTTTCTTAGGAATGGTCAAAACAATTTGAGAAAATCACTTATTATTATTCCAAAAAACACTTTCTATATATTAGTGTGTCTGATTTAGAAAAGAAAATTTACAAAAAATAATTGGGGTATATAGCTAGAAAAATGAATTAACTAGTCATATATATGGTTTGGAGAACAGGATATCAACTCCTGGGGGTCTGTTTACCCAACTTATTTTGCAATTCCTCATCTTAAGAAGACAAGAGGGAAGGTGTTTGTCAATTCTTCATCCGTTGCAATGTTGCACCCACCATCTACAAGTTTCTATACAGTAAGAATTTTATACCTAATTGATTTTCTGTTTAATTTATACGATATATAGTTTAATTAATTATGATTTTGCAGTTGAGTAGCTGCACTAATAAGCTTTTACGAGACCATGAGACTGAAATTGACTCCGGAAATCTCAATTACCATAGCAACGCTGGGTTACACCGATTCTGAACTATTACGAGGAAAACACTTGAAGGATGGCATCATGCAAATTGACCCGGTCCAAGTTAATGTAAGATCTCCTTTAACATTACGGAAAAATCACCCACACATCTATTTAAGGCTTAATATTACAACCTTTAGATGTACTTTTTTTATATTACTACTTATAACATTTTAATTACAAGTATTAACAGATTAGTTTTAATATATAATTTATTTTATTTTATTAATTAGTTATTATTTTTACAATTATATTATAATTAATAAGTAAGAGAAATAACATTAATATTAGAGAATTAATTGTAATTATCTATTACATCTTTTTAGGGATTTTTTTCTATGTTTACACGGCAACCCCCACCTCCATCCCCACATTCCTCTTTTACAGAGAAGTAACTTTTTCTCTCTGACCATCTTCAACGTTCTTCTTCTTCATTCAAAAAGAAAATCGGCACAATTCCTACACACAATTACAAAGAATCAAATTTTTAGGTTGATAAAAAAATATGTCGAAGTCTCAAAAACATCTTCATACATCCTAGAAAGAGTCCCAGATTGGTAGAAGCATGTGTTTCTAATGTTGAGATAAAGGCTCCATATTTTAATATTTTGACTCAATCTCCGTCGGTCAAGAGGAATGCAAATCCGGCGATTAAGAGTGTGACAATTCCCAAGAAAAAACAAAGCCCAATAAAGGAGAAGAAACAAGAATCAAAGAAAATTGCAACTCCTCCAAATTGAAAGGTATAAAAGAGAAAAGGAAAAATGGTGAAACCTCCGTCCTTTGACTATTCAAAATTTTACTCAGATTTTGTAAGTCAAAAATTTATCAAACAATTAAAGAATGTGGTCATGGGTGAGTCTTCAAAATCATCTAAAAGAAGAGCAACATTGAAAGATGATTCTACAGTTTTTGACAACAACATATAATATGCATTGTTTTACATTGTCAGATACTCGGATTTATTCTTCCCAGATTTATACTAGTTGGATACCAAGTGTATAGAAATTGGATATCAATTGGATACAACAATAACTTATTTTAGGATGTCTAATTTGATTGAAATAGCAATTACATTTTGTTTTTTCCATTTTTCAGTGGGATATTTGTTTGATACCAATTGGATACAACATTAACTTGTTTTAGGTAGTCTAATTGGTTGAAATCTCAATTACATGTTGGTTTTTCAATTTTTCCAATGAGATATCAGTTCGATACCAAATGTATACCAATTGGGCACAACATTAATTAGTTTTAGGTTGGCTAATTAGGTTGAAATCCAATTACATGTTGTTTTTTCAATTTTTCCAATACGATATCAGTTCGATACCAAATGTATACCAATTGGGTACAACATTAACTAGTTTTAGGTTGGCTAATTCGGTTGAAATCTCAATTACATGTTGTTTTTTCAATTTCTCCATCAGGGTATCAGTTCGATACCAAATGTATACCAATTGTCACGTACATTAACTAATTTTAGGCTCGCTATTTCAGTTGAAATCCCATTTACATGTTGTTTTTTCAATTTTTTTCACTGGGAGTTGGATGCCAAATGTATACCAATTTTCATACTTACATTTGACTTAATGTGTACAGTCGATATCAATTACATACCAGCATTACCTAGTTTTTGATTATACATTTGAAAAACACTGAATAGACAAATGATTAACTAGTACACATAATAAATGTTCTGAAATTATAATTCATTAACTTAAAAGACAAAATAAATCAAAACATGAGTTTGTCACACTACAACAAATCTGATGTTTAGGCACGAAAGGTTTAGCTACGATAAAAAATTCGTCACCAATTATACATTTTTTGTGACAAAAATTACATTTCGTCCTCAAACGCATGATTCACATATTTTTAGTGACGAAAAATAAAGTTCATAGCAAATGTTTTGTCTACAAATCTTTCCCACCAAAAAATTAAAATGGCGCCAATTATCAGGTAAATTTAGCCACAAATTTAAAGATATTGGTGACAATCAGTTTTGTCACTAATTTTGATGACAATTTGTGACGAACCTCAAATACTTGACTCACATATATTTAGTGACAAAAATAATTTTATAGCAAATGTTTTGTTTACAAACTTTTCCCACCAAATAATTAAATTGGCGCCAATTATCAGGCAATATTAGCCACAAATTTGAGGTTATTGGTGACGATCAGTTTCATCGCTAATTTTATTGACAATTTGTGACAAATCATCATTTGTCTTTAATTAATTTAAGTTTAGATATGAAAATATTTCCTCACTAAAAGTATATAATTAAATTAGTGACCTAATAATATTGTAGTGAAATGGTGTAAACTTTAGTCATTAATTGTATATCATTTGTGACATTCACTTTTGTCACTAATAATACAAACAGTTAATGACTATCATCTTTTTGTCTCTGTTTATCTACAATATTATTTAGCTATGTTAAAAAGTTTGTCGCGAATTATTTTCTCTTATTACAATTAATTTTCGTCTCAAATGAATATGCTATGCACTTTAAATGGCTAAATAGAAATTTGTACAAAAATTTCATCTGCAAACTTTTTCCCACTATTAAAAATACTATGAATACTGACCTCCAATGAAAGTTAATAATTTCTGACCTTCAGAGGTCGGTATTGTAAAAAATAATTGTTTATTTTCTTAAGAAAATCATCTCCAAGAAGTCGGTTTTGGCCCAAAAAAAAAAAAGAAACCCACACGGACCTCTTGAGGTCAAAAAATTTCTCTTAAAATATAAAAACGATCTCTTGTAGTCGATATTGGATTAACAAATAAAGAATAATATTAATTATTACCTTGGTTAAATATAAAAAGAATAAAATATTTTTAATAAACTTTAATTAAACTATCTTCCGGAGGACGGTTATGTGTAAAATAAAAGTAAATATTACAATAACCACCTACGAAAGTCAATAATAATAAATTCACGTAATTAATTTTATTTTCATTAAATATTCATATAGTGACCACCGGAGGTCGATAGTTTTATTTTTATTAAAATCGACCTCTAGTGGTCGGTACAAGATTATATAATTAATAATATAATGTAATTTTATTTCAATAAAAATAAAAAAAAATCTAAAAATTAATATTTTCAATTAATTTTAAATAAATCATTGACTGGAAGACGGATTTATATACAGTAAAAACAAAAACAATATAAATTATCGATCTTCGGAGGTCGATATTATTTAATTTAACCTAATTAATTTTTTTAATTAAAATTTAATGTGAACTGACCTCCAGAGGTCGGCACGTTTTGTCTTATAAAAAAATTGAATTCGTGGAGTAGACAAAAAAACATAGATAATTTATATTTGGAATATGGAGTAACGTTGATATTAATTAAGAGGTAATTATATATATATATAGTAATGTAACAAATTTTATCAGTCCATCGTCAAATCATGAACTTAAATCTTGTTTAATGATGTAACAAAAGCTAACTGATGATCCATCTGAGTATAAAATGTGAGGTGATACTCATAGAAATGTCATAATAAATCAAATTTTATTTATGTTAACGATTCATCGGAACTTTGAATACCTTGTCTTGCTTAACAATTTACACAACAGAACATCGATAATTCATTAGTTTTAGAAGGTAATACCTATATGTTGACACCCAATTTTGACCGACTTATTACCTTTTCTGAATTGATATTCGATTAAAAATGTATTTTAAGACCTATTTGTTTTTAAATTTATATTTTAGTTTTATCTAAATAATTATATACACTAACATTCATATTTTTCAAAATAATAATAATTATTATATTTATCAGTTGCGAAATTTGAAATAATTAATTTGCTTATCTATATAGCGTGTATTAATATATTTAAGTATGTTTATTTCATATGCAAATTTTTATTATGTATAATATGTTATTAATTAAATAGCAATTCATTTAGTCTTTCTCCAAATTATTTAAATTATAGCATTTTCTACTCAATTTATTTTAATTCTAGCCTCTTTTATTCAATCTTTTACCAATTTTAGCCTATCACTTCAATTATCTTTTAATTATAGTCACTTGTTTACTCATATTATAACCATTTCACTCACAATTCATTTCAATTGTAACCCATGAAGTCTCAAATATCAAATCTCATCCCAGCCGCATCTTACTGACCAATCTCTCTTTAAATCACGATCGTTCATTTATTTAGATCCAACGGTCAGGATCTATTAATATTTTTCCCCCATATTTTAATACTCTAACAACCCAAAACCCTAACATTTTCACTCATTCTTCCTCTTCTCTCAAAACAAGTGCCGCTCAATGGTGAAGACCACCAACTGGAACCCCATACATTCCCTCTCCCCTATCGATGTTCGCCATCTCCGTTGAAACAGCCACCAGCTCTAAACTCCTCCAACCTCCTCTCCTCGCCTTTCCAGCGACCACCGACGACAACCACCAAACGAGCCCATTTCTTCTCCTCTTCACCGGCAAACCACCATAAATTCCGGCGAAACCTCTTTTCTGCCCTTCTCCTCTTCCCTTGCCTCTTCTCCTCCAGCAGCCACCACCCCACCACATGCATGTCAATAAATCAACCAGCACGGGCCCAGCAGATGCCGCCTCTACTGTCCTCTCTTCACTCCTCCAGCGAGGCTGACGGAAACAATAGCGACAGCATTGCTGCTCCCACCAACATGCTCCGACGGAAACAAAATCTCTGGTCAATGACAATGGTGAAGCACCACGGTAGTAGCCGAATTGATTAAAAAGTTATGAGTTTGGAAGTTCGATTTTATTTAACAGACCTATTCCCGGTAAGATTCATCTAGCCTAGTTGTTACATCTTTCATCTTTCATCTATTTTTTTTTGTATCTGAGACCTAAAGAAAGTCTTCTGCTTTGTCCATAATTTTTGTGATTTTCATGAAGGTTTATTCCTCTTAGTGATTAAGATTCTTTACCTCTAAATTGTATTGTATAGTGCTTATTGTTAATGTCTCTATGCAAAACAACATGATTTGGATCACATTATTTTTCAGATTAGCTTTCTCTAATAATCTCCTCCTTGATTGAAAATATGATTATAATAATGTTTGTGATTGTGTTATCATGAGCATGGCTGATGTATGTGTGTATTCTACTTGGGTATAATGAAGAGCTTTTTATATTGTTTTTCATGATGGTCATGTATGTTGTAAAGGACTGTAATTCTCTGGCCAGCTCTATTTTTCATCCATTAAGTATTATTGACTTCTTTTCTTTTCAAATTTGGATCTTAATATTAGTGTGTGAATCTCAAATTTTAGCATGCCTAGTTGAATTTTACTGATTTTTGTTTCTTCCCTTAAATCTTGAATTGTTCTCTTCCATAGTTATTTTAGTAAATATTAATAGACTCCTTGACTGATTACCTTCCTTAAACTGATTTGAGCAAATGATGTAAGTGATTATATATGGCAAGCATATATTTATTTGGTTTTTTTATACTATACCACAGAAAATCAAGAATTATTTCTTTACTTCACTGATTGAGTGTGATGCCTTAATATCTTCCCTATATGTTGACCTGTTAATAATTCTCATACTTGATTAATTTAATAATTGTGAATGATTACTTAATTTTAATTATCTCTGAACCGATTGTTTTACTTAATCAATATTCTTTTTGCTGTTAAGCCTTGATTTTGTCTTGCCATTGGGTTATTACAATTTGTTTACGGATTCCATAAATAATTCTTGTCAGTTTTCTTATTTATCCGATTATATTAAACTATTATAATATGTGAATATTGATACTTGAATTGGGCTGTAATTATCTCCTTCCTTAAATAATTATTTCTTTTTGGTTTATTATATTATAATATTAATTTATGGGTTATTTTAAATTTAACTGACATTACATTGTAAGGAATGTGCTACAACAACCAGACACCATAGACAAAAAGAAGCAACCAAAAGTAACGTAGGCAAAATATTATAAGAGTGTGGCTGAAGCGGCAACACATGCATGGCAATCTGTACATTTGTCAAAGTACAATTGTAGCAATAGAAGTCAATGGAATGATTGTCACCTTCCACAACCATATTGAGTTGTCTGTCAAACTCAATTGCCAAAAGGAAGAAAATCTTCATTAGTTTGTGAAAACAGGGGTTGGTAAATCTGTACTGTACACTAGTTTGTGTAAAGAAGTAGATTTTATTTTATTACTTTAGTTTTATTAATGTTTAGTATATGAGTATGTAATCTTAGTCATTTTTAATTACTATCTGACATGGTGTATAACTTTTTAAATTATTATTGTCTGGCTTTTGTTAGTATTAGTGACAAAATATTTCACCCTTAAAAGCTTCACTATTAGAGACGACTACATCATACTTTTTTAGACTACCACATTTTCGTCGTAAAAGTATAACATTTAGTGACAAGAATAATTTTTGTCCCAAATTATCTATTTATTACCTACAAATTAGCTTTGTAGTTTATGACAATTGTGATTGTCGCTACAGTTTTAGTGACGACATTTATTGTTTTCAACAACAAAATTATAAAAAAACTAATTTGTCACTAATTTATATATTTAGGGACAAAAAAGAAAGGTTACTTTTTAGTGACGAAATAATATTTGTTTAACTACGAAATATATTTACATTAGAGACAAATGACATTGTCATCAATTAATCTAAATATTTAGTGACGCACCAATTTCATCGGCCTTAATAACCTATTTAGTGACGAAAATAAACTATTACCTACAAATTTTTGTAATTTCTATGACGAACGAGTTTGTCACAAATACTATGCATTTGGGGACGAAAATAATTTTTGTAGTTAATAGAACTCTATTTAGTGACGAATCACTAAGTCATCTCTATATACATTTAGTGACCCATGATTTAGGGACGATTGATTGACGAATTATTTTGTCTCAAAATATTTTTTATGACGAAATATGAATTGTTAGTGACAAAACTATTCGTCACTAATACTCGAATTTGTTGTAGTGTCACAACTAAACAACCAAATCAAAATTAAAAAAAAGTAAATTATGACTTTTTTCAGCAGGATAATTTGAACATGTCTTCCTGTTGTGTCCCTCCCGACGATATGTACTGCACGTAACTTTAGACCACTTGAATTTCACATCAACAAACCCTTTCCATCGTTCAAGTTATGGTCTCCCTATAGTTCTTTTTGAACCAGGCGGCAACAATTTATGCTCCGACACATAACTTGGTATATCCCGCGTACTCTTGCATGGGAGAAGTTCAACAAGAATTGCATATGCATCTTCAAAATTCTTCAAGCTATAAAAGGGAGAGCAATAATCTATTTCATGTAGTCTTATGTACTTAAGTACAACCATTGCATGTCCACAAGGTATCTCAGCATGCTGAAATCTCCCACAACTACATTTCCTGCTCCTTATGCACACTATGTACCACTTTGGTCCATCAACAATGGTATGCAAAAATAGTGTTGATGAAAATCAACTTATTTTCCTGTTCCATCATAAATTATTGTGTCGGTATTACAAAATTCAATAGTACAAATAACTTTTATACATATGTTATATCAGTATACGAATATCATACCATTTTTACACATACTTTCTATACCTATTTCATGCCAAAAGTAAACACTGATTCATACCAGATTCATGCCAAAAAGAATATCAAAATCATACACCTTATAACTAGTAATTGTCTTTTATTAAATAAACAGTATACCAATTTCATACTATTCATGCCAAAAAGAACACCAAAAGCATACACTTTATAACTAGTAATTGTCTCTTATTAAATAAATAGTAAACATCTTTTATGCATAATTCTATATCAATATAATGCCAAAAATAAAAATTGAATCATACCAGATTCGTACCATAAAAAATATAAATTTTCATAGAAATTTGATCCAACTATTATACCAATTTCATACAAAGTTTACGTCAATTTTAATACAAGAGTCATACCAAAAAATCAATAATGGCTCATACAAAGAATGAACAAATTTAGTTATGGACATTTTTAATGTTTATACCAAAAACTAAAAGTATACATATAAAAAAAACAACGCCAAAAGTAAAAACATTATACAAAATCTATATTTAATCAGAATTCATTCAAAAATTCATTGTATTTTCCAATAACCTTTTCCCATATCAATTTTTTGACGTTTTATTTGTATACAATTAGAAAATATTCATTCACAAATTCGTAGCATTTTCACTGAATAGAAAAAAATTACACAATATTATTTATATAGCCAATACAAAAAAAAATTCGAAATAAACACTAACCTGAAGGATCCCATCTACCACCATGCTTTATTAATATTGATAAGAAACCTTCCATGACAATACAAACTAAAAAAAATTTCCAAATAAAAGAAAGTGACAACTAAGAAGAGAGAATATTGAGAAGAGAGAGAAAGTGACGAATATTGACTAACAAAAAAAAAATCTATTTGAAAGACAACTAACAAGTGAGAGAAAAGTCAGTAACTCTCTTGAGTTAAACAAGGAAAACAAATATTCTTTTTGTTATGACTCTCCTAAATTTATGCCCACAATTAATAATCATTAATATTTTCAAAAAATTTGTTACTTAAATTTTCGTTTTTAATTTTTATTTAAAACAAAATGGTAAGTCATGTTTTTTTAATTTTTTTTTAAAATTTAGTAAAATGTTATAACCCGTAATTATTTATTGTTAAAACTTGAAAGACAAATAATAACGTCATAACTTATAATTATTAGTCCTATAGATGTCAGTTATAAAATTTTCACCTTCATTAATAATTCCTCCGTTCATCTTTATTTGTCTATTATATTAAAAATAATTTTCTAATAATACTTGTCCAATTTGAAAAATTAAGAGATAATTTATCCTTTTGAGTCTATTTTACCCTTACCATTAAATGCTAATCAATATCTAATACATTTCTTAAATCATTAAATTTAATATATTTAAAGAATAATATAATAATATTACCCTTTTTATTTATTGTTTCTTAAGGTATTTGTCAAGTCATATTATTGAACATAGGGAGTAATTATTAACATCGCACAAAAACTAGGTCTCGTAATGTGGTTGAGTCCCGTCCCCCCAAAATAACCCCTTATGTGTAAAGGTCAATTAAATGGTTGGACTCACCATCTAAAATCTACCCCTTGCATTGCACAACTTGTTATTCTTACTGTAAACTTTTTTTTACTCGTCCCTGAACAATCATTCATATTTGGGAAATTGCTTAGAAATATCATTGTTATTTGTTTAGGACTATATTATAGTTGAACTATTCTTATTTTTCTCAAAATATACTTGAAATAATAAAAATATCTTTCTCTCCTAATGAAATGACATGTTATATTTTTTCTCTTTTTTAATAATAAATTTTTTAACTCTTTTAAGCCATCCATATTTTATACCTAATAAAAAATTACTCCTATTACTTTATCATATTGTTAACAAAAAAAAGGAAAAACGTTTATTGTTATTAAAAATGTCATTTCATATTTTTAACTCCCTCTACTTTTAATAAATTTACTTTTATATGTTTATTACATTAAAATAAAGATGCGTTTGTATTTATCTATTGTATCATACCAAGAAAAAGATAAAAAGAAATTTTATTTTTAATTTTAGTTTAATTATTCATTCTAAGTTATTTCCCATTTTTAATTATTCATTTTAGCATATCAAGAGAAAGACAATTTATTTTTCTATTATTACGTTTATTATTAATTATTTATTCTAAACCATTTTTCAAATCATTCATTCTTTTAGTTCTTAAAGAATATGCAAAGTGCACATTAAAAACAAGTAAAAGTGATGCAGATTGGTTAGGGTGGTGCAAGTTGATGAAGATTGGGATAAACCCTGGTGGAAGCTAATTGGAAATGGTAGATTCACAATTTCAACTGCATGGGACCTAGCAAGAGATGAAAAGGAAAGGCTGGAACTTTTCTCAAATATTTGGGTCAAGGATCGGCCATTCAAGATAGCTTTTCTAATGTGGAGAGTGTGTAAAAGGAGAATTCCTATTGGAGAGGTGATTATGCAGATGAGGGTGGCGGAGAGTGTGACATGTTGTTTTTGGAATAACACTATTGTAGAGACTTCCAACATTAATTTTGTGATTGTTCTGATTCTAAAATTGTGTGGGATTTACCTGGTTGTTGTTGTTGGTGTTCAAGGTCCTTTTATTCAGTTGAGGAATAACATTCTTAAGTGGTGGCAAGCTGATTGTGCTCCAAAATTGAAGATTATTTTTAAAATCATACCTGTCATGGTGATTTGGCACATATGGAAGAGAAGGAATGTTATATATCATGGAGGGTGTATGTATGTTCATTGTTTATTATCAAATATTACTAGGAACATTTATTTGTTTACTATTACTAGGTATCCTTGGCTAAATAATGTTCCTAAGAGCTGGCCTTTCATTATTTAATATTTAGAGGAGTACACAACAATCCTAGTCACAAAAGTTGTTACTTGGATTGCCCCAAACAAGGGAATGTTCAAATGTAATTCGAATGGGACATGTAAAGGTAACCCTGGGCCTATGTCCAGTGCTTTTTGCGTGAGGAATGATAGTGGAGAGTTTGTGTATGCTGAGACAAAAACAACAGGGGAAGATTTGGTAATTGAAGCTGAAGTAATACCAATGAGAATAGGGCTTGAATTCTGTGTAGCTCATAGTTTTCAACCAATTACTTTAGAAACATAATCATTAGCTCTTAAGAACATAATTGATAGGGTGTGGGAAGTTCCTTGGACCATATCGATGGAGGTGAAAAAAATTAGTTCGCTTAGAGAGAAGGTCCCTAATCTGGTGGAGGTGACTCACATATTAAGAGAAGGGAATAAAGTTGCGAATTTTTTTGCTAACATAGTTTTTTCTTTTGCAGGTACAAATCATGTTAAATACACTAACTTTGAGCAGGTATCATATGAAGGAAGAATAATCTTGCAAATGGAAAAACTACAAATATCAAATTTTCGCATAAGGAAATATCAAAACAAGTTTTGTAGAACTAAAGCATCAAACAATCGATGAAGACATTTCACAAGGCGGACATGATAGAAGTTAATAAAGAAAAGCTAATCAATGGAGGAATAGCAACATACAACAATTTCCGCAGCAGCTTAATTCATAGATATGATATGAATCATCCCTGAACAGTTGTATTAGCTCCGTTCGGAGCTCAATCTGTTAAGCGATGAACTGAATCAAATCGTATGAAGTTTCCAATTGAATAAGAGGATAAAGGGTGTAGTTGTACTCACTGATACAGGGTCATTTTGGCTTTATGAAGCTACGTTGAAGGAGCCTTCACCGAGCTAGAGTCATGGCGCTTGTGAGAATTTTAAGCGTCCTCAGTGACTTCTACTCAAGCTAGCTTTCTCTTGTACCAAAATGTGACCAGTATTTCGAGCTCTCTGTAGGCCATTAACCTCTGTTCGCCGCCACATTGGAGTTCCTTTGTCTCTGCGAAGAAGATGAAGTTGCAGTGAGAAGTGTGGCGCAGTTTCCTTTTCCATTTTCCTTGATCTTGTCTGATTAGGTTGTCCTTTTTGTTTTCGGGTATGGGCTATTGTTGGGCCTGGACCCTTTAGTTTCTTGTGTAATTAGTTTGGTTTTATCAATAATATGGCCTTCATGGCCTTTTAAAAAAAAGTAAAACTGAACGAAAAATAAAAAAGAAAAAAAATGACGTTAGAGAACAGTTTTCACGTACTCATCAAAAATCAAGAGCATTGAATCAACTAACTCATTTTACGAGTTTTTTTTACTAGCAACCATTCCCTCCGTTTGTTTTTAATTATTCATTATATTATAAATAATTATTCATTTTTACTTGTTTACTTTAAAATATCAAGAGATAATTTATCGCTTAATTTCTAGTTCACACTTATTATTAACTTTAGTCATTTGTCAACATTTTTCTAAACATTAAATTTATTATATTTAGAAAGTGATATAGTAAAATTATCATTCTATTTATTATTTCTTAAGAGATATGGTTAGAATAATATTGAACAAGTAAAGATATAAAGATGGACAGAGGGAGTAGAATCTAAATTTCCACTATAGAGAGATTCTAGAACTAAAATATAATATGCGTAATTAAAAAATTTAAAAAGCAAAAAAATTATTGTTGAAAAAAAGAAGGAATAATTTGACATGACATCTCATTAGAGTGTGCACTTTACAAATTCTTTAACAACTTAAAGAATGAACGATTTAAGAAATGACTTAGAATAAATAATAAATTTTAAACGTAATAATAGAAAAATAAATTTTCTTTCTCTTGATATGCTAAAGTGAACCGATAAAAATGGGAAATAATTTATAATGAATAGTAGTTAATACTAAAAGTAAAAATTATTTATTTATTTATTTATCTTTCTCTTGATATGATAAATAGATGAATATAAATGCAACTTTATTTTTAATATAATAAACAGATAAAGTAAATTTATTAAAAGTGAACGGAGTTAGAAATGTGACATGACATTTTTAACAATAATAAAAATTCTTTTTTTAACAATATGAAAAAGTAATAATTTTTTATTTTGTATGAAATATTATGGATGGTTTAAAAGAATGAAAAAAAATTATTGTTAAAAAAAACAATGTGACATGTCATCCCATTGGGAGAGAGAATAATGTTTTTATTCTGTCAAGTAAGTTTTGAGGAAAATAGGAATAGTTAGGTAGTATTGTAGTCCAAAAAAATGATATTCTAAAGCAATTTTCCAAACATGGGTGACTGTTAAGGGAAATTATTCTAAATTTTCATGTCCCTTAAAAGATACTAATAGTTGATATAAATATTTATTTATAATATTCGTATTAATTAATGTGTAGACTTAGATTGTGTAAAATGAATTGAAGAACAAATAATTAATGTTAAGGATAAATCATGAAAAAAATTTCTATTAAAAGTGACAAGTAAATGTAAAAATGTATTATTAGTAGGAAAAATGGTCAAAAATACCCTTAAACAATGTGAAATGAAAAAAAAATGCCCTCCGTTTATGATTTGATCAGAAAAGGCCCTTATTGTTATTTAATGGGTCAAAAATGCTTATTTTCGAAATAAATATATTATTTATTTTCTGTTTAACACATTCCTTTTCTAATATTTTTTTAAATTAGGAAATGTTTATCCTACTTCAATTCAAAGAAAATAAAAAATCAAAATATTTCTTATTTTATTATAATTATTTTTATCGTTATATAAATAAAAATTAATGATGGATATACTATGATCTTATGTGTATGACATATATTATCCGTCGAAAGGGTACATGAAGTTATTCTATTTTAATTGATAAAATGAGATTAAGAAGAAAAAAATTGTTTCCTACATTTTTATTTGTTTAAGTGATTTTAAAAGAAAGAAAACAAGAATAGGAGTCTTTAATAATATTTTAATTAGGAAGAAGATGTCTTTAAAAAGAAAAGAAATAATACATTTATTCGGAAAAAGGCATTTTGAGCCATGTAGTAACTATAGAGGCATTTCTGGACCAAAGTATTGATTGCAAAGGCATTTTTGAACCAAAATATTAACGACAAGGGCATTTTTGAGCGAAACTATAAACGGAGGGCAGGCATTTTATTTCATTCCATAATAGACAAGTAAAAATGAATGGAGAAAGTAGTCAAACTTTGGCACCAATAATCACTATATTTAAAGACAGAAATGCCTCTATCCACGCTCAAATCTTGAGTCCAACTCTGCATGCATTATCCTATTAAATTTTTCTCATAGTCTATCTCATTATTAGTGCCGACAAAATGAGCCCATATTTTGATAACCAGCCCAATCCGTCCAATCCATTCATATTTTAATGGGTTGGGTGAGTGATTTTTTACATGGATAAAATATGGGTTTAAACTCATATTCAACCCATAAAAATATGGGTATTCATGGGTAAAATATGGATTAGCCAAGGTTAAGCTTCCAACTTTATTCACTCAAAATTCATAATATCACTAAAAATGTTGTAACTTCTCTTCCTTTTTATGTTCTTCAGTAATATATATATATATATATATATATATATATATTGGGGACAAAGTCTTCACCTTTTCAATTATTTAATTTTATATATATTGGATAACGAATAATAGGGTAAAGTAAGCAAATCATGTATTGGTATTAATATTGCTTAAAGTGCATTAAGCATGTTTTACTCCTAAAATGCAAATATTCATTGACTTTGAAATTTAAAATAATTTTCCTTTGTTATTACATAAATTTATTTTATATTAAAAAGTTATAAGATTTCTTTTTTTACTTTTATGATACAATAAAACTAAATAAAGTATATTTTCGATATTTTTCATCCCAAAAAAGACTAAAATATTTTCTCCATGTTGAATTCTAAAGTAGAGTACTATTTACTCATGAAAATATGAATAAATATGGGTAAACTTGTATTTTACCCAATCCATTTGCTCATGAATTATCAATTCAATACTATAAACTAAATTTATACTATAAAAAGCTTGTAGACTACTTTTACTGACATATCCATGATCAAACCATAGTTAAGCTCATTATTTATTTATGTTTGCAGGATGCCGTTCTTCTCCCAGTTATCAGTTCTAGTGACTCTGTAAAATCAATTGTTAGTGCAATATGCCGGAAAGAGCAATATATTACAGAGCCAAAACATATTTGCGTGTATGTCCTCAAGTGTTAGAATGGTTCTATCGCATCTTTACGACCAAGCTCTGTACTGGTCGTGCTTCACCAATCAAGATAGCTTATAAATTATTTTTATATATATAAAAAAAACAGTAGTGTGGAAATATTTATGTTATTGTTTTGACATTTCTATGATGTTTTTACCACGGTCAAAGGGTGAATGATTAAATAAACTTGAACTTTAATTTTAGGAAAAAAAATTAAAAACATATCTCTCTTTACTTTTTCAGTCAAGTTTATCTCTCCTTATTCTATTGGATTGGTTTTGTTCCTATTGTTAATTAAACTTGACAAATATGACCTTAATTGGACTGATTTCCTCAAATCGATTAAAATTACCAATTAGGAAAACCAATTTTTTCTTAATTGGTAATTTTAAAATCAAATACACATTGTGGCCAAATAAAATCAAATCTTAATGTTAGGACCTACTCGAACTCCCTAGCAGAGTCATCATTTCTGTTATGACGTGATTTTACTTCTTTTTGAGAAATCACTTTGAAATGTTCCAAGTATAAAATAATTTAGAAAAAATACTTAGAAAGACACGCCACATAATCTTTTAAAGAAATTAAGAAAACTTAATTTAAAAATATTTTAACAGATGAACTTTTAAAAATTTAGTGAAAATGAGCAAAAGGTTCTTAGCTCTATTTCAAGAAGGCGTTACACACTTGAAACGTCCACTAACACGTGATTATCCGACGGTTTAAAATATTTGACTAACTTTTGAGAAAATAATTAAATACCCAAAAGAACATTCTTTGAGATTTATTTTTATAAGAAAAGGAAACGTAACTTAAACATTTGAAATAAATGAAAATAATTAAGACTATTAAAAATACGATTAGATAAGAATTTATTTGAATCATTTTAAGTTAATAACTTAAACCAATTTAGTCGATTAAATCAAGAAACTATCTTAATTAAATTAAATATAAGTGAAAATTTGACTAAAGATATTTGATTAAGTAAATAAAGAACACATGAAAATGAAATTTTATTAAAATAAACCAACACAAAGAAAATAGTTCATCTTTTGAGGAATTCAATTAAGTTAATTAAAACATTTAGAGTTAATCAAAACAAACAACAATGGCCTGAAAATTGGGTTGTTGGCCCATTTCTTCAACCTGTATACCAGTGTATACTAACTGTATATCAAATATATATCTGCTTGTATATGTTGTATACAACCCATTTTTCTTCTTTCGAGACCTGTACTTTAGCTTCCCTTGACAAGGCAAACTCGAGAACAAGGGGATGTTGGGTCTCAGCCCAACAGAAATGAAGAGATGAGAGTCTTATTGACTCATCAGACATTGAAAAGAAAAGAGAAACATATTATTTTAAGCTTCAAATTTAAGAATATGACAAACATATTATAAAAATAAATTAAACTAACAGATCTAAACAATATTTTGAGGATATGAAAAGAGAAGAATTGACATGATGAATCTATTTTTAAGAGTAAAATACACACTCACAATGACTTAATTTAACAAGACCCTTTCAAATATGAGTTGAAGAGCAGTAAACGGAAGTTATTAAGAAGAGGAAATAAACAAGCCAAGTCCACCCATTTAGTTTTTACAACAAAATTAAAAGAGAGTAAAAAAAAAAGTGCTAAAATTATGAATCTGAACAAAATTTAGGCAAAAGCTTTTGATAAATTAGTTTTCATGGATATCCAAACAACAAATATTAAATCAAAATTAGACAAGGTAGGCTAGCTTGCTTTCAAACAAAACTTTCTAAGAAAACTATCTAGAACTAAAATGCACACCCTTGGATGTAAGTATTGAATGTAAAATGACTAAATATTTTATACTGTATCCATAGACAAAAGATTTGAATGAAACAAATAAGAGCTATTACAAATCCACACTACTTTAATAAAGATGAATCAATATTACAATTCCAACGTAACACATCACTATTTGTACGTTTGCAAATCAAAAGACAAAACAAGAGACTAAAATAGAGAAAACGCAGTAAGCTTATTTCTTGATAAACTAGAATTCTAGGTAAAAATAATGTTAAATAGAAGATGCACATTGTCATGTGATATTAAGACTTCAATTCTCATGTTTTTGAACATGAGTCCACACGAGAAAGCATTTTTACTAAGCCTATTTTTATTGAAACGTCACAACTATTAATCCAGCCAAAATATCAACTGTTTCCAAAGAAAAATAAATACATCTTGAAACTAACACAACAAAACGACATCGTAAGGGTCGATATTCTCCCTCCTAAACTCGTAAGTTCCCGTTAAATTCATCGATTTTAGCTAGAAATGATTTAATTGTTGGGCTGTCTTAGTTTCAATGAATCTCGGATTGTGCCCATTTCAGGGGCTAGTTGGGACCCATTTACAGGGTCAATTTCTTGATTCCTTGCGCAGGTCCCACAATACCATTTTTGACTTGATTTTAGACTCAAACTCGATTAATGCAATATGGGTGTCAAAATAATCGTATTGATACTGGAATTACTATTTTGATAGTGTGTCATTGTTTGCAGGCTGCTCGGAAGGGTAAATCCCCAGTATAGAGGTTTGGAGCGCGTGTGTTCCACTCCGAGATAGCTTATGACTTACTATTCTTAGACCTTATTGTTGATTGTTCTAGCATGATGGTTTTCTATGTGTTGGGCTGGTATTTAGCATGATTCCTTATTGTTATCGTTATTGGATTGATTTCACCTTATATTGATTGTTTTGGGTAAGGTTTGAATTGATCATGAATAGTGTGGTGTTATGTTTGTTCCCGTGAGTTGTGAATAGACTAGGATGACCTTAGTGTTGAGATTCTTGAGCCTTAGCCTATGATTGGCTAGTATTTTGCTTAGTGTTGCCTTTTGAGGTTCGTAGGGCTTGATTTGGGAATGAAATTGGGTTAGATACGACCCTTCGGGCCTGGTTGTGACCTTCGAGTAGCCGTGTTAATATGTGTGATCGCTTGACTATAGCGAGATGACTACCAAGACTCGTTCAGGGTCCTACTCCTCTTAGTGATATATTTGACCTGAGGTGAGATTCTAGAAAGGGGCTAGATAGTGGCATTGCTATTTCGATGTAAGATTCCGAGATATGCTAGGTTCCGACAAGGCTTTTCAATGTATGATTTTGGGAAGGACTAGCTATTCCGACGTAAGATTGTAGAGATGCTAGGTTACATGGTGTTATCTCAATGTCAAATTATGGGAAGGCATTCATGTTTATTACTGAGTTGTTCCTTGTAATGTAGCTAATGTGTGTACCCGCCAGGATTATGGGGGTTTGGTTGGATTATTGATTGTATGATTATTGTTTTTATGCCTTTATTTGTGTCATCTAGGTTTATGGGCGTCTAGTTAGGTTTTAGATAACTTTATTACTTTCATTGTTTAACTTATTATCTTTACCATGATTCATCTATAACTATGCCTTTACTATTGCCTTATTACCCTGTCATCTACTCGCTTATTATTATGTTATTGCAATCACGAGCCCAGTTGTCCTATAATGCCTACTGAGTACCCGTTGTTTGGTACTCATACTACATTATGTATCTTTTTCCCTGATGTTGATCTAAGCTCTAGTAGACCTTGTTGATTTCTCGTGTGGTGCAGCTAACACTACAACAAAAACACATTTTAGCGGTAATAAATATACACCATAATAAAGAAGGCTAAAACCTTTATCGGCATTAGTTAATTGCCATTGGATCCAATGTCGCTAAAGGCTTAAAGGACATTTACAAAGAGTGCTAATTGGCGATAAAAATACATTTTTAGTGGCAATTAAGCTATTGCTATTAATTAATTGCTGCTAAAGATCATTTTTAGTGTAGTGTAATAATATCCAGATATAGAGGATGAGCTTGC
The DNA here is from genome assembly GCA_018342035.1 of Solanum appendiculatum. Classification (NCBI taxonomy): domain Eukaryota; kingdom Viridiplantae; phylum Streptophyta; class Magnoliopsida; order Solanales; family Solanaceae; genus Solanum; species Solanum appendiculatum. The sequence continues at coordinate 406,042 of JAGDQO010001728.1, forward strand.
TGGCGTTTGGAGCTGACTTGTCTCCTTCTGTATATTTATGGCTAGTCTTTTGCATTCTGAGACAGTACTCTGTATATTTCTTGCATATGACTAGTCTTGTACTCGATTTTTTGTAGTTACTTTGTACTAGCATCCATCAGATTTTGGGATGGGTCTTTGTATTTTGTCTTTATTCGAGAGTTTTATATATAATCTCTTATTTGCGCTGTTAATCCTTTATATTTGTTTTATCATGCTCTTATTTATTTCTTCTACTCTCTAGGCTCGTTATTGTTGGTTTCTGGATAAGGATTGACTTACCTACTGGTGGGATTAGGTGGATGCCATTATGTCCCGAGTTTTGAGGTTATGTCAACCAGTATAACGAGTACGAGAGCAAATGCCTAGTGGAGTCTTCTAGATTGGTATGATGATGTACATATCTATCTTTGGGAGGCTATGGAAAAATTTAGAAAGTTATGTTCTTCGATTCCTTATCGAGCAACTTTTTCTTTTATCTTTTCTAAAATTTGTGTTTAATTTTGTCAAGGGCGAGAATGAGAACATCTACAGTTGGAGATGGGGAGCATATACCTATTGTAAAAGTACCCGCACGGGGTTGAGGTCAAGGCAGGAGTAGGGCACAGACTATTGCACTAGCTTGATGTGCTAGAGTAGTATCCCGTGACCTAGAGATCTAGGTTGAGGAAGTGACTTATTGTAACATCTCGGATTCTGGAAAAGGCTAAAACAAAGGAAGCAGGAAAGGTCCACAAATCCTAAATGAGCCATGGAACCTTCACGACACCCTAGACGATCCGTGAAGGGGACCACGACTCGTTAAGAGGCTTGTGAACCCTCTCTAGAATCTTCCCATGCAGGGGTCACCTTCACGGTGACCCAAACAGCTCGTGGTGGACTTGACGACTCGTCAAGTGAGTCGTAAAATTCACCTCGTTAGTGGGGACTGACTCAAGGTCACTAGAAAAGGGTCACGGACGTCTATCAGACTTTGAGTTTTGGGTCGAATTAAAACAATCATATCTTGTAGCACAAAATGAATTAGGTATCCCATGGCCTATCAACTTAAAGATCTCTAAATCCTCGTTCCAATGCCACCGAGTTTGCCCCATTTGAAGCTTGGAGTAAGAAGTTATGCCCATTTTAGTGAAGCACTGTCAGGCTGAGAAATCCTCACGACCTACTTGACGGGCCGTGGTGCTCTAGATGGCCCGTGAAGCCTGTCTTGAAGTCACTTCGGCAGCTTTTAAGTCAGGGTTATACTGGACTTTTTCCTATGCTTTGGCCATTCAAACTACGTCTTTTGATGCCTAAACTACGTTGTTTTACTCAATCTAAGCCTAATAATCTAGTCAAAAACTACCTAGAACCCTCATTCTCCCAAAATCATCTAACTTAGAAAGAAAAGAAGAGAAAGAAGCGACAGTTTTCTCCCAAGAACAAGCAGAGGTGTTCTTCAAGTTCAGCCCCCAAATCCAGAGGATTTCTCCGTAGTTTTCGTCACCAGGTATGTGGGATTTCGCTAGTGGGTTTCTTTCACCCATTAGGTCCATAGAATTCATTCAGTTTCTTCAAGTTCTCCATAAATTGCTTAGATCTAGGGTTCCCAAATCTTGGGAATCCATTGAAAGTTAGCTGCTATAGTTCCAATGCACTGATTACCTGTTTTCTTGGAGAATTAATGTAGTCCCATGTATAGAACTCAGAATTCTAGCTTGTATTGATTATCATCATTTCATGAATTATACTTGCTAGACAGATCAGTCAGAAAAATCATGCTCTAGTATTTGAATGCCATATTTCCAGCATATTTATGTTGCATTCTTAGATAGCATGTCAGTATTTTGAGCTACTCAATATATCAATTGCATTGTCAGTTTTGCATATTCAGTTGGGAGTAGACTTAGCACCGAGTTGGACTAGGGTTCAGCGTACCCTCAAAGTCCCAGAACTTCGTGCAAACGTAGGTTCATAATTCTCCTCTGTTGGGCACCAATTTTAGTGATCAAGCTACAGTCATGCCTTTATACCCTGGCAAGGTATATTGGGTCCTCTCGATGGGGCATATACATCGGACTCCACGTATAGCTCACATGGTTCATGTCGGTTAACAGTAGCTCCCATAGTCATACTCTTAATGCATTGACCATGTTATCAATATTTACTTCAATATACAGTTCAGCATGTTATCTTTATGATTAGTACTTGGTTATTGCATCTAGCTCAGTTTTCAGTTACATTTCAGTACAGCCTACTTCCATATTTAGTTTATATTGTACCACTTATATTGTTCAGCTTAGAATCTATATCTTGCAAGCTCAGTATATTCAAAGTACTGACGCATACTTTTGTGCTACATCGTTTCATGATGTAGGTTCAGGCGCTCATCATCCATATCGTGCTTAGCTCGATTTCTTGTTTGTACTCAACAGCTTCAGTGGTGAGTCCTCATAGTCCGAGGACATTTCTTTATGCTTTTAGTTTAGTCAATCTATTATTAGTCTTTTAGTATTATTAGAGTTAGCTTGGGACTTGTCCCAGCAACTCATCAATTCTAGAGGCTTTCAGACATAGAGTAAGTGTTCAGTGTTTTGGGGTTGCTTCCCATGGATATTCAGATATATTTTTGTTTGGAGTTCTTTTAGTTTTGACTCCCTTTATAGTTGTGCTTCCGCTTACTTAGTTATATTTCAGTATGCTTATGATATGCCAGACTCAGGGTTAGTTTTGGGTCACTTGTGATCTTAGGTCCCGTGTTACGCCTAGGGGGTAGCCTCGGGGCGTGACAAACTTGGTATCAGAGCCTCAGGTTCAAGAGTCCTAGGGTGTCTGAAAGCCGCACTAAGTAGAGTCTCTTTCATGAGTGTGAAGCGCGCCACACTTATGAGAGGGAGACTACTAGGTGTTCTAAGAAAATTTCCCTTCTTTTGCTATTCCTATCGTGCTTGAAGTGTGATTCATCTTCTCCTTTCTAATCCGTCGTTATGCATTTCAGATGATGCCTCCTTGCAGAGCTAACACACGAAATGCCAATGCACGTAATGCTAACGCAGTTCCTCCAGTCCTGAATCATGAGGTTACAAATGCAGAGTTTCGTACTTCGATCAAGTTGTTGGCTCAGACCGTAGCCAAACCAGAACAATCAGCAGGCCCCTGTTCCTGTAAACAGAACTGGTGGATCAGTTGCAGCTAGGGTTCAAGACTTTGTTCGTATGAATCCGCCAGAGTTTCTAGGGTCGAAGGTTGGTGAGGACCCACATAACTTCATTGATGAGATCAAGAAGATCCTTGAGGTAATGCAAGTGTCTGGTACTGATAGTGTTGAACTAGCGTCCTATCAACTCAAGGATGTGGCTCATATCTGGTTCACATAGTGGAAAGAAAATAGGGGTGCAATGCAGCTCCAATGACATGGGACTGTTTTACTGGAGCTTTTCTGGACAAGTTCTTCCCGAGAGAGTTGAGGGAGGCTAAGGCTCAGGAGTTTATGAATTTGAGTCAAGGGTCGATGTCAGTCCAGGAATACGGGCTAAAGTTCACTCAGCTCTCCAGGTATGTTCCACATATGGTGGCAGATTCGAGGGCACAAATGAACAAGTTCTTGTTTGGAGTATCCGATCTAGTGAAGGCTGAGTGCAGGAATGCTATGCTATTGGTGGATATGGATATCTCCAGACTAATGACCCACGCTCAGTAGGTTGAGGGAGATAAGCTCAAGCAAATGGCTAAGGATAACAAAAAGGCTAGAACAGGAAACTATGAATATTCTCAGCAGAGGTCACCTTCATCAGCTAGTGCTCCGTCCCCCAGGTTTCGATAGAATAAAAAAGGAAGGGCATCAGGCACTAAGTCTCACGGAAGTGCTTCAGGTAACCAGACTTTTCCATCTTGCCCAAAGTGTGGTAAGAACCATCCGGGCGAGTGTCTTGCTGGCAGAGAGGGGTGTTTTGGGTGTGGTCAGTCTGGTCATAGGCTGAAGGATTACCCTTCTGCCAGGCAAGGACAAGGAGGTAATAGGGCTCAGTCTACGACTTCAGCAGCGCCAGCAGGTCGCCCTACTCAGCAGGGTGCCTCATCTGGTACATGTGGTGGTCAGCGCCAGAACAGGTTGTATGCTCTTCAGGCTCGCCAGGACCAGTAAGATTCTCCTAATGTAGTCATTGGTACGTTACAAGTCTTCAGTTTATATGTTTATGCATTGTTAGATCCAGGGGCTACACTTTCATTTGTTACTCCTTATATAGCAGTAAACTTCGATGTCAATCCAGAAACTCTCTCAGAACCCTTCTCAGTCTCTACTCAAGTTGGTGACCCAGTAATAGCTAGACGGGTATATAGAAATTGCCCTGTCACAGTTTCCTAGAAAGTCACCTCAGCAGACCTTGTAGAGTTAGAAATGATAGATTTTGACATCATTCTAGGCGTGGATTGGTTACATTCCTTTTATGCCTCAGTCGATTATAGAACTAGGATCGTTCGGTTTCAGTTTCAGAACGAGCCAGTCTTAGAGTGGAAGGATAGTAACTCCATGCCTGCAGGTCAATTTATCTCTTACCTCAAGGCCAGGAAAATGATTTCCAAAGGGTATATTTATCATCTTGTTCAGGTTAAGGACTCAAACTCCGAAACCCCTACTCTTGAGTCAGTCCCAGTGGTGAATGAGTTTCCAGAAGTGTTTCCAGAAGATCTTCTTAGAACTCCTCCCAAAAGGGAGATTGACTTCAGAATGAATCTCCTTCCAGATACCCAGCCTATTTCAATTCCTCCTTATAGAATAGCTCTAGCAGAGCTTAAGGAACTGAAAGAACGATTGAAAGACCTTCTAGATAAGGGCTTTATCAGACCCAGTATCTCTCCATGGGGTGCTCCAGTGTTGTTCGTGCGTAAGAAAGATGGTTCCCTCAGGATGTGCATTGACTATTGTCAGTTGAACAAAGTCATAATCAAGAATAAATATCCCATCCCAAGGATTGATGACTTGTTCGACCAGCATCAGGGTGCTAGTTGCTTTTTTAAGATAGACCTCAAATCCGGCTATCATCAACTCAGAGTCAGAGATAGTGAAATCCTGAAGAAAACCTTCAAGACTCGGTATGGTCACTATGAATTTGTAGTTATGTCTTTTGGACTAACAAATGCTCCTGCAGCTTTCATGGACTTGATGAATAGGGTGTTCAAGCAGTATTTGGACTTGTTCGTGATCGTCTTTATTGATGAAATCCTCATTTATTCTCGGAATGAGGAAAAGCGTACGACTCATCTGAGAGTGGTTCTGCAGACCCTCAAAGATCGGCAACTATTCGCTAAGTTCAGCAAATGTAAATTCTGGTTACAGTCGGTCACTTTCCTTGGTCATGTAGTATCCAGCGAATGGATTCGAGTGGATTCTAAAAAATTAGAGGCAGTTAAGCACTGGCCCAGGCCCACCTCTCTGACTGATATCAGAATTTTCTTGGGTTTGGCCGGTTACTACAGAAGGTTTGTAGAAGGATTTTCATCCATAGCTTCCCCATTGACCAAGTTGACTCAAAAGAAGGTCAAGTTTCAGTGGTCAGATGAGTGTGAGAAAAGCTTCTTAGAACTGAAGACCAGGTTGACTACAACTCCTATCCTGACTCTACTAGAGGGTTCAGATGGTTATGTGGTTTATTGTGATGCATCCAGGGTTGGCCTGGGTTGTGTGTTGATGCAGCAGGGTAAGGTCATAGCTTATGCTTCTAGACAGGTTAAGGTCCATGAGAAGAACTACCCGACTCATGACCTCGAGCTTGCAGCCGTCGTATTTCCACTAAAGATTTGGAGACATTACTTATATGGTGTCCATGTTGATGTGTTTATAGATCATAAGAGACTCCAGTATGTGTTCACCCAGAAAGAGTTGAATCTTCGTCAAAGGAGATGGCTCGAATTCCTCAAAGACTATGACATGAATGTTCTCTAACATCCGGGTAAGGCCAATGTAGTGGCTGACGCCCTCAGTAGACTATCCATGGGTATTGTAGCATATGTTGAGGAAGGGAAGAAAGAATTAGCCAAAGATGTTCACTGGCTTGCTCGCTTAGGAGTTAGCCTTATGGACACGTCAGATGGTGGTGTGATAGTTCGGAATGGGTCAGAATCTTCACTGGTAGCGGGGGTTAAGGAGAAACAAGATAGTGATCCTATATTACTTTAGTTGAAAGGCGTAGTACATCAGCAGAGAGTCGAGGTTTTCTCCCAAGGGGGAGATGGTGTGCTTCGTTACTAGGGTCGCTTATGTGTCCATAATGTGGGTGAGCTGAGGCAGCAGATCCTTACAGAAGCTCATAATTCTAGATATTTTATCCATCCGGGTGCTACTAAGATGTACCGTGATCTATAAGAAGTCTATTGGTGGAACGACATGAAGAGAGGCATCGCAGATTTTGTGGCTAAGTGTCCCAACTGTCAGCAAGTTAAAGTAGAACACCAGAAACCAGGAGGTGTGACTCAAGAGATTAGCATTCCTACTTGGAAATGGGAAGTGATAAATATGGACTTCATTACGGGTTTACCTCGTACTCGCAGACAACATGACTCCATTTGAGTGATAGTGGACAGAGTCACTAAGTTAGCTCACTTCTTGGCAGTCAAGACTACAGATTCAGCGGAGAACTACGCTAGACTCTACATCAACGAAATAGTCAGGTTGCATGGGGTTCCTTTGTCTATCATCTCAGATAGAGGTCCTCAGTTTACCTCTCATTTTTGGAGATCGTTTCATAAAGGCCTTGGTACTCAGGTAAATCTCAGTACAACATTTCATCCGTAGATGGATGGTCAGGCAGAGCATACTATTCAGACCTTGGAGGACATGTAGAGAGCTTGCGTGATCAATTTCAAGGGTAGTTGGGATGATCACTTACCTCTCATAGAGTTCTCCAATAATAACAGTTTCTATTCCAGTATTCAGATGGCCTCTTATGAGGCACTGTATGGGCGTAGATGTAGATCTCCAGTTGGTTGGTTTGAAGTAGGTGAAGCAGCCTTGGTTGGGCCAGATTCGGTTCACGAGGCCATGGAGAAAGGTCAGCTTATCAGAGATAGACTGATGACAGCTCAGAGTCGTCAGAAGTCCTATGCAGATATAAGGAGAATAGACTTGGAGTTTGAAATCAATGATTGGGTTTTCCTAAAAGTGTCACCCATGAAGGGGGTGATGAGATTTGGCAAGAAAGGGAAACTCAATCTCAGATATGTAGGTCCTTATAGAATCCTGAAAAGGGTTGGTAATGTGGCTTATGAGTTAGAGTTACCAACAGAACTAGCAGCGGTTCATCCAGTCTTTCACATTTCCTTGTTGAAGAAGTGTGTGGGTGATCCGGCATTGATAGTACCTTTAGAAAGTGTGGCTGTGAAGGATAGCCTCACCTATGAGGAGATTCCAGTTGAGATTCTTGACCGTCAGGTTCGTAGGTTGAGAAATAAGGAAGTTGCTTCCGTGAATGTTTTGTGGAGGAATCAGTCCATAGAGAGAGCTCCTTGGGAAGCAGAAGCAGCCATGAAGGCCAAGTATCCTTATCTCTTTCCTTCCGATTCAGTTTCAGCTTGAGGTAATAGTTCCTCTCCCGTCTCTCAGTTTACTCTTGTGTAATTCAGTTTCAGTATCTTGTTCCCTCATTGATCATTGCATTTCAGCATATTTGCATGTTTATGAAACTCAGTTCAGTTAGATATATATTTCTAGTACTCAGATGGAAGGGATTGCAGCTCTTTCCCTCCAAAAAGTAGCTTGTTTAGACTTCATTAGAGGACGAAGGATCCCAAGAGGGAGATATTGTAACATCTCAGATTCTGGAAAAGGCTAAAAAAAAAGAAGCAGGAAAGGCCCACAAATTCAAAATGAGCCATAGACCCTTCACGGCACCCTAGACGGTCCATGAAGGGGACCACGACTTGTTAAGAGGCTCGTGAACCCTCTCTAGAATCTTCCCATGCAGGGGTCACCTTCACCGACGGCTCGTGGTGGACTTGAAGATTCGTCAAGTGAGTCGTACAAGTCACCCAGTTGGTGGGGACTGACTCAAGGTCACTGGAAAAGGGTCACGGACGTCTAAACGGCCCGTGAAGTTTCACACAGATCGTGAAGTCATCCGTGAAAGAGACTTATCAGACTTTGAGTTTTGGGTCGACTTCAAACAATCATATCTTGTAGCACAAAATGGATTAGGTGGCCCTTGGCCTATCAACTTAAAGATCTCAGAATCCTCATTCCAATGCCACCGAGTTTGCCCCATTTGAAGCTTGGAGTAAGAAGTTATGCCCATTTTAGTGAAGCACTGTCAGGCTGAGAAATCACGACCTACTTGACGGGCCGTGGTGCTCTAGACGGCCCGTGAAGCCTGTCTTGAAGTCACTTCGGCAGCTTTTAAGTCAGGGTTATACTAGACTTTTCCTTATGCGTTGGCCACTCAAATTACGTCATTTGATGCCTAAACTACGTTGTTTTTACCCAGTCTAAGCCTAATAATCTAGTCAAAAACTACCTAGAACCCTCATTCTCCCAAAATCATCTAACTTAGAAAGAAAAGAAGAGAAAGAAGCGACAATTTTCTCCTAAGAACAAACAGAGGTGTTCTTCAAGTTCAGCCCCCAAATCCAGAGGATTTCTCCGTAGTTTTCGTCACCAGGTATGTGGGATTTCACTAGTGGGTTTCTTTCACCCATTAGGTCCCTAGAATTCATTCAGTTTCTTCAAGTTCTCCATAAATTGCTTAGACCTAGAGTTCCCAAATCTTGGGAATCCATTGAAAGTTAGCTGCTATAGTTCCATTGCACTGATTACCTATTTTCTTGGAGAATTAATGTAGTCCCATGTATAGAACTCAGAACCCTAGCTTGTATTGATTATCATCATTTCATGAATTATACTTGCTAGACAGATTAGTCAGAAAAATCATGCTCTAGTATTTGAATGCCATATTTCCAGCATATTTATGTTGCATTCTTAGATAGCATGTCAGTGTTTTGAGCTACTCAGTATATCAATTGCATTGTTAATTTTGCATATTCAGTTGGGAGTAGACTTAGCACCGAGTTGGACTAGGGTTCAGTGTACCCTCAAAGTCCCAGAACTACGTGCCAACGTAGGTTCAGAATTCCCCTCTGTTGGGCACCAGTTTAAGTGATCACGCCACAGTCATGCCTTTATACCCTGGCAAGGTATATTGGGTCCTCTCGATGGGGCGTATACATCGGACTCCACATTTAGCTCATGTGGTTTATGTCGGTTAACAGTAGCTCCCACAGTCATACTTTCAATACATTGACCATGTTTTCAGTATTTACTTCAATATACAGTTCAACATGTTATCTTCATGATTAGTACCTGGTCATTGCATCTAGCTCAGTTTTCAGTTACATTTCAGTACATCCTACTTCCATATTTAGTTTATATTATACCACTTATATTGTTCAGCTTAGAATCTATATCCTGCATGCTCAGTACATTCAAAGTACTGACGCATACTTTTGCGCTACATCATTTCATGATGTAGGTTCAGGTGGTCAGCATCCAGATCGCACTTAGCTCGATTTCTGATTCGTACTCAGCAGCTTAAGTGATGAATCCTGATAGTCCAAGGACATATCTTTGTGCTTTTAGTTTAGTCAATCTATTATCAGTCTTTTAGTATTATTAGAGTTAGCTGGGGACTTGTCTCAGCAGCTCATCAGTTCTAGAGGCTTTCAGACATAGAGTCAGTGTTCAGTGTTTTGGGGTTGTTTCCCATGGATATTCAGATATATTTTTGTTTGGATTTCTTTTAGTTTTGACTCCCTTTATAGTTGTGCTTCCACTTACTTAGTTATATTTTAGTATGCTTATGATATGCCAGACTCAGGGTTAGCTTGGGGTCACTTGTGATCCTAGGTCCCGTGTTACGTCTAGGGGGTAGCCTCGGGGCGTGACATTTATAAGCCCAAGGATATGGGGCCAGGCCAGGTGCCACGGGGTTTTATAGATATTTCAATACTACATGATACTCTAGTTCATATTCTGAGCTTCTTAGCGGGTATGTCCCAAACAGAAGTCCTACCTATCACTCCCGTTGGTTCTCAAAGTAGAATTGGGGCTCAAACTCTGGATCAACTACTAGTTCAAGATCATCGGATACCTAGGGCACAACTAGTAGTTGTTACGACTCCTAGCATAGATGTTTCTCCACTGACTCTTATTGCTCCTTAGGTTATGGCTAGACCAGTTATGTCAGCAAAGGAACCATTTTTTGTTTGATCACTTTGTGAGATCGAGTCCTCCCATCTTGTTGGTGCTCCAAATGAGGGTGCTTATGAATTTTTGGTAAACTATCATGAGAGGTTGCATAAACTCAATTTGGTTGAGTCACATGGTGTCGACTATACTACATATGGTTGAGGTCCTACCATTACTGTAGACTAGTTGGATCACTTCCTTTGAACTTGGACAATTTTCTGAGGCCTTCCTAAGGAAGTATATGCCTCATAATTTGGGGTAGGCATGACTCATGAGAGATTAGTTTGACGATCTCGAGTGGGGTACTATGTCAATTATTGAGTATGAGACTAGGTTTCATGTATTGGTGATTCCACCTACAGAAGAGGAGTAGGTTAGGACGTTCGTGAATACGTTGATTACTCAGCTCTATATTAGCTACGACACAATTGGTGACTATCGAGGATTCTTTCCAGTAGGTGATAAATCATGCAAAGGGAGTGATCTGATACATCGCTAGGACCATAGGGACGATGACAAGAGCGTTCACACATATGGTAGTTTTAGTGGTACGTCGTCTCGAGGCAAGGATTTCTCAAGTAGAAATCATAAGTACCAGATTAATGCGACATTACACACAAATGGTAGTGGTTATTCCAATTTCAATGTTAAAAGTAGTTAGACTATAGGGCTAAGTTGTTCAGACTCTTCACTTTTGGTGCCGTACCCGTGTCCACACGACATGGGTGTGGGATCCGTGTCGGATTTGGTCAACCGATTTTGGGTACTTTGACCAAAATCAATGAGGAAATTCTAGACAGTTTTAATGATTTCTGTAATCACTGCAAAAGCAAAGGTGAAATTGAAGAAAATGGAATACCTTTTATGTACAAATTCCTAACTCACTCCTTTTCCTTTAATCTCCTTCCTGGATTCTCATCAAGTTCTCCACATAATATCTCATAATTTAGGTTTTATCACTTTATTTTTAGATATTTTAATCATTTTTAGGTGAATTCCTGTATCCGTATCCATACATAGATCCATATCCCCAAATCTTAAAAATTAGATCATGAAGGATCCGACCTCTAGATCCACACCCATATCGGACACCCGCACCCGAGTCTGAGCAACTTAGCTATAGGGTATGTATCTCGAGGTTCTCACTTTGGTTCTTATATTGTGGTAGACACTTTGGTTCATTTGAACCATCTCAACATCCTCTGTTGGACAAAGCATGCTATGATTTTGGAGAGATGGGTAATTTTTCTAGATCTTGTTCCAAGCATAAGTATAGTGGGACAAATCAATTTTTTCTGGTTCAGGACTTCTGGGTACCAATACCGCCAGCTAGAGGAGGTACACAAAGTAGTAGAGGTGGTTCTCAGGTTTCTAAGGGTAGAGCTCAGACAGTACTAAAGGTGGTAGTGGAGGAACATAGGACAGGGATAGACATGGAAATTCTTATTGTTTTCCAGGTAGACTAGAGGCCGAGGCTTCAAATATAGTTATTACAGGTACTATTTTGGTTTGTCTTCATCCAGCTTCAACTTTATTTGATTTAGGGTCTACTTATTTATATATATATTCCTATGTACCAAGATATGATGTGTGATTCCCTGGCAGTATCTATACGTGTTTCTACCCTTAGCTTAACTTTTAGGTGATTTATTAGTAGTGGATTGAGTGTTGATCTAGTGTTGTGACATTTTGAAATCATTTAACTTGCCATCTATGGTTCCAACCTACGGTCCGTAAGTCAACTTATGGTCTGTCATTTCTTTTACGAGTCGTAGATAGGTCTCGTAGGTGAGTCCCAGACTTAGTAAAATTTTGAGGGTCAAAGTTGGGATCTACGGTTGGAATGTACGGCCCGTAAGTAGACCAACGGATCGTACATAGCAACCGTCGTTGGGGGTCCAAAATTGATAGTTTTTGAATCCCACCTACTGTTGACCAGGACGGTCCGTGGTTGGACCATAGGTCCAAACCATGGGTCGAGCCCGACAATTATTTTTAAGGGCTTTTTGGTCTTTTTTCTAATTGATTAATACCTAAACTAAGTCGGTTTAGTCCTAATCCTAGACCCTATATAAGTCTTCTAAGCCCAAAATCTACCCATTCTAAATCACTCTTCAGATTTCCCAAATACCTCCAAAGTTTTCCCCAAATATTTCTCTCTCTAAAGCTTGAAGAAGAAGGCTAGTGATTCATGTTAAGTGTCCAAATTCTCCATTAATTGTGGGCTTTGAACTCCAAGGTATGATGGCATTCACCTATGGAGTCCTTTCCTCCACAGGGTTCCTAAATTCTCCAATTTTCACAAGTTAGAATCTCCAATTGAAATTAGGGTTTCCTTCAATCTCATAGGTTCTTTTCAATTATGATCTAATAGATTGATTTATGTCCTTTTATGCATGAATTGAGATAATTGCATGATTTTTAGATGAATTTACATGAACTCATGCATGATTCATGATTTCTAAGATATGATTCCATGATGAAGTTTATGAATGATCAAAAGAGAAATTTTATGAAGATATGCATGTTCCTTTATGAAATTGATGATGATTAAGGTTGCTTTGAGAGTGAAGCATTGTTGTTGTGAAATGATTTTTCTCACATAAAGGATTCATAGGGTTGAAAGATTTTCTCAACTAAACGTTGAATCAAGAACTAGGAGCTATTCTAATGAACTTTAGCTTGGATTGACTACTTGATGTGCTTTCCATGGATGAAAGGACAAGAGGCGATTACCCATGTCCCCTAATGATAGGACAAGAGGCGATTACCCATGTCCCCTAAAGATAAGACAAGAGGTGAATACCCATGTCATCTAATGATAAGACAAGTTAAGAATTATGGTTAATCCGTGGGAATTATGCTTAGCACCGAGTGGACAAGTGGTGATTACCCGTGTCCCATAAACTATGTGCCACCATAGGTTTGTCTTAAATAAACATTATCTAGTGGATCCACTTAAGTTAGAAGTTTATGGTTCTTAACTTGGCAAGTAAGGACATATCTTTTCGGTATGGGATAGACACCGGATTTCGTGTTATAGCTCACATTGTCTATGTCGGTTAAGGCTTACTTCCCACAATAATGAACTAAGGTTACTTTTTAAAGGCATCTCAAATGTGTTTTAAAGATGTTTAGCTTGCCTTGACCATGATTATGCTTATGTTTTCTAACAAGTTATTTGATGATTTAGCTTGGTCATTGCATGCCATTTAAATTCCCTTTTTAGCATTATTTCACAATTCTTGTGCATTGCTATCATACTTGGTACATTCCATGTACTAACGCATACTCTTGCCTACATTGTTTCACTAATGTAGGATTCGACGCTTCTCCCTCCATTCGTGGCTAGTGCTTGTATTAGAGACTTGTGGAAGATTGGTGAGTCCTCATGTTTTGAGGATCGAGGCTTCTTTTATTACTTTCATGTCTTTTCATTTGGATGTTGTATGTGATGTATGAGTTACGTCCCAATCACCTTTCTTATCATGTATTAATAGATGACTTGGAGACTATGTTAGACTTCCGCTACCTTTGGTCAACTCTTTGTGATATAATATTGTCTTTTAAACTCTTTAACCCTATTATCTTGTATGATGTATGCTAAGTAGATTTTATAGGGCCTCTCGGGGTCTTATAAGCCATGTCATATCTAGGGGTACTTTAGATCGTGACAAACTTGGTATTCAGAGCACAAGGTTTTAGAAAGGTCCTAGGATGTCTCATAAGCCACGTCGAGTAGAGTCTTTTTCATGAGTGTGAAGCGCGCCACTCTTATGAATGAGATGCTATAAGATGATTAGGAAACTCCACTTCTTTCATCATTCTAAAGTCGTGCAATGGAGTTTAAATCTATATGTCTCTCTTCTAATCCCTATCTGATGCTTTTTAGGAGATGTCCCCTCGAAGAGCATACGTTAGAAGGAATGCGGGAGAGAATGTGGAACGAGAAGGAATGCGGGAGAGAAGGAGTTATTTTGGGTATTAATCGGATAAAAATGATTTGGGTTTCTTAAATTAATCCCAACCTTTCACATGTTTATTCTAAGGTTGGGACCCACATATTTAACGGATAAAGGGTATATTTGGCCCAAAGTGTAACAGGAGGGGTATATTTGGCCCAAAAGTATAACGAATGGTATATTTAAACTATTTCCAATAATACAGGGGTATATTTGACCCTTTTCCGTAGTTTAAATATGCAACTTTTTTAAAAAAACAAGGCCAGATGTGACATGGGCTATTTTATTTTATTGATAATAACAAATGCCATCTTGCAAGTTGATTATCTGCAAAAAAGAAAAGAGTGTTAGCTAAAATACATTCTTCTTGTTCTCCGGATTTGATCGTGAAGAATATATGTGAATCTCCTCTTTTTAGTGTTCTCTTTCATCTCTTACAAGATTTGATTCTCAAGTATGGTGTATTTAGTTTATCAACCTCCTTCCTTGTGGTCTGAGCTCCTGAAATAATTCTATTGTAATTTCCCCAAGTTGTAAAGCATCATTAGCCAGAAAGTTTGCCACCATATTTTCTTCTCTCATTATGTGCAAAACCCTGAGGGGTCGTTTGGTTTGAATACAAGTTATGCTGGTATTAGTTATGATGTGATAAGTTATGCTGGAATAAGTTGTGCTGAGATTAGTTATGCTGAGATTAGTTATGCTGAGAGTAGTTTTTATTGCTTGTTTGGTTTGTCATATTCAAACTTATATTCATTGCATAATTTATAAGAATAAGTTGTTTGTTTACAAAAATACCCTCCACCTTATTATTATTATTATTATTATTATTATTATTTTGCATTTTATTTGCAAGCTTTAGTTATTCATTCTTAAAAATAAAATTTTCATCTTATTTAGCTTAAATATTTTTGTATGTGCATTTCCATGATTGTGCCGTGTGTTTTTAAAATTAAACTTTCACCTTATTTAACTTAAAAATAAAACTTTCATCTTATTTAACTTAAAAATAAAATTTCCATCTTATTTAGCTTAAAAATAAAACTTTCATGTTGTTTAGTTTTAAAATAAAACTTTCATCTTATTTAGCTTAAAACTAAAACTTCCATTTTAAGTTTATTAAAGTAAAATAAATTTTATTATTAAAGTTATCTACATTTTAAAGTTATCTACATTTTAATTGATATATAAAATATAATTTTTAAGCGAGTAATAAACTATTTAATTAAAAATATGTAATTTAGTAGTGGAGTGAACATTTTAACAAAAATCAAAATATAAATAAACATAAGAATTAGGCAAATAAATTCAGCTTATAATATATTCATAAACAAAAATTGTATTTATAAAGGCAATTTTTTACTAGAAAAATGTATTATCATAAAAACAACGAATAATTAAGGTCGTGGATGTTGTTAAAAATTATGTTAATATACATGAATGTAAAAGTGATGTATAAAAGATAGTTTAAGGGGGTATTTTTGTTATTTTATATACTTTATCCCAGGATAACTTATCCTGGGATTACTATTCCACCCCCAGAGAAGGATAACTTATCCTAGGACTAATTGTTAATCATGGGATAAGTTATCCCACCCTTTGCATCCAAACAACGGATTAAAGGACACTTAAAAATTATTCCACGATTAACTTTTCTTATCCATCACACCAAACGACCCCTGACTGTTTTATTACTCATTAACCTCCAGATCTCCTCCACCTTTTCTATTATATATTTGCCAGGGTACTTTCCAAATTTTTAGGATGACATTCTTCTACACTATTGAATCTGTATCAATGATAATCTGTTGGTACTGATTTTCTTCCATGTATTTCATACCCATTGCTTCTGCCTGGGTATTAGTAAATTGTGGATCAACCATCACATTTGCCTTAGCAGCTATGACATCACCATTCTCATCTCTCACACAAAATCCCATGACCCTCTTCCCCGATTTCCTTTCGATGCCCCGTTAGTATTGCATTTCACCCATCCAGTGAAACACATATAAAATTTATGTCTTTCTTAAGGTATTTTCCCTATTTTTTTTCCTAATGCTAAGTCATTTGTCTAGGAATCAAACAATCGACATTTCTCTTTCTACTATATTGTACGTGCCACTAAAGATAGTATAACGAAACCAAATCTACGAAACTAACTGAGTGTTTGGATTTACTTAATTTTAGTGACTTTTGATTTTTAATTATTTTTTTAATTTTGAAATTATTTGGATAACATCAAAAGACACTTTTTTAAAGCTGAAAAAGTACAAAAGAGTCAAAAACCAAAAGTTGGAGGTTACCAACTTATGACTTTTGACTTTTAACTTATACTCTCTCCGTTTCTATTTAGTTGTTACAATTTTAGATTTCACGTGCCTTAAAAAATTAGATAAGTTTACTATTGTATCCTTATTTAGTGTTCTCTTAAAGTTAAATTTTCAATCAATGAACATGAATTAATTTATTTTGATTAATTAATCTGACCAATGAACATGAATTATTTACATAATTTTTCTATGTTGGTCAAATATATATTTTGAAGGCTAATAACTATCAAGGCTAAAATAGAAAAAATAGTATCATATATGCATTGATTTTATAAAATGACAAATATTAAGGACAATCTAATTTTAGTAAATACGACATATAAATAGAAATGGAGGAAGTAAATCACTTTAAAAATGTCCATCCAAACATCCCTAAGTTCCAGATCTGATCCAATAATATTAATGTGTGTGTGAGAGAGTGTGTAATTTCCCCTTCACCTTGGAAAATGGACAAAAATACCCAAAAGAATATGATTTGTTTTCGTACTTTTCCCTACTTAATTAACGTAAAATTTAAAGATTTAATTGAACATATAGTTTGGGTGTTTGGTATTCGGTTTGGGACTTTTAAATTACGGATTTGGTAATTCGGTAATTGATAGTTAAAAGTATATATTAAATACTAATTTTTAAAATTTCGATTCGATAATTCGGTAATCGGTAAATCAAAATTCAGTTCGGTATGGTATTCGGTAATATCGTATTGAAGTTGTAGCCGATTGTATTACAAAGTTAATATTATTGCTCCAATTATTTCTATTTTTCTATGTAGAGTCACGATATAATAGATGATCTACAAGTAAGAAGACATGAAGAAAAATAAATTGATACAACTAAAAGACATATGTATTTTGGTTGTTTATGTTTAGTATTTAACTTTCTCTTTGGACTTGTACTAGTGAGTTATGAACCTGTTGATATATGACCTTCATTAAGTAAATAATTCGTATTCAGAAAATACCGTATAACAAATGATTCTAGTGTCTCACGACCTTCATTAAGTATATAATTCGTATTAAGAAAATACCGAATAACAAATAATTCTAGTGTCTCACACCAAACCCAAATACCGTAATGCTATAATTTTAATCTCGAATACCATACCAAATACCAAATTATCAAAAATTTCAATTCGATTCGATAATTTGATTTTTGATATTTTATATCCCGCCCTAAATATAGTGACATGAGTATGGCATATATAGGTAGTTTATAATTGGAACTCTTGATACCACCAAATTATTATCTAAAAATGGGAGTTGGGCGTAGTGGGAAGCCATGTTGAGATCAAGTCATGGGAAGCACTAAAATGTAAGAAGAAAAAACTTTGTTAACCAAGTCAACATTCTTCTTCTACCAACCATATTCCTAAAATAAACCAAACCTTCCCTTCAACATCTTTAATCTTAAACAAACTTCTCTAACAAATGTCCCATCTTTCTCCTTGATTCAATTTTCCCCCTTTTTGCATATGCATACAATTCTCTTTTGATTAAAAAGAGCAAATGGAGAAGAGTGGCACTACTCCAATATGTGACGATATTGATCTTAATCGATTTAAGAATACTGTTTCCACATATCATGATGATGATCCCTCATCCCAACTCCCCGAAAATGTTGAAAGTTTTTCCAAAATCATCGAGTCTAGGATTGCAAAATGTAATTCTGGTGAAACTCCGACTAGATTGGGAAAGATGACGGAGGAAGAATCCTTTTTCCTTGAAGCCGTCATGCATTTATCCAAATTGACAAATGTGATCGCCAAATCTCCATCAGGGTCAACGTTGTTAAGTCGAACCAATATTGTCTTGAAACGAGCCATGACCTTCATGGAGGAAGAATTGCGAACGTTATTAGAAGATTTTGGAGGTAATTCCAATTCAAAAGTTGATAAAAAATTACAACTCCAGGATTATCCATGGTATCCTTCAGAGGTTGTGACAAGAATGAATCGAATTTCCACAACCATGATCTCAGCTGGATTTGAAACAGCTTGTTGTCAAGTGTATTCAATTTCACGAAGAAATGCATTCTATGAGCAAATGAAAAAACTCGAATTCGAGAAGATAAATGTAGATGATGTCCAGAAAATGTCTTGGGATTCTCTAGAAGGAGAGATCACTAGATGGATCAATGTTTCGAGGAGCTGCTCAAACACTTTGTTCCTCGGAGAGAGGAGACTCGGAGAATCAGTTTTCTCTGCGTCTCCAATGATCTCTCAAAGCCTGTTTAGCAATCTGGCACGTTCCATCGTAATACAGATACTTGACTTTGCTGAGGCAGTCTCCTGGACAAAACACTCTGCCGAAAAGGTCTTCAAATATCTAGACATATACGATACCATTCGTGATCTCATTCACGCGATAAGTGAATCTCTCTCAATTAATGACTGTGAACATGAATTAAAGTCTGAGATCTTAGCTACAAGAGATAGATTCGGTGAGGCTGTGGTAAATATATTCAATGATCTCGAAAAGTCCATCAAGAACGATGCAGCCAGAACACCGGTCCCTGGTGGTGCAGTGCACCCTCTCACACGTTACGTCATGAATTATCTAAAATATGCCTGTGAGTACAAAGACGCCCTGGAACACATTTTCAAAGAACATACCGCCACGTCACCATCAAAGTTGAAATCATCTGTTGATGAAGAGAGCGAAAGCCCACACGAAAATGTAGTAGCAGAGACGACGCCGTTAACGGCACAGCTCATGACAATAATGGACCTGTTGGATGCAAATCTAGAAACCAAGTCAAACCTGTATAAAGACCCATCCTTACGTGACATATTCTTGATGAACAACGGTAGATACATCTTACAAAAAGCGAAAGGATCTACAGAGGTCCGTCAAGTGATGGGAGACACGTGGTGTCGAAGAAGATCTACAACCGTGAGACAATACCACAAGAATTACCAAAGAGAAACATGGGGAAAACTACTACAAATACTAAGTCATGATGGAATGCAAGTAAATGGGAAGGTGACAAAGCCAGTAGTGAAAGAGAGGTTCAAGAATTTCAGCACTATGCTAGATGAAATCCATCGTACGCAGAGCACTTGGGTAGTGAGTGATGAGCAGCTTCGATCCGAGCTCAGAGTCTCTATATCCGCGGTGTTAATTCCGGCCTATAGATCCTTTTGTGGGAGATTTAGGCAGCATCTAGACAACACAAAGCATGCAGACAAGTATATCAAGTATCAGCCAGAAGATATTGAAACATTAGTTGAGGGCCTCTTTGACGGCAATCCTACATCTATGGCACGGAGGAAGACGTAATATAAGCAGACGATCTTCCTGCTGCAAAATTAATGACTCTTTCAAATAATAATCTGATTTCACATTTTTTGTATGATACTTATTTATTACTACTAGTATTGGTTCATATTTTCCTGTCAGTTTTCCGTTCCAGTCTTTTTAAAGAAATCAACATCACGCAGAAATTTTGTGTTGCACTTATTTTACTTGTGCTTGTCTTAAAGTAGTCTCTACGCGTTTTGGCATATTTGATTGAAGTCGAGTAAGAAGAATATTTTACATAGAACTTGAAAAAATTATTTTTTGAAGTTGTATGAGTGAAATTTTTTTGGATTCCCAAAGGGTATTTTGTACCCTCGTAGGGGCCAACTAACACTACAGGAAAATAGCATATCACCAACCAAGGCTATTGTTGAAAATAGATATTGGGTCAGCTCTTCTCATTATAATCATGATCCAAAACCACAGGTCATGATTAAGTCAATTCTTAGCCCAGAACGGAAAAAACGGGCCTAGAGAGCAGAAGTACCAATTTTAAGGAAAATACAATCAAAGTAAATAAAATAGCAGCGGCAAGAACAAGACATAAATACATATATTAATGAACAAGAACAAAAGCTACAAAAGATTCATCCCAAAACCTAGAAGGCATCAATAGAGAACTACTATAAAAGACTTTGTATAGGACCTGATAGACTATTTGAAAATACAAAAAACTAATCAAAATATACAGAAGGAGGTGAGTCAAATCCAGATGCCAGTAAGCTCACCCTCAATCTCCGACTGTAAGTTGCATTGCACAAGGATCAATGCGGTCAACTAGAACTCGGATCTGCATCAAGGAAAAGAGATTCAATGCAATATGAGTAGAAAAATCATTGGCACTCAGTATGCATCATAGGCCAATCAAGCTCGAGATTGCCAAAGCATAAAAAAATGCGAGTAAGTAAAACGATAAGTAAGTCAGCTTTAAGGGAACAATGATCATAAAATAATTCATGAGTCAGATAGAGAGTATTTGAAGTTGAACTTAAATAATCTAACCCAAATGAAACCTAACTGGACCCATAAGCCAAAAAGATGATTACAAGAGATAGGATAGAGGAAATAAATCTGACCAGACCCTCATAAGTTTAACGAGTATACACAAGAGCTAATATTAAAGAAGAACAGTACTAGGAACAATCATAAACATCAGCCATAAACCCAAGCATGGACTATTCGTAATCTGACATCGGAATAACCACGAAGAAGGCATAGCTCATCCTGGAATCTTACATCAGGATTGCTACAATGAAGGACAACCTCTTCCGGAATCTTACATCGGTAGAGCCATTCGTTCTCAAAATCTTACATCAGGCTAACCCCACAAACCTAGCTTCCGGAATCTTACATCGGTAGAGCCAGTCGTTCTTGGAATCTTACATCGGGCTAACCCCACAAACCTAGCTTTTGAAATCTTACATAAGAAAACCATAACAAGGCTAAGCATCTCCCAGAATCTTACATCGGAATAACTAGTCAATCAGAGAATCTTACATCGAAATTAAACACAAAGAAACCTAGCTTTTTAATCATAATTTTACATCAGAATAACTAGTCCATCTTGGAATCTTACATTAGGAGGCCATGACACAAGAGCCGATCCATCTCGAAATCTTACATTGGGATGATCCAATCACACACACAAATAAATATAGGTCCAATCATCTAAGGCAAGACTAAGCACCAAACAAACCCCAACTAGCCAAAATCGATAATAGAAGGGTTTGAATGTCAAAGTCTAACCTGAAGGGTCACATCTAATCCAAATCTAAGCCATACGACCCACTAAGACTTAAGTCTAAGGCACACACTAACCAACCCTAGGCTAAAGCCCTATATAGTAATGCAATCCTAGCCCATACATAAATTATGGGAGCATAAATATCAATAGAGGCAAGAACATGCAATACTATTCCGTAATAAACTCGAAATAAGTGTGACGAAGCCATAAGGATATCAACAAGAATGATATTAGCTAATCCAACCAAAAACTAGAAAATCATCATGCTAAAACAATCAACGAGCTAAGCCTAGTATTAGTAAGTTATAGCTTACGTCGAAGTCAAACACGCGCTCTGCAAATCCACTAAAAAGGCTTTTCCTTTCTGAGTATCCTCTAAATGATTCCACACTATCAAATTAGCGATCTAGGTGTCAATATAAGGAGAACTATACCCGTAATGCAATGAGAGAACCCGGGCCTAAAATTAGGTCAATAATAGGTATATGGGATCCATGCATGGAATCACCAAGACTCTGCCATAAGGTCTACACTAGCTCAAGGAACCTGTGCCCTAAAAATGAGCATAGTCCAAGCACAAACGAAGCTAAAATGGCCTAAGAATTAATTTAGCTCAAGAACACCTATTTCAAGATAAAATTGAGGAAATTAATGAGACTTACGGGTTCTGAAGCTCGAACAACGATACCAACAATGCTCCTCTACTGAACCCAGCTCAAACACAAGAAAACCCACTGAAATCATCCAAGAATTAAACTTCAACTCTTCTCTCTTTCAATGGAATAATAAGGATAAGAGAGATATAACTACTAGCAATCATCGCTCTGACGCACCGAGGTCTCTAGAGCAGTATCGCACGGGCAGA
Source organism: Solanum appendiculatum (assembly GCA_018342035.1). Classification (NCBI taxonomy): domain Eukaryota; kingdom Viridiplantae; phylum Streptophyta; class Magnoliopsida; order Solanales; family Solanaceae; genus Solanum; species Solanum appendiculatum. The sequence goes on from JAGDQO010001728.1 coordinate 428,473, forward strand.
AAAACTCCACAGGAGCGACGGTCAACATGACCGGTCTGCTCCTCAGGAATGGACTCACCTTCATAAGAGCGAGATCACCGAAGTGATCAAGCTCCGTAGGAGCGAGTCTGGGTGACGTCATCGGCTTCTGTTGGAGCGACAGGCTCCCCACCAGAGCGGCTGCACCAGCAGCTAGTACATCAGCTATTTGGGATTAAAAAGACAAGTCTCGAATGGACCTTCAAAATTTGATTGAGGTGCAACCAATGCAAACTAAATATCCTACCCAACCAGAATTAACATTTTTGACTCAAGAAAACTGTCAAAACTTCCAACAGAGGTTGTCTTGATGAAAAGTGGGTCCTAAAACTCGAAGCCCCATTTTAGCTAAAACCAAAAGATAGCTTGAAATGAGTCTGGAAGCTTCGGGACCCAAAATAAAGGTCCTACCAAACCAAACTCAACATTGTAGCGCTAATGGAACCATCAAAATAGCATTCCAAGGTCGTTTACCTGAAATTTTGACAAAAGTCAAACATCTAAACTTTAGTAGCTCCAAAAGATAGAAACTTGCATAAAACCAAATGAAGTGCCCGTTGACCATCTTAGAAGTCCTAATAGCAAGTCATATATGACTTAGAGTAGCTATAAGAAAACTCTGAACACTTAAAACATATGAAAACAATGAAAAGGACCTAGAGGATTATTACAACACTTAACTACTAATAGGACTTTTGTCCTCAAAATTAAAGAGTTAAGAATTACTTGAAGGCTCGAGTAAGAAGGGATACTTGGCTGACAAGTCATGCTCATTTTACCAAGTAGCCTCCTCGACTAGGCAGTGTCTCTAGTGGACCTTAACCACGGGAATATATCTTGAATGCAATCGACTGGCATCTCTTGCAAAGATAGCAATTGGCTCCTCCATATAGGTCAAAGTCACCCAACTGAATTGAATCCCACCGAAGCACATGGGACTCATGTGGAATGTATCGGTGGAGCATCGATACATGGAAAACTAGATGAACAATTGAAAAGGAAGGAGGCAAGGCTAACTCATAAGCATTATCTCCAATTGCGTGAAGGATCTCAAAAGACCCAATGAACCTGGGGCTAAGCTTTCTTGATCACCTCCCAAATCTCATTGCGCTTTTCAAGAGCAACACTCGAAGGAAAACATGATCACTAACACCAAAGCTCAAAGGACAATACCTACAATCAACATAGCTTTTCTGTCTACTCTGAGCCTCCTATAGCTTATCCTGAATCACACTTACTCTATCTAATGCCTTCTGAAGCAGGTCTTTACTATGCGGCCTAGGCTCCAAAGCCTCAAATGAATCAACTGGCAATCGATAATTCCTACCATACAATGCCTTTAATAGAGCCATCTGAATGCTTGAATGATAGCTATTATTATACGCAAACTTTGCCAAAGCTAGAAACTGATCCCATTGACCTCCAAAGTCCAATACACAGGCTCGAAGCATATCCTTCAAAACCTTAATAGTCTGCTTTGACTTCCTGATGGTTTGTGGGTGAAATGTGATGCAAGATCCACCCGAGTACCCAACACCTCCTAAAAGGTCCTCCAGAAGTTAGAAGTGAACTGGGAGCCTCTATAGGAGATAACAAACACTGGCACCCTATGAATATGAACTACCTCTCTAACATGATATAGGTTAACCTCTCAGCACTAAAAGAAGAGTGAATAGGTAAGAAATAAGTAGATCTTTGTCAATAGATTCATGATAACCCAAATGTTATCAATACCTTGAGAAGTCCACAGAAAACCCACAACAAAGTCCATAGTGATCTGCTCCCACTTCAACTCGAGAATGGGTAGACTCTAAAACTCGCCATCATGCCTCAAGTGTTTGTCCATCACTTGCTAACAACATAAGCAACAAGCCACATAGTTTGCTATATCTCTCTTAATTTGGATCCACCATTATTGTTGTCTCAAATCTCTATACATCATAGCCGTGCCTGGGTGAATGGAATACCTGGAGCTATGAGACTCCTTAAGTAACAATTAAATAAATCCCCCCAACTCAGGAACATAAATATTGTCACCACATTTGAAAACACCTTCGAAGTCAAACTATAAACCTCAAATCTGCTTCAATAGAGTGGAGCGAGCCTCAATACAAACTATAACCCGCTAGGGATTGGAGATATCAAGCCAAACCAACCTACTGGATAAGCACTGGATGTGCAATTCCAAAGGTCTCTCCAAAACTGAAAGGAAGGCTAGACTTCCCATACTTGCCGCCTTCCGTCTCAAGGCTTCACCTACCACATTTGTCTTGCTCGGATGATATAGAATAGAGAGATCATAGTCCTTTAGAAGTTGAATCCACCCATGTTGCCTTGAATTAAGGTCCTTTTGGCTCAAAATATATTGAAAACTCTGATGATTGGTGAAGATCTCACAATAAACTCCATACATGTAATGCCTTTAAATCTTGAGCGTGAAAACTATCGTTGTAACTCCATGCCATGAGTGGGGTAGTTGTGCTCGTGCACCTTAAGTTGCCTCAACGCATAAGCTATAACACAGACCTGATGCATCAAATCACAACACAAACTGACACTAGATGCGTCACAATACACTGTAAAACCCTCACCCTCAATTGGAAGAGTCAGAATAGGAACCAAAGTGAACAACTCCTTGAGCTTCAGAAAGCTCACCTCATACTAGTTTGACCGCTCAAAAGGAACATCCAACCTAGTTAGTCTAGTCAACAGTGCTGCTATAGAAGAGAAACCCTCGATAAAACATCTGAAGTAGCCTACCAACCCAATGAAGCTCTGAATCTCTAAGACTAAGGTGGGCCTAGCACAATCACAAACTGTCTAAATCTTCACCGGGTCTACCATAATCCTATTCTTTGACACCACGTGCCCTAAAAATGCTACAGACTTAAGCCAAAACTTGCACAGTGAGAACGTAGCATAAATTCATGGATCTCTCAAAGTCTGAAGCACAATCCTCAAATGCTCTTTGTGCTTCTCCCAACTCCTTTAGTAAATAAGATTGTCGTCGATGAACACAAGATAAAGGAGTCCAAATAAGGCCTAAAAACACGTGTCAGTAAGCCCATAAATGTCATTGGGGCATTGGTCAACCCAAAAGACATTACTAGGAACACATAATGGCTATAAAGATTCCTAAAAGTTGTCTTATGGATGTCCTCTACCATAATAATCCTTAAAAAATGGTAACTAGACCTTAAAGTCAATCTTATAAAACACCATGGAACCCTGAAGTTGGTAAAATAGATCATTGATACAATGCATAAGGTACTTATTCTTCACTATTACCTTGTTCAGTTGCCTTAAACAGATACACATATGCATAGAACCATCATTCTTCTTCACAGATAAAATGGGGGTACCACAGTGTGTGATGATCGGTCGAACAAAACCATTACTCTATAGATCTTGAAGTTGAATATTGAGCTCTTTAAACTCAACATGAGCCATATGGTAGGGTGTAATAGAAATAGACCGAGTGCCCGACTCAAGATCAATAGAAAAATCAATATCACACTCAAGAGAAAAGCCAGTTAGGTCGGTAAGAAGGACATCCGCGAACTCATGAATAACATGAACAGAAGCAACTAAAGGGCTCTCCTTACAAACATCATGCACATGGACCAAGTAGGTCAAACACCCACTAGACACCAATCTTTGGGTCCACAAATAAGAGATAATCCCAATTAGTGTGTGGCATTAAAAACCCTGCTATACCACTAAGGGAATGTTAGGCATGACTAAGATGATGTTCTTAGCAAAGAAATTCAAGACCGCATGGTAGGGGGATAACTAGTCCGTGCCTAGAGTCATATCAAATTCTAACATATCAAGTACAATAAGGTCATCCCGAGTATCACACTACCAAATTGACACAGCACAGGACCTATAAACCTGATCCTCTACTAAAGAATCACCCACATAACACTAGAAGAGAAATGACCTTTAGCGAAGGGAAATTTAGTCGTTAAAAGTCCTAATTCGGTCGCTATTAGTCAATTACGACCGAATTATTTCCGGTCTTCACCGGTCGCTAAAAGCTCCGTCGTTAAAAGTTTACGACCGGATTTGAAATCCGGTCGTTCAAAGCTCTTTAGCGACGATATAAAATCCGGTCGTTATACCTCTTATTAGTGATTGAATTTTCCCTTCATTAATAGTTATTTCGGTCGTTAAAACCATTATTGATGACAACAAATTAGGTCTATGTTAGCTGAAAATTTAATAAAAAATAATGAGATAATTACTACCGTAAATATCAAATTATTATTATTCTTTCATATGTATTCCCATATATACACTAAAACATACAAAATTATTGATATTCATATAAAATAACATAGTTAATTACAAAGAACGAAACCAGACTTTATCCAAAATATATCCATCTAAATTATATGAAATTATAATTGTCAACTCCTAACAAAAGAATATAGATTTGTAGCATGTACAGATAGCAACATCTTTAACAACACAGAACATAGGTCCACTTGTCTATAACTTGTTCATTTAATACTTTTTGTTGTTTCAACTTGCTCTATACACTTTTCAAGCAGCTATTTCGTTCCTTTTTTCTTTCCACATAATCAAGCCTTAGTTTATGCTCAATATCCTGCAAGCAAACATAATTTATTCAATACAAAAAGTTAAAAATTAATGAATATAAAATGGTAAAAGAAGATTACTTTTTTACTGTATCTCTAAAAATAAATGAGCTTGAGAGTCAACAGATGTAAAACACATACATAGAGATCATTTTAAAGATGTTGGGAGCTAAAAACTCTTTCAAGTGTGGCTTTAATCCGTTTCAGTAAGCAAATTAAAGAACATTAAATTGAAGGTGAAAAAAATCAAACTACCTTGAATAAAAATGCAACATTAACTAATAAAAATCTTATCAAATGGCCATCACAAAAAATAAAAGTTTACCAATAATCTATCATGAATTGATAATTAAAAATCAAAATGAGGCCAAAATGAACTAGAAAAGAAGAAGAGAAAGTCCATCATTGAAAAACTGAATGAGCTCAAATCTGATCGAAACAACAATGCATAGGAATCTTGCTAACTTGAAAAAGAAACAATAAGACGAACATTTTTGGTAAAAGAATAATATAAACATGATATATTGAACCTTTTTGCAATTTCATTCCAATGAATACATTATCTAGTCCTCCTTTAGGGCTCCAATCACATAATTCACTATAATTTTTATCCAAGATTTCAGCATCAAATTTTCTAAATAGGACTGGAGACATATTCCCTTATGTACCAATAGTATAAGTATTCAACAATCCTTAAGACATCCCATAACAAACAAACATAGAAATTAATTTTGTTTCTAGTAGATATACAATTAAAAAAAATAGAACCAGAGAGAAATGACCTTTATTGCCTGTAATTCTTAAAAATCAATTTAAAAATTCAAGAGTCGCAAAAATGCAAGTATGCAACAACAAACAAGATTTGTAAGGAACTCTTATTTACTGTTGAATGAAATAAAGATGTATTATGTATCTATCAAGTTGATTGATGAACTCTTATTTAACATTGAGTCAATAAAACTTCGAACACTTACAAACTTCAATAATATAGAATCTCAGAACATCAAGCTTTTCTGAATGTCAAACCAAGTTGTTAAGAATCAAAAACTTAAATTGACATGCTACAAAAAATATTCCGCTAATGACAGTTGAAAGTGCTAACTATTTAAGTTCATTCATTTCAAATGAAAAGTCCTAACTAATGATATTTGGATAAATTAGAGACCTATTGGTTTAATAGATTTTAAACTCATTATTGTAAAACAGATTATATAACATGTGTACTTTGATATTATGAGGTTTAACTACTTAATTCATTTTAAACGACCGGATTCATTTTCCTTCGTTATGAAGTGGTCGTTAAAAGTCAACTTTGTTGTAGTGTAAGTAGATATACTCATAGGTACTAGCAAACGCTCAGAAGACAACGCCAAACAATAAGTATGATATATAGACACATTGGAGTATGGAGAGACTGATTAAATAAAGTAAAGAATGGTTGATGGTGAACTAAAAAAATACATGCGATAACCAAATCTGAAGCCTTGACCTTTGGCCTAGCTGGAACTGCATAGAAATGACCCCATCCTCAATTGAATTGGCAACCAAATCTACTAGTCGCTCTACCGGCCTAAGAACCTTTTCGATCACTCTAGGGACCACTCTTGCAATCCTAATCACCATCTCTGAATAGAGGTGTTGCAGCCCTAACCAATTATGCTATATGAGAAAAATGCACCAATGCCCTATGTTGGGTATAATCTCTACCATAATGTCCAATCTCTCCATAATCGAAGAAACCATTACCTCTCTAGGCCCAAAATGAGAAGGACTCACTCATCCTCTCTGGCCACTGTAGCCTAGAGACTCAGAAATTGCACCTCACAATAGGTGCCCCGCGCCATACTAGCTAGGACCTGAAGTATGAAGTGATGTGTGAATAGACCGGCTAGACTGCCCCTAATGCTAATATAGTTCTGAAGTGATGTGTGAATAGATCGGCTAGACTGCCCCTAATGTTGATATAGTTAATGCCTCTATCTGAATAGCCCATACCTTGGGATTGAGATCCTATGTAGTCTCCAAAATATTGAGTCCTCTTATCCCTGCCCCTAAGGGCCTCAGAATGGAGCTCCTCCATAGTCCGAGCATGGTCAACAACATCAAGAACTGACCTATCCATTGATGCTAGTGAATTTGCCTAAATACAAAGCTGAAGTCTCACACCCTGAACAAAGCCCAAACTCTCTCCTTCTTAGTAGGCTGAATCATAGTAGTATGTCTAGAGAGGTCATGAAAATGTGTATCATACTCTAGCATGTCCTAAGTGCTCGTGCCCTATAAGCTGTCTCGGCGCATAAGCTATAACACAAACTTGATGCATCAAAACATAACCCAAACCAACAGTAGATGTGTCACAATACACGATAAAACCCTCGCCCTCAACTAAAAGAGTCAGAATAGGAGCCAAAGTGAAAAACTCCTTGAACTATAGAAAAGCTCACCTCACACTCATTTGACTGCTGTAAAGGGACATCCAACCTAGTTATTCTAGTCAATGGTGCTGCTATAGAAGAGAAAACCTTGATAAAACGTCTGCAGTAACCTACTAACCCAATGAAGCTTCAAATCTCTAAGACTAAGATAGGCCTAGCACAATCACGAACTGCCTATATCTTCATTGGGTCTATCATATTACCATCCTTTGACACCACGTGCCCTATGAATGCCACAGACTTAAGCTAGAACTTTTACTTTGAGAACTTAGCATAAATTCATTGATCTCTCAAATTCTGAAGCACAATCCTCAAATGCTCTTCGTGTTTCTCCCTACTCCTCAAGTAAATAAGAATGTCGTCGATGAAAAAATGACAAAGGAGTCAAAATAAGGCCTAAAAACACATGTCATCAAGTCAATATATATCATTAGAGAATTGGTCAACCCAAAAGACATTACTAGGAACACATAATGGCCATAACGACTCCTAAAAATTATCTTATGGATGTCCTCTACCCTAATCCTTAATTGATGGTAACCACACCTTAAAATCAATCTTAGAAAACACCAGGAACCCTGAGTTGGTAATACAGATCATGTTGGACATGGTTATGCATTGGTTGGTTCCCGTGTTTTTGTTTCAAGTCATGCGACTTATAGTCTATGTGTGGTTGGTAATTATTGTTATATTGTGTATTGCTTTGTGATTACTATTAGGTGGTGAACTACTTATATGCGTATATTGAACTGACAGTGTGATCCTACCAGTACATGGTGGTTTGTGTATTGATAATACATTTCTTTCTTTCTTGTTGAGTGTAGTGAATATTCTAACGAGTGATTGAAACCTCTGTTGAGAGACGCTTGATCCAAATCCAAGGGTGAGCTACATATTTTGAGCTGCCATGAGTTCTTCTTTATTTCTTGTCCATCTTTTCAGACACAAACATTAGTATTTAGTTTATGTTTAGTTTTCGGGGTTGCATCCCCAGTTTGACTGTTTAGAGTTTTGGTATGGTGATTTTTAGTTCTTAGAGGTATTTCCGTATTGAATATTTTCAGATGATTGTATTGAGTTTATGGGATTCAATTCTTTAGTGTCTAAACTGTTTTATCTTATCTATGATAGACTTGATTTTTCTTTAATGGTGTTGGGTTGGTTTTTGTGTTAGTTTGGTTCTCCCACCGGTTTATGTAGTGTGGGTGCCACTCACGATGATTTGGATCATGACAAATAGTTATAACTATTTGAATGACAAAAAAAATAACTATTAAAAATATTAAAATGTGGTAATGTCAAATGATCACTTAAATACTTTTTTCTAAATTCAATTTATATGGTTAAAATAATAGACACTACTAATAAGATATCAATACACATATTTAATGATATAATCAAAGCAGAATGATTTGGGAGACTCCTGTACTTGGATGGGTTTGTCAGTTGAACCTTCCTGCTTATCAGTTTGCCAACTGAACCCTTAAATCCATTAGAAGACAACATTTTAAATCCTTTTTTCATCTGACTAGTGTGTGTAGTATAATCAATTACACATGAAATTTTACGTCATTTTTAATGACATGTATAAAATTACATGTTAAAAAAATTAAAAAATAAAATCAATTAGGCCACTTCTACAATTTCTGGAGATTTTCAAGGCATATTTTCATATTTGCTCATAAATTGAGCACCAAATTCATTTCAAATAGATGAAATTCTTCCTCATTTGATTGGAAAATTCAACTACAAATTCATCTGTACAAATCCAACGAACCTCAAGATCCATTTGTTGTTCTTCAAGCTTTCTCTAACTTATCAATGGAGTTTTAAGTTTTTCAATATCCACTAATCACCATTCATGTTAACCCATACCTACATCTCTTCTTTGAAGCAAACTAACACAAATAATGATCTCAATATTTTTAGATTAAAAGATTAAAAATTTAGAAGGGTTAGAAATGGGGGCAGAACGAAGTGGTTAGGGTGGGGGACTAATTTGCAGCAAAAGAAAAGTGTGAGTTGAGTTGGAGGAGGAGAAGGAGGAGGAGAAGAGTGGATGAAATTCCAAGAAGAAGAAGAAAAAGAAGAAGAAGAAGAAGAAGAGGATGAGGAGGAGGAGAGGGCTGGGGCGGAAGAGAGAGGATTGGAAGTTGGGGGTATGGGGTGGGTGAGGGATGATTGAGGAAGAAATATTTTTTAATCTTTTAAAATTGATTATTGTTTTGTTAAAAAGTATTTTTAATGTAAAATATCATATTTACTCGCTTTCAAACGCGTGCAATGACACATTTTTCCAACTCAGCAACATCAATTCCACGTAAGTTCGGTCAATGATTAGAGGGGTTTTAAGTATTGTCTTTTGATGAGTTTAAGAGTTCAGTTGGCAAAGTGATAAGTAGAAGGGTCCAACTGACAAATGGAGCCAAATATAAGGGTCTCCAAGGTCATTCTATCTATAACCAAACACTCGTAATGTCACGATCCAAAATGGGTCATGAGTGGCACCCACACTTAATCTTCTAGGTGGGCGAACCAACGAATGCAAACCCCAACTTATATTAGTTGTTCAACTTATGCACTACGACAATAATGCGGAAACTCAAATCTTATTAAAGTAAGAAATAAAAATCATCTAGAGTCTATTACATATCATTTCCCAAAACTTGAAGGTCATCACATCAAGGACATGTAATCCCCAAATACCAAATCTGAGAGTATCAAAGGCACCATAATAGATAAATAAAATAGTTTGTGTTCGAAAACTAAGGATACCATACCATGACGGAGAAAATCCAATGCGAGCTAGAAGAAATAGCTCACCTTAGAATCTGTTGTGCTGGAGACTGGCTAAAGCCGAGGGTCAGATAAAGTCGCTGGTACACTTGCCACACTCTAGAAAAGGAAAACAAAGAAAAATACAAGTAGGGGTCAGTATAGGGCAACATGTACTGAGAAGGTATCATTAGTCGACTCAAAATAGAAACTAATATGCATAAAATAATAATCGAAAATCAACTATAGCAATTAGAAGGTGGTAAGGCACAAGCAACATGGACAAGTGACGACAACAATGAAGCAAGTACGTAATTAGCAAAGAATATCAAGAACACACATGAGGACTCTGGCCACCAAACCATGCTCTCTTGGGAAATGAGTTCTTTGAGATTGAGTATATTAAGTTATTTTAATATGTTTTCCTTTAATGTTACCGTGTCGGAATGTGACATTCGATCCAATAATATTGTGCCAACTCGTGGCACCTGATCCAAATATATTGTGTCAGCTTGTGGCATCCGATTCAGCAATATAGTTAATTTATCATTCTTTATCATCACTTTCCACCTCCTTAACAATATTTCATCAAGCCTTCTTTATTCAAGGCGTCACTTTGATAGAGCAAGTTCAAGATTATGGATTTCGTGGTCTTGAAATTACAGACAAATCACAATAACATATAAATCATCCAAACCAACAATTAAGTACATAGAAAATTTCACAACATTACTCAATGACTATCAATCACTATTAAGAGTCTCTCTATCACATAGAACAATTCATAACCTACCTCAATCGAAGAACCAAAGTCAAGCATGATAATTCACCAGTTCTTTTCCTTCCTTCAATGCCTCAGAAGATTTCCAATCAATCAAGTATGCATGATTTGTATGTAAACGCGCTCAATTCTATAATCAAGTTTTAACCATGATTTCAATTACTAGGTCAAATCTTATATTTCTTAAATTCAAGCTTAGGGTTAAGTCTCAATTACTCCAACTATCATAATTTTAATGGTATTCATATAATACAATACACATAATATTTAATTATGTATCTCAATATATCAAAACTTAATTTATAATATGATAACAAAATAATAATATTTAACATTGAAGCCACTGGTTATGAAACCAATGGCAGCAACCATGAACCCATATGCAATTGATCCCTACCCTTTTAAATCTAACACTCAACTATCACTTGTCATGCATTTCTATTATTGTCAATCCAAAATAATTACTCCCTTAATCATTGACATATGATCAACCCTCCATCAACTCTTTAATTCTCCCAGTTCCAAAATTCCCACCTGCAGCACCTATCACACATCTCTCTTTTTCTTCCACCCAATACCACAATTACTCATTATTCTAATACCAATCAACATATGCATATAAGAGGCATAACTTTGAACAGAAAATTTTCTTACCAACGGTACTCGTATCTTTTCTTTCTTGTCGCAGTGTGCCCTCGTGAATTGGGTGTGGAGGTAGTAGTTACTTCATATAATAATAAAATAATCTTAAGCCCCATTAATTTATTTTAATATATGAGTCAAGTGGCATAAGATATTATGGACTTGGCCCATTAACAACCAACTGAAAATTAATTATTTAACAGATACCCGTCAACTAAATAATCATAGCTAAACGAATAGTTCAAAGTTTCCATTTTAAATTTTACGGGAAGAGTCGAAATAGTTTTAGTGCTCATAACAACCTAACGGGTTGTTACACACAGTCTCTTATAAAAGCATAATGGAGCAAAGTTAAGAAGAATAGATTTTCACGCCTAATATCATAACCAAAATAAAATATAAATATTATTTGATGATTTGGCAACCACCCTCAAAATGCTTTTGATGATGACAGAACCAGGTTCACATACCACATATAAGATTTAACAGAAAGAAGGCGGGAAGACGTTACCTATTCCAATACAAATAAGCAAAAGCAAAGGCATGTCTTAAAAGCAACAATCCAAGTTATAGAAGGAATGTAATAAAAGAAGAAGAGTTCAACGAGCACTAGGAAAGAAGGAAGATAAATTCGATACAGAAAAGGGTTAGTATTCCAAGAAAAACTAATTTCTTTCCATATAGAATTTGGTCAAGCTCAAATCAATCTCTATAAAAGGACAAGACTGTAGAAGAAAAAAAGATGTCTTTGCAAAAATTACAAATCGAGAGAATTGTTCTAAGCGAAGTCCAACGAGATTAAGAAAGTTGAAGAAAGAAGTTCTAGAGTTAGGATTTCTTTTGTGTTTTAGAATTACATTGATTCGTCTTGAATCAGTGTTTAGAGTTTGTTCATAGAGAAGAGTCGTGTGTGAGTTATTCCAAGAAGAGGGTTTGACTTCTTGGAGAGTTATATTTGAGAGTTGAGAGAATTGTAACAAGAAATGAGTTTGGCTTCTTGGAGAGTAGAGTATACAATTATAGTTAATCGTTATAGAGTCAGAGAGTTAGGGTTAATTCATCGATTATTGAGTTGTAATTTTGAATTGAGTTTGAAAGAAATAAAACTGCGGTATTCCCTTCCTTGAGAGAGGAAGGTTTTCACAATAGAATTTCTATTTTATTGTGTTACTGTGTTTTTAGGCAAACATAAAAGAACCAGGTTCTTGTATTGGGGTAAGGTTTCTTCATTTGGTATCAGAGCGGGTTTTTTCGTTAAAAGATTCACACCTTGAAAAAGATCAATGGCTGCACCACCTACCCCATAAGAAGGAGCTTCCCAAACATGACCACCACTTTTCAATGAAAAATACTATGGATGGTGGAAAAATCGCATGATAGATTACCTAATAGGAGAAAACCCAGACCTATGGGGAGTAGTCTTGGATGGTCCAACTATATCAATGAAGAATGGAACAGATGCAACCACTCAGGTCCCAAAAGAAAGAAAGGAATGGGATGCAACAGATAAACTAGCAATTCAGAACAATGCCAAAGAAAAAAAGATTCTAATAGGTGACATAGGTCCAGACGAATACAATCGGATCTTATCATGTCAAGATGCAAAAGAGATTTGGGAAACTCTGCGAACCGCCCATGAAGGAACAACTCAAGTGAAGAAGTCAAAAATTGATAACTTAAATAGACAGTATGAGCTATTTCGAATGATGGAGAGTGAAACAATTCAAGACATGCATACCAGGTTCACCACCATTATCAATGAAATTTATTCACTAGGAGAAATAATTCCCATTGGGAAGGCAGTTAGGAAACTCTAAAGTGTGCTTCCAGAATCATGGAAAAGTAAAGTAGAAGCTATTACTGAAGCACGTGACCTGGATACACTGACAATGTACGAGCTCATTGGAAATCTCATAACCTATGAACTTAAGAAAAACCAAGAAAAGGAAATCGGAGGGAAGAGAAAAGAGAAGAACCTGGTTCTCAAGGCCACAACTCCAAAAAATTTTGAGGATGAAAATATTGCTTTAATGACTAAAAGGTTCTCCAGAATGTTAAAAAGGCGACAAGTGTTTCAAAGAAGGAATTCTCAAAAAGCAGCAGAAAATCAAAGGGAACAGATTTGTCACTAGTGTGGAAGTCCAGATCACTTCATTAAGTTCTGTCCTTTATGGGCTTTAGAACATAAGAGGAACAACTCAGAAAAAGGAAAAGAGACCAATAATGATAAGTTCATTCCCATAAATAGAAGAATGACAAATCAAGAAGCAGATATATCAATGAAGAAAGCCTTCGCAACAATGGGGAATTCATCAGAAGAAGAGTCTGAGGATGGAGAATTCGAAAATTGATCACTGCTCCAATTGAATAAGCAGACAAATATGATTTTTTAGCACTGGTTGCCACAATAGAACCTGATGCGAAAAGAACCACCTACAAATCTCATGAAGTAATTCAGGCACTGATGGCTGGAACAGACTCGGAGGATGATGAAGAAGAGGACCAACACTGCAATGTAAGTTTTTCTAATACTATCAGTCAGTCAGCAATTAGAAAGAGCAGATAATGTAGGACTATGCATCCTTAAGAGAAGAAAGTGAGAACCTTGAGGAACAAAACCACCTCCTTCAAAATAAGCTGAAAGATCTAAGAAGTAATTTACACTCCATAACTAAAAAGAATGAAGATCTTCATAAAGAACTTCATAGAACTAAAATGGAAGCAGAGCACAGTACGAGATGGACCAGATCCTCCATTCTATTCGATAACTTCCAAAAGAGTCAATCCCCTACTAGACATGGAATAGGATTCGACAATAATTCTTCTCAGGCTAAGAATCCTAACATAGACTGCTTATGTTCTCACTGTGGACTAACAGGGCATAAAAGTCACACATGCCATAAAAAACTAAAAGCTCATGAGAATAATCTGAATTTCCTTAAAAAAACATGTAAGGAAGAAATCATGAATCGGGTTCCTAAATCAAAGCCTCTCCCAAACTGGGCTAAAAAGAATCTTATTCATCCTTTTTCTAACAAACAGGGACCCAAGTGGATCTGGGTGCCCAAAACTAACCCTTGAATGTTGATGCAAGAATCGGTGGGAGGAAAGCTGAAGCAATGGTACTTGGACAACACATGCTCCAGACATATGACTGGTGACAAAGATAATTTCCTCTCACTAAGCAATTTCAAAGGTGGGAACGTAGCCTTTGGAAATGGGAAAAATAGAGAAATACAAGGAATTGGAAAGGCAGGCCCAGGACATACTCAAGCAATAGATAATGTGTACTACATGAAGGGACTACAACATAATTTGCGGAGCATATCCCAAATGTGCGACAAAGGAAACAACATGCTTTTCACCACATATGAATGTAGAGTGGTAAACTCAATCTCTGGGAAACTGGTTCTTGTTGGAAAAAAGCACAAGAATGTATACAAAACTGATATCATGAGTCCTGAAGAAAAATCACTCAAATGCCTTAGTACTGTTACTAATAGCTCTCTTCTCTGGCATAAGAGGATAGGACACATCAGCTTCTCAACAATAAACAAGCTCATCTCGAAAGACTTGGTCAAAGGGCTACCCTCAAGAACATTCAATGACGATCAAGTGTGCGGAGCATGTGCATGAGGAAAACATGTAAAATCCTCCTTTAAGACAAAAGCAATGGTAAGTACAACAAAATCCCTTGAATTACTTCATATGGATCTATGTGGACCAATGCGTGTACAAAGCAGAGGAGGGAAAAGGTATATATTTGTGATAGTGGATGACTACACCAGATTTATTTAGACCACATTCCTTGCAACAAAAGATGAGACATATGACATGTTTGAAATCTTCGTGAAACTGGTCCAAAAGAAAATCAACAGATAAATTACTAGCATTCGTTCAAACCATGGATTAGAGTTTGAAAATTCAAGGTTCTTGGAATTTTGTGCCAAAATGGTGTTGATCACAACTTTTGAGCACTTAGAACACCACAACTAAATGGAGTAGTTGAACGTAAAAATAGAATGCTCGAAGATATCGCATGAACCATGCTAATATCGAGCAATCTCCTAAAATCCTACTGGGCTGAGGTAGTGAATACTTCGTGCTACCTTATCAACAGATGTATGATCAGGTCAGTATTAAATAAAACTCCCTATGAATTGTTAAAAGGCAGGAAACCAAATCTGGCACACCTCCGAGCTTTTGGGTGCATATGCTATGTGCCCAACAACGGGAAGGATGTCCTGGGAAAGTTTGACGCCAAAAACGATGAGGGAGTCTTTCTTGGGTACTCATCACAGAGTAAGGCCTATAAACAACTCAATAGAAGAACAAATCGTGTCGAGGAAAGTATCCATGTCATCTTCGATGAGGGAAATAATTCAATCGAAGGAAATTCGAGAGATGATCAACATGATATAGGCATGAGAAGTTCAAAACAACATGGAGAAAACAAGTACGATAAATCACAAGAAGAATCGGATCCTGAAAAGACTCCAAACAGTTCTGAGAGGGAAGAAATAGATATGAAGAAAGATCTTTGGAACCTGGTCCATCGACCTCAACAATTCAACCAAGTAACTGGAAACATCAGAGCTCTCATCCAGTGCAAAATATTCTCGCCCCTTTAGACTCAGGAATTCATACCAGATCCAAACTTCAAAATATGTGTGCCTTCTCCGCTTACTTATCCCTTATTGAACTGAAAAACATCAAAGAAGCTCTCCTAGATCTAGATTTGATTACTGTTATGCAAGAAGAACTTATTCAGTTCGAACAAAGCAAGGTCTGGAACCTGTTTCCCCGACTCACTAATAGAACCGTCATATGAACTAGATGGGTTTTCAGGAACAAGCTTGATGATAAAGGACAAGTTACCAGGAACAAGGCTAGACTAGTAGTACAGGGATACAGTCAGGAGGAAGGTATAGACTATGACGAAACATTTGTACCGATAGCTAGAATGGAAGCAATCAGGATGTTAGTTGCCTTTGCAGCCCATATGGAGTTCAAACTTTACCAGATGGATGTCAAGAGCGCCTTTCTAAATGGTCTTCTTCAAGAAGAGGTATACGTAAAACAACCACTTGGCTTCCAAGATCCTGATCATCCTGACTTTTTTTACAAGCTGGACAAAGCACTATACGGCTTAAAACAAGCTCCAGGAGCGTGGTATGATCGACTGTCAAGTTTTCTTCTCACATATGGATATTCAAGAGGAATGATTAACAATACACTGTTCCTTCGTAAACAAGGTAAATACCTACTCATAGCATATGTTACATAGATGATATCATATTTGGAGGAACTGATGCAGAACTCGGAGTCAAATTTGCACAACAAATGAGCAGTGAATTTGAAATGGGTATGATGGGAGAAATCAACTTCTTCCTAGGACTTGAGATTAAGCAATCCCCATTGGGCACTTCAATTCATCAACAAAAATACATCAAGGAGCTGCTCAAGAAGTTTGAAATGAGTGAGTCCACGACAAACAATACTCCAATTGGAACAACAACAAAGCTTGACAAAGATGAACCTGGTGCTTTGGTGAATGACACAAAGTACAGAAGGATGATCGGATCTCTCCTATACTTAACTGCTAGCAGACTTGACATTGTATTCAGCGTTGGGTTATGTGCACGATTTCAATCCTACCCAATGGAATCCCATCTAAAAGCTGTAAAAAAAATTACTAAGATACCTTAAAGGGACGCAAAACCTGGTGCTATCGTATCCAGTGGGAGACTCCTTTGAACTGATAGGATTCGCTGATGCAGATTATGCTGGATACTTGGTAGATAGAAAAAGTACATTTGGAATGGCTCACTTTTTGGGACCATGCCTAGTGTCTTGGGCTACGAAGAAACAGAACTCAGTCGCACTGTCCACTGCGGAAGCTGAATATGTCGCTGCTGCATCATGTTGCGCTCAACTACTATGGATAAAAAAGTAGCTTGAAGACTTTGGAATTAAAATAGGTTGCATACCCATCAGATATGACAACACCAGTGCGGTAAACATGGCAAAAAACCCGGTCCAACACAAGCGAATAAAACATATTGATGTACGTCACCACTTTCTTAGAGAAAATGTGGAGAGAGGACTCATCATTATGACCTTTTGTAAAACTGAGGACCAGGTTGCTGATATCTTCACAAAAGAACTTGGGAGAGAACAATTTCAAGGAAATCGACTAGCTCTGGGATTGGTGTATCAAGAATAACTCTTCTCTTGTTTGAACTGATGTACAACATACTCTCAGCACACTTTTTTAACTCACTCATCTTGTAACAGGTACACACAAAGACGGGATAACTGTGTCAATTTGGTCTAATGATATTACCCTTAGTTTCCTAAAAGTATGGTATAAAAGTGCACTCTTAGCAAGGATCATGCTCTCATCATACCAGGTATGCACTAATCCTCAAGTTATTCAAACAAGCATTACACTTAAGCATGTGATCTAGTGTTTAAAGAAGCTTAAGAAACTGGTTTATCCAAATATTGCCACCCTGTCTATTGAAAATAAATACTTTACGTGGGAAATCCATGTTATCAATGATACTCAGTTACATCTCTCATATGAAAACTCAACCGTCTCTTAATCTTTTCAATCAAAATGTCAGAACCCATCATTACCTCCTTCTTAACATAAACACATTACTTACCACTCACCATCTAATCCTAAATTATTTTTTCCCAGAAAGACCATCACCATGACTGCTCTTCCCACCTTGGTCGAATACTTCGACAATGAGGACTTCTCCCCCTCCCCAAAAACTTCACCGTTGCCCGAATCACCAAGGGCATCATCTCGGGGGGGAGAATTCACTACCCACCAATCACCATCTCATCCTCCCCAGTTGACCTCTCTTACTAAACCACTTTCCCCCTTACCACCATACTACTCTGGCGAACCTTTCACGCCCTCACCCTCTATAGAATTTCATGACAACCCTATCACTCCATCGCCAGCCTCTTCCCTTCCTAAATATCACCACCCTCTCTAGATATCCAAAACCCTAACTCTAACCCTAACCCCTCTTCCCCCATCCAATAACCTAATCCTAACCCTAACCCCTCTTCCCCCCCAGAATTTGAACCAAACTCCATCCACTCCCATCTCCACCCACACACTAAATGTCGATTCTTCGACTCAAGACGTTGATGAGATATCGCTAAGTCAACTCCGGTGAAATGGTCCCCGAAAACCACACATGCATATTGCAGTCAAACAGACAACTCTGCGTCCTCCGTTTATAAGGACTGCAGTCAGGCTCAACTCAAAGAGGTCGTTGAAGCAAGAAAGAAACGTTGTTGCACTGGTAATTCTCCAGTTCGACCTCCTCAGTCTCCTGTAATTCTCGATTCTGACCCTGATGAGGCAAATGAAGAATCTGACTGCTCTCTTCCCCCATAAAAAATTACAAAGAATGAGGCCATATTTTTGGCTCTGGGAAAGGAACGATACTTTGGATCTAAGGCAGTCTTGAGGGGTAGAAATTTTCATCCTGAAATTTGGAATGATAAAGTCAGTACAAGGGTGCTTGAGTTGTTAAACTTTCAGGTTTGGGCAGATCTGTTCCTAGATACTCGATTGACGGTTCATGAAAATGAAGTGGTTGAGTTTTATGTAAATTTGAATGTGTTGGAGGACAATGTGGCTACATCCTCTGTAAATGGTGTGGAACTGGTTTTTGATAAGGTCTATCTTGGTGAAATCTTCCATATTCCTACTACTAGTTTGGCAGAATATGTGTGGCCTAAAGACAAAAATTGCTTGCTTACGTCCAAATTTACACAGGGAAGGGTCACTTTTAGACCATGAAAGGTTTTGAAGCGAGAGATGTCACCCTTTCATAAGTTGTTGTTTAAAGTGGTACATAAGGGAATATTGCCTTGAGGAGAAAGACGCCATGAAGCGTCATTTAGAGACATAGGGATAGCACATGCCTTGGAAAACAAAGAACCAATTGACTAGAACTCTCTTATGATCAGGCACATGGCTTTTGTAATTGATCCTAAATGCCCTCATCAGTTAGCATTTGGTAATCTCATCACTACTGTGTTCAAGGCATTTGGTGTGCCTTTGGGGGAAGGCAGGGTGCTGAACAGGCTTGATATGTTTACCAAGTCCTCCCTTGCTGAATGCCAACTTCTTAAGGAGGTAGACCAGGTTCCTGCTGCCCCTCCACGTGCTGCTGGACAAGTTGCGAGTATTCTTAATGAACTTCATGATGCTCGGGCTGAAAATGATACACCCAGAGGAGAAAACGAGACTCTTCGAACCAGGCTGGCTGATTCTCAGGGGGAAGTGGCAAGGTTGAAGGACCAGTTGATCCAGCAACAACTTGAAGGCAATGCTCAAGTGGATCATGTGCTACAACTCTTGGCCGTATCTCACACCCCATTTAACCCTCCTACATCCCGTTCCTAAATTTCTTCGTTCCAATTCCTTTTGCCTCTTTTGCTCCTTAATCGTTTACTGCTGTGTTTTGCTTTTGCTTGGATATTTTGGTGCAGCTTCTTATAAGCTTCAAATTGGTGCATCTTGTTATGCTTAATTGACTGTTTTTGCCTAGTATTGCTCTGTTTATGTTGTGTTAGGGTGGCTAATATGCTTAGATTGTGATGTTTATCTGTTGTCCTGTGTTTGTGTGATTACTTTGTCTTTTTGATATGCCAGAAGGGGGAAGATATATTTCCTATGCTATGCTAAAACATGTACAGAGATAGAGTATATTTGTCAACATCAAAAGGGGAGAAATTGATCGTTTGGCAACCACCCTCAAAATACTTTTGATGATGACAATATGAACCAGGTTCACATACCACATATCAGATCTAAAAGAAAGAAGGCGGCAAGATGTTACTTATTCCAATACAATAAGGAAAAGCAAAAACATGTCTTAAAAACAGCGATCCAAGTTATAGAAGGAAAGTAATAAAAGAAGAAGAGTTCAATAAGCACTAGGATAGAATGAAGACAAATTCGATACGTAAAAGGATTAGTATTCCAAGAAAAACTAATTTCTTTCCATATAGAATTTGGTCAAGCTCAAATCAATCACTATAAAAGGACAAGACTGTAGAAGAAAAAAAGGGGTCTCTGCGAAAATCACAAATCAAGGGAATTGTTCTAAGCGAAGCCCACCTAGATCAAGAGAGTTGAACAAAGAAGTTCTAGAGTTAGGATTTCTTTTGTGTTTTAGAATTGCATTGATTCGTCTTGAATCAGTGTTTAGAGTTTGTTCGTAGAGAAGAGTCGTGTGTGAGGTATTCCGAGAAGAGGGTTTGACTTCTTGGAGAGTTGTGTTCGAGAGTTGAGAGAATTGTAACGAGAAGTGGGTTTGGCTTCTTGGAGAGTAGAGTATACGATTATAGTTAATCGTTATAGAGTTAGAGAGTTAGGGTTAATTCATCGATTATTGAGTTGTAATCTTGAATTGTTTGAAAGAAATAAAACTGCGGTTTTCCCTTCCTTGAGAGAGGAAGGTTTTCACAATAGAATTTATGTTTTATTGTGTTACTGTGTTTTTAGGCGAACATACAAGAACCAGGTTCTTGTATTGGGGTAAGGTTTCTTCATTATTTAACACTTTCAATTTGACCAAACTTTATACTTCTCATTTTACTCGGTATCAGAAGTTTGGCGAAAGTTCAACTATTAACGCAAGTAAAAATGAGTCAATCTAGAATATGATTCTTTCAAAATATCATATTATGATCTTATCTCAATTTTTAAAAGGAAAAAACCATTTAATACATTTGTCCCTTCTTAAGTCACCCAATTTTTACAATTGATCTATAGAAAGACTAGGTAAAGAAGAGAATTTACATTTGCAAGAAATCAACATTTACAAGTTCCAATTAGATCCATCATGACCAAAAGCTTTTTCGTTTTATCCATAATTTCCCTATATGTTAGCAATGCTTATCAAGGCGTCCTGGCTAAATCTGCTATTGAGATTCATATTGTAGACTTTCTTCCAGATAATAACATACCCTTAATGTTTCATTGTGCATCAAAAGACGACGATCTTGGATATCATCATTCTAGAGTGGGCGACGATTTTCATTTTCATTTTCATTTCCTCCCTCGTGTTTTTGGGCATACCCTTTTCTTTTGCCATTTTTGGTGGGGTAACAAACAAGCAAAGTTTGATGTTTATACTTCTAAGTTAAGTTATAACTGCTTGTGGGATGAGACTCCTATTACATTATGTTTTTGGAAAGTACAAGGAAATGGCTTTTTTATGGGTCCTAGCCTTACTGAAGGAAAAAAATTTCATGATTGGAATGAGTAGTAGGAAAAAGATATGTATGGAGTTTGTAAGAGTATAATAATATGTATCCATATAAATGAAAGTTGTTAATGTTGTTGATCCTGTATTTCTACGATACTTAGAACAAAAACCAACATTTTGTGTTAATATTTCTAAGTGTTCTCTTTTAGGTTGGTCTTTTTTGGCTATTATGATATGTTTTTATATATATATATATATATATATATATAAAAGAAAACTCGAATCCAATAAAATTGAATAGTTATATATATATTTGAATGACCAAAAACAAAAAGAATAACTATAAAATAAAATAAAAATGTGGTAATGTCAAATGATCACTTAATTATACTTTTTTCTAAATTCAATTTACATTGATTGAAATAATGGGCACCACTAAAAAACTATTAATACATATTTGATGATATAATTAAACACTCCTTGTCTCTTAAAAAAGCATAAGATAAAGTCAAACTTGCAAAATAAAATGTAGATATTATTTAATATTAGCTGACCATTTTTTTACTGGTCAATGGTCACGTGCCAATAAATTAGTATGATATAATATTTATTTATTTTTGTGTAAGAGCTGAAATAAATATTTTTCCTGTTTCAATTTGTTTAACTTGTTTCTTTTAATCTTTTTTAAAGAAAAAAATGGTTCTTTTCTTTTTTAGTAACTTTTTAATTTCAGCTTTCTCGTGGCATGTTTAAGACTACAAGATTAAAGGACATTTTGGTACATTTAATATATCTTTAATTTTAGACCACAAGATTTAAATATTTTCTTTATTTTCTTAAACTTCATGTCAAGTCAAACTATATCACTCAATTTATAATGGAGGAAGTAATTCATATTCATAATTTGGCCAAACTTTACTCTTCTCATTTTAAAAGTTCAATTGTTAGTGCAAGTAAAAATGAATTAATTGAATCTAATTTTTGAAAATATTATATTACAATCTTATCTCAATTTTAGAAAGTCAAAAATCATTTAATAAATTTATCGCTATTAAGTCACCTAATTTTTACAATTGACCTATATAAAAACTAGCTATAGAAGAGAATTTGCTACAATGGCAAGAAATCAACAATTATAACTTCCAATTATATCTATCATGATCAAAAGTTTTTTATTTTACTGTTAATTTCCTTGAATATTATCGACATTGTTCCTCTCGACCACCTGCAGCCTGAGTAGAATCCTGCTCTCCACCCTGCTGAACTGTTGCACCCCTACCAGAAGCCCTGCCGCCTCTATCGGACTGACCTCTGCCTCGACCCCTGGTCGGAGGCGCTAAATCTCTAGCTGGAGCAACTGAATAAGTACGCTGGGGTCCTGAGTGAGTCTGTAGAGGACACTGCCGAACCATATGACTTGGATCTCCACATCCAAAATAAGACCTCGACACAGTAACTACTATGACGGACCAGATGAGCTAGTATGGCCACCTCAGTTAGAACCATAGGATTCTCGGGGTGTCTACCCACTCTCAGCTGCTGGCATCGATGCATGAACTGGCCCACGACTCTGAAAGGAGCTACGGCCTCTATGTGAACCCTTGCCTCCAAATGTGACGCCAGAAAACTGACTAGAAGAACGGGCCCTCTTGGGATCCCCAAACTTCTCTAAAACCATCAACTCCACCTCTTTGGCGGTACTCACAATGGTCTTGAAGGAAGTCCCTTCTCTGGCTGCTCTGAACACATAATACCTAGTGGAGAAAGTCAACCCTCTTACGAACCTGCGGACTCTCTCCACCTCATCTGGAACAATAGTCATAGCATGCCTGAAAAGCTCATAAAAATGGGCCTCATACTCAGTCACAGACAAACTTCCCTGTCTCAAGTCCTCAAACCTCAGTCGACTCTCCTTCTTCACGTTTCAAGTAATGAAGCGGTCCTGGAAAGCATGGCAGAACGTAACTCACTCTGCCGGAGGAGATCCAACTAGACTAGACCTCAAAAAAGGCTTCCACCACTCTCTGGGGGGGGCATGAAAATGAAGTGCAATAAAACGAATACCACAAGCATCCGCCATACCTACTGCCTCAAGCATCTCATGGAACAAAGTCAAGAACTCATGAGCATCCTCACTCTTACCACCCTAAAATTGGGGTGGTTTCATCTTCTGAAACCTCTCATAGCACTGTTGAACATCCACTGTCAAAATAACCTCAGGAGCAACCTGTGCACTAACAACAGGTGTAGGAACTACTAGTGGCTGACAAACCTGATCAAGAATAACTGGAGCCTGATGTTGCTGACCTGGGTCTTTGCCCCTACCCTCATATGAGAACCATGTGGCGTACCTGTCACACCACCTTGAGAGAAGTTCTCCAACACATCCAACATCCTCAACTAAGTATCCTGAAACAACAAAGTTGTAAACCCAGGAGGAACCTGGTCTTCAGCAACCTCAACCTATGGCTCACGAGAGACCTCTATAGCTCAGCCTCTAGCTGGTGCCGCTCCACGGGCACAACCTCTAGCCAGTGCTACTCCATGAACATAGTGTAACACCCCAGATTCGAAAAGAACAAAAATTCTAACTTTTGAAAATTTTGGTGACCTACTACTTGACCTACTAATCGTTGGTTGACCTACCAACAATAGGTCAAGAGGGAGGGAACCGTAGGTGAGGCTGCAAAGGGAAGAAATTGGAAAAAACTTGATTTGGGGTGACCTACGCTTGGACTTACTGCCCGTCACTTGACCTACCAATCGTAGGTCAGAAGGTGGGTGGAGTCGTTGGTGGATCTGTTTTGAGGGTGAAAATTAATTAATTTTGGGGCCTTGGCAGTAGGACCTATGGTTTGTCACCTATGGGCAGTAGGTTGACCTACCAACCGTAGGTCACTATAGTAGGTGAGGGGTTCCAGGATTTGTTTTAAGGGATTGTTTGGTCTTTTCACCTAATGGCTTATTTACTAATCTAGGTCGGTTCCCTTCATCTCCTAACACTATATAAGCCCTTTTAGTCCAAAAATCTACCCTTTCAAATCTCTTTACAAGTTTCCCCAAACTCTTCTCCCTCAAATATTTATCTCTCTAGAAGTAAGAAGAAGAAGAAGAAGAGCGCAAGCAAGGGTTCAAGAAATCAATTTTTTCTTCATCAATTGCATAAGGAAATTTAACACTAAGGTATGATAGTCTTCATCTATGGAGCCCTTTCCTCCATGGAATCCCTAAAATCTCCAATTTTCAAGTTAGAAATTCCCAATTGAATTAAGGGTTTTCTTCCATGTCATGGGTTCTTTACAAGGTTGCTTCAATTGATTGTTTTATGAACTTTGAAGTATAAATTGAATTGAATTTCATGAATTTAGATGAATCCCCATGAACCCATGCCTTCTTCCTCAATTTTGAAATTATGAATGTGTTGATGGGTTGAATTGTGAAGACATGAATTTCATGAAGTCTATATGAACCTATGTATGAATTATTATTCCTAAGCCAAGACTTTTCATGATGAATTATGAATGATCAAAAGATGAGTTTCATGAAAGTATGCATGTTCCATGATGAAAATTATGATGATTTATGAATTGCTTTGAGATTGAAGAATGAATGATGTTGTTGCTGAGTTGTGAAAGGATTTCTCACATATTACCCAAATTATGAATGTGAAAGGATTTTCTCACATAATGGATTCATAACATGTTGAAAGGTGTTCTCAACTAAAGTTGAATCAAAGATTAAGGAGTTATTCTAAATGATGTGAGCTTGGATTGGTAACTCTAGTTGTACCTTTTCATGGATAATAAGATGAATTATCATATATGACCATTCCATGGGATTTATTTTTAGCACCGAATGGATATTGAGATAGAAGCTCTCCCGTAGTAGAGGCCGGGTTTCTAGTGAAAGCTCTCCCGTAGTAGAGGCTGGGTTTTCTAGTGGAGGCTCTCCCGTAGTAGAGGTCGGGTTTCTAAAAGCAATCTCTTGTCCCATAAACTATGTGCCACCATAGGATGATCCACTTAAGCTAGAAGTTTATGGTTTACCTTGGCAAGCAGGACACCTCACTTCGGTGTGGGGTAGATTCCGAATTCCATGTTGGTAGCTTACATGGTCATACATGTCGGTTAAGGCTACTTCCCACAAACAAAGAACTAAAGTACTTTTAAGATATTTCTCAAGTAAAGTAAAGATGTTTAGCTTGCTTTGACCATTGTTTATGACTTATGTTTCTGACCTTTTTTTCATGTTTTAGCTTGGTCGTTGCATGTCATGAAAATGTCCCATTTTAGCATGTTTAAATGATTTTGTGCATTGTTATAATACTTAGTACAATCCTCGTACTAACACATACTTTTTGGGTACATTGTCTTATAATGTAGGGTTTGGCGATTCTCCATCTATTCGTGGCTAGGGCTTAGTAGAAGGTTTTCGGAAGACTTGGTGAGTCCTCATACATTCGAGGACATAGCCTTGTTGTTCTTACTTTTATGTTCCTTTGCTTTGATATTGTATTGGGTTACGTCCCAAACATTATTTCTCATTCTTATGTTAGATTGACTTTGAGACATTTGATGTAGACTTCCGCTATTTTTCTTAAAAGCTTTGATATGAAATTGTCTTTTGAACTCTTAAATCTCTATGATCTTGTATGTATATATGCTAAGTGACTTTTATGAGGCCTTTCAGGGTCTTGTATGCCATGTCACATCTAGGGGGTACTCTAGGTTGTGACAAACTTTGTATCAGAGCACAAGGTTTCAGAAAGATCCTAGGATGTCTCATAGGCCACGTCGAGTAGAGTCTTGTTCATGAGTGTGAAGTGCGCCACATTTATGAATGAGAGGCTATAATATGTTTAGGAAACTCCACTTCTTTCATTGCTTTTAAGTTGTGCGATAGAGTGCAACTCTACATGTCTCTCTCCTAATCCCTATCCTATGTGTTTCAGGATATGGCTACCCGAAGAGCTCATGCTAGAAGAAATGCGGGAGAGAATGTGGAACAAGAAGCTCTTCCTCAAGCTCCTCCTCAAGCTCCTCAAGTTTCAGTTGACCCTTTGTCCGAACAAGTGACTAATACGGAGTTTAGGGCTGCTTTTCAATTGTTGGCTCAAGCTATGACGGCTTAAGCCAATAGAGAGGTTGTGGCTCCCGTGAACCCAAATGTGGGTACGGCAACATCAAGGGTGAGGGACTTCACCAGAATGAACCCTCCAAAATTTCATGGTTCTAAGGTTGAGGAGGATCCTCAAGAGTTCATTGATGAGGTGTACAAGGTGCTAATGATCATGGGTGTGATACCGGAGGAAAAGGCGGAGTTGACCGCTTATCAACTTAAGGGTGTGGCTCAAGTGTGGTTTGAGCAATGGAAGAGTGAGAGGGCGGATGATGTGGGTCCTCTTGATTGGGAAAAGTTCAAGGTTGCTTTTCTTGATAGGTTTTTTCCCCTTGAGATGAGGGAGGCAAGGGTGCTTGAGTTCATCAACCTTCGTCAAGGAAGCATGAGTGTGAAGGAGTATGCTTTAAAGTTCACCAAATTGTCTCGACATGCTCCTACTATGGTTGACGATCCTAGGGCAAGAATGAGTAAGTTCGTTTCGAGAGTGTCTGAAATGGTGGTCAAGGAATGTCGTACCACCATGCTTGTTAATGACATGGATATTTCTCGTCTCATGGTTCATGCTCAACAAATAGAAGAGGAGAAACTTAAGAAAAGGTCTAGAGAGGCAAAGAGGGCTAAGACCGG
Organism: Solanum appendiculatum; assembly: GCA_018342035.1. Taxonomy (NCBI): domain Eukaryota; kingdom Viridiplantae; phylum Streptophyta; class Magnoliopsida; order Solanales; family Solanaceae; genus Solanum; species Solanum appendiculatum. Next base: position 455,726 of record JAGDQO010001728.1, read on the forward strand.
TGACAATAATTTCTCACATTCAAGGTCCGATGGACATGGTCATTCTAGATTTCGACAAAGGTCTTCCGATCAAGGTTCCTCCAATGCTCCTCCTAAGTCCAACAAGGATAGGGTGTCTAACCCTAAGCCTCAAGGAGGGAATGGTGGTGGTTTCTCATCGACTACTTGTGCTAAGTGTGGGAGGAAACATGAGGGCAAGTGCTTCACCAGCACGGATGGTTGCTTCGGTTGTGGTAAGAGCAGTCATAAGATAAGGGATTGTCCATCTCTCATGGCTAAGGGAAGAGAAGGTAAGCAAGCTCCACCTAGTGGTTCGGGTTCAAATGCTCCCAAGCAAAACCGATTATATGCACTTCAAGCTCGTCATGAGCAAGAGGGTTCTTCCGATGTGGTTATCGATATATTGAAAGTCTTTCACTTTGATGTTTATGCTTTTCTTGATCCCGGTGCTACTTTGTCTTTTGTGACACCACTTGTGGCTATGAAGTTTGATGTTCTTCCAGATGTGTTGTTAGATCCCTTTTGTATCTCTACTCCTATTGGTGAATCTATTGTGGCTAAGAGAGTCTATAGAAATTGTCCCATCTTCGTATCCCATAGAGTCACTCATGTTGATCTTGTAGAGCTTGATATGTTAGATTTTAATGTTATTTTTGGGATGGATTGGTTGCATTATTGTTACGCTTCTATTGATTGTATGACTCGAGTGGACAAGTTTCAATTCCCAAATAAGCCTATCCTAGAGTGGAAGGAGGGAAATTCTATGCCTAAAGGTCAATTTGTATCATGTTTTAAAGCTAGAAAGATGATTTTTAAGGGGTGCATATACCATGTTGTTAGGGTGAGGGATGTGGATTTCGAAACCCCTACTCTTGAGTCGATTTCCATTGTACATGAGTTTCTGGAAGTGTTTCCCGATGATCTACCCGGTGTTCCTCCCAAAAGGGAAATAGACTTTGGTATTGATGTCTTCCCCGATACGCAACCTATCTCTATTCCTCCTTACCGAATGGCTCCGACAGAACTTAAGGAGTTGAAGGAGCAACTAAAAGATTTGTTGGATAAGGGTTTCATCCAACCAAGTATCTCACCATGGGGTGCTCCAATTTTGTTTGTTAGAAAGAAAGATGATTCACTTCGTATGTGCATTGACTACCGACAATTGAACAAGGTTACTATCAAGAATAAGTATCCTCTCCCAAGGATAGATAACTTGTTTGATCAACTCCAAGGGGCAAGTTACTTTTCTAAGATTGATCTTCATTCGGGTTATCACCAATTGAGGGTGAAAGAAGATGATATTCCGAAAATGGCTTTTTGGACTAGATATGGCCATTATGAATTCCTAGTGATCTCATTTGGGTTAGCAAATGCTCCGGCCGCGTTTTTGGATTTGATGAATAGGGTGTTTCGACAATATCTTGATATGTTTGTGATTATGTTCATAGATGATATTTTGATTTATTCAAGGGGTGAGGGTGAGCATGCTGATCATTTGAGGATTGTATTGCAAGTCCTCAAGGACCAACAACTCTTTGCAAAGTTTAGTAAATTTGAGTTTTGGCTAAGGTCCGTGGCTTTTCTTGGTCACATTGTCTCCGGTAAAGGTATTGAGGTAGATCCTAAGAAGACGGATGCAGTTAAGAATTGGCCTAGACCTCTATCACCTTCGGATATTCAAAGTTTCTTGGGTTTGGCCGGTTACTATAGGAGGTTTGTTGAAGGATTTTCTTCGATTGCTTCCCCATTGACGGCTTTGACTCAAAAGAAGGTTAAGTTCACATGGTCTGAAGAATGTGAGAAGAGTTTTCAAGAGTTGAAAGATAAACTTACCTCGGCTCTAATATTGACTTTGCCGGAAAGGTTCGATGGTTTTGTGGTTTATTTTGAGGCTTCAAGGATTGGGTTAGGGTGTGTTCTTATGCAAAATGGAAAGGTTATTTCTTATGCTTCAAGGCAACTCAAGATTCATGAAAAGAACTATCCTACTCATGATTTAGAATTAGCGGCGGTTGTGTTTGCTTTAAAGATTTGGAGGCATTATTTGTATGGTGTGCATGTTGACATTTTTATCGACCATAAGAGTTTGCAATATGTGTTCAAACAAAAAGATATAAATCTTTGCCAAAGGAGGTGGCTTGAGTTGTTAAAAGACTATGACATGAGTGTCCTCTATCACCCCGGGAAGGCGAATGTGGTGGTGGATGCTCTTAGTCGGTTGTCTATGGGTAGTGTTGCTCATGTTGAGTATGGTAAGAAAGAATTAGTTCGTGATTTTCATAGTTTGACTCGATTGGGTGTTCGGATGATTAATTCTAGTAAGAGTGGTGTTATGGTTCACAATGGTTCGAAATCGTCCTTTGTGTTCGATGTGAAGACTAAGCAAGATCTTGATTCTAATTTAGTTGACTTGAAGAAGCTGGTGCTCAAGAAGTTCGTTGAGGCTTTATCCCAAGGGGGAGATGGTGTGCTTCGATATCAAGGTCGTTTATGTGTTCCTGATGTAGATGACCTAAGAGGACAAATTTGATTGGCAGCCCATGGTTCTCGATATTCCATTCATCCGGGAGCTATACCAAGATGTACCGTGATTTGTGGGAGGTCTATTGGTGGAATGGGATGAAGAAGGTTATTGTGGAATTTGTGACTAAGTGTCCTAATTGTCAACAAGTGAAAGTTGAGCATCAAAAGCCGGGAGGTTTGTCCCAAGTTATTAGTATCCCTACTTGAAACTGGGAAGATTTGAATATGGACTTTATTGTTGGTTTACCACGCACCCGGCGACAATATGATTCGATTTGGGTTATTATGGATCGTATGACGAAATCAGCCCATTTCATTCCCGTCAAGATTTCTTATTCAGGAGAGACTTATGCTAAGTTGTACTTGCGAGAAATGATTAGATTGCATGGAGTGCCTTTATCCATTATCTCTGATTGTGGTGCACAATTTACTTCTCAATTTTTAAAGTCTTTCCAAAAGGGTCTTGGAACTCACGTTAAGCTTAGCACGACTTTTCATCCTCAAACCGATGGGCAAGCGGAACGTACTATCCAAACTTTGGAAGATATGTTGAGAGCTTGTGTGATTGATTTCAAGGGTAATTGGGATGATCATTTGCCTTTGATTGAGTTTGGTTACAATAATAGCTACCATTCTAGTATTGATATGGCTCTATTTGAGGCTCTCTATGGTAGGAGGTGTAGATCTCCTATATGTTGGTTTGAAGTTGGTGAAGTTGCTTTGATAGGTCCCGAGTTGGTACATGAGGCCATGGAGAAAGTTTGGCTTATTAGAGAAAGGTTGAAAATGGCTCAAAGTCGACAAAAGTCCTATGCCGATGTTAGAAGGAGAGATTTAGAATTTGATGTTGATGATTGGGTTTACTTGAAAATTTCACCCATGAAGGGTGTAATGAGATTCGGGAAGAAAGGGAAGCTTAGTCCCCGTTATGTAGGCCCATATCAAATTTTGAGACGTGTTGGTAAGGTTACTTATGAACTTGACTTGCCTAATGATTTGGCATTGGTGCATCCGATTTTCCATCTCTCATTATTGAAGAAATGTGTTGGTGATCCGACATCTATAGTGCCATTGGAGAATCTTGTCATAAAGGATAGTCTTTCATATGAAGAAGTTTCGGTTGAGATTTTAAACCGACAAGTCCGAAAGTTAAGAAATAAAGAAGTTGCTTCCGTGAAGGTTCTTTGGAGGAATCAATTAGTTGAGGGTGCTACTTGGGAGGCCGAGGCTGATATGATGTCCCGATATCCTCATCTCTTTCCCTCCGATCCTACTCTAGCTTGAGGTATCTAGTTCCTCATAGTTCATTCTTTTGTTTCATGTGTCTTAGTTATTTCCATGATTCCTTGATTTTTCATGTTCATGAAGGACCTAAATCTTGAGAAATGAGCTAGCTTGATTGATTTCCCTATGATTACGTGCATTTGAGTGTGAATTGCATTAAGCCTTTAAGAAATGATGTTTTGAACATGCTTTAGCTTGGAGATAATGTTTCCTCCTCAGATATGTGCATTTATGTGATTGCATGTGTGTTGGGCTATTAGATCTTGATCTTACCTTCCTTATGATGTTTTTAATCTCATTCGAGGATGAATGATCCCAAGGGGGAGATATTGTAACACCCCGGATTCAAAAAGAACAAAAATTCAAACTTTTGAAAACTTTGGTGACCTACTACTTGACCTACCGACGGTAGGTCAAGAGGGAGGGAACCGTAGGTGAGGTTGCCAAGGGAAGAAATTGGAAAAAAATTGATTTGGGGTGACCTACGCTTGGACTTACTGCCCGTCACTTGACCTACCAATCATAGGTCAGGAGGTGGGTGGAATCATTGGTGGATCTGTTTTGTGGGTGAAAAATTATTTAATTTTGGGGCCTTAGTAGTAGGACCTACGGTTGGTCACCTATGGGCAGTAGGTTGACCTACCAACCGTAGGTCACTATAGTAGGTGAGGGGTTCCGGAATTTGTTTTAAGGGATTATTTGGTCTTTTCACCTAATGGCTTATTTACTAATCTAGGTCGGTTCCCTTCATCTCCTAACTCTATATAAGCCTTTTTAATCCAAAAATCTACCCTTCCAAATCACTTTACAAGTTTCCCCAAACTCTTCTCCCTCAAATATTTCTCTCTCTTGAAGTTAGAAGAAGAAGAAGAAGAGCGCAAGCTAGGGTTCAAGAAATCAATTTTTTTTTCATCAATAGGAAATTTAACACTAAGGTATGATAGTCTTTATCTATGGAGCCCTTTCCTCCATGGAATCCCTAAAATCTCCAATTTTCAAGTTAGAAATTCCCAATTGAATTAAGGGTTTTCTTCCATGTCATGGGTTCTTTACAAGGTTGCTTCAATTGATTGTTTTATGAACTTTGAAGTATAAATTGAATTGAATTTCATGAATTTAGATGAATCCCCATGAACCCATGCCTTCTTCCTCAATTTTGAAATTATGAATGTGTTGATGGGTTGAATTGTGAAGACATGAATTTCATGAAGTCTATATGAACCTATGTATGAATTATTATTCCTAAGCTAAGACTTTTCATGATGAATTATGAATGATCAAAAGATGAGTTTCATGAAAGTATGCATGTTCCATGATGAAAATTATGATGATTTATGAATTGCTTTGAGATTGAAGAATGAATGATGTTGTTGCTGAGTTGTGAAAGGATTTCTCACATATTACCCAAATTATGAATGTGAAAGGACTTTCTCACATAATGGATTCATAACATGTTGAAAGGTGTTCTCAACTAAAGTTGAATCAAAGATTAAGGAGCTATTCTAAATGATGTGAGCTTGGATTGGTAACTCTAGTTGTACCTTTTCATGGATAATAAGATGAATTATCATATATGACCATTCCATGGGATTTATTCTTAGCACCGAATGGATATTGAGATAGAAGCTCTCCCGTAGTAGAGGCCGGGTTTCTAGGGAAAGCTCTCCCGTAGTAGAGGCCGGGTTTTCTAGTGGAGGCTCTCCCGTAGTAGAGGCCGGGTTTCTAAAAGCAATCTCTTGTCCCATAAACTATGTGCCACCATAGGATGATACTCTAGATAGATATTAGCTAGTGGATCCACGTAAGCTAGAAGTTTATGGTTTACCTTGGCAAGCAGGACACCTCACTTCGGTGTGGGGTAGACACCGAATTCCGTGTTGGTAGCTCACATGGTGAACATGTCGGTTAAGGCTACTTTCCACAAACAAAGAACTAAAGTGTTTTTAAGATATTTCTCAAGTAAAGTAAAGATGTTTAGCTTGCTTTGACCATTGTTTATGACCTATGTTTCTAACTTTTTTTTTTCATGTTTTAGCTTGGTCATTGCATGTCATGAAAATGTCCCGTTTTAGCATGTTTAAATGATTTTGTGCAATGCTATTATACTTAGTACATTTATCGTACTAACACATACTTTTTGCCTACATTGTCTCATATTGTAGGGCTTGGAGATTCTCCATCTATTCGTGGCTAAAGCTTAGTAGAAGGTTTTCGGAAGACTTGGTGAGTCCTCATACATTCGAGGACATAGATTTGTTGTTCTTACTTTTATGTTCCTTTTCTTTGACATTGTATTGGGTTACGTCCCAAACGTTATTTCTCATTCTTATGTTAGATTGGTTTTGAGACATTTGATGTAGACTTCCACTATTTTTCTTAAAAGCTTTGATATGATATTGTCTTTTGAACTCTTAAATCTCTATGATCTTGTATGTATATATGCTAAGTGGCTTGTATGAGGCCTTTCGGGGTCTTGTACTCCATGTCACATCTAGAGGGTACTCTAGGTCATGACACACAACCTTTACCTCAGGCCTTACCTCTACCCCTAGCTAGGGTCTCAACAACAGCCTCGAAAACTGCCTCTTTCACGACCCCAAGTATACCCTGGGCGCGACATGGCATATAGGACCCCGAGAGGCCCCACACAAGCCACTTAGCATACATCATACAAGATAATAGAATTTAAAGAGTTCAAGGAAAGCATTTCATACAAACGAGTTTGACAAAACCGGAAGTCTAACATATGTCTCAAAGCCATCTAATACATCATAATGAGAGTGATTGTGATGTAACACGTATATCAAATACAAAGTTCAAAACGAAAAGACATAAAGCTATAAAGTCTCTCGATCCGTGGAACATGAGGACTCACTAATCACTTGAAGCACCAAAATAGATGTCTAGCCACGGGTATGGGAGGTAGGAGCATCGGACCCTACATTAGTGAAACAATGTAGGCACAAAATATGCATTAGTACATGGAATGTACTAAGTATGAGGTAATATTCATAAACATGAACATGATAGTAAAAATAACTTGAATCGAATAGGCATGATCATAATGAGACATTATAAAGCTTTATAGAGAAGAAATGACATGAAGTTCATAATACATAGTCAATTACATTAGTATAAAGGACATAAGAAAACCTTGAAGAAAACATAATCATTTTTGTGGGATATTAGCTTTAACCTACAATAAGACCATGAGAGCTATATTATGAAATCTAGTATATCTCTCATACCGAAAGAAGGGGAAACTACTTGCCAAGGTAGAATCCGTACATATCATCATTTACTAACGTGGATCCACTAGCTAGGTCATTTAAGACAATCCTACGGGGGTACGTAGTTTGAAACTAGAGGTTTCTACTAGAGAATACCCTATTTGAGCCTCCACCTCGAAGCCCTCTCGGTGCTAAGTCTAAATCCCAACGGAATAGATAAAAGTCAATAGCAATTTAACATAGGGAAAGGCAATGATCAATACCAATCCACACTTTTGAAATCAAAACATAGAATAGCTCCTTAAATATAATTTAATCCTAGATGAGAAAATCTTTCACCCATGTGAATTCATTTGTGAGAAATACCTTTCACAAGCATGATCATCATAGTTAGTGAGAATTCCTCTCACAATAGCATTGATACTTTCCTTTTGAAGCATTATTTATTTATTTATAATAGCCTCATGAAAATATACATATCTTCATAATTTCATAATTCATATATTCATGGGTTCATCATAGGATCATAGTTGAAAAACATAATTTAGGCAAGGGTCAATGCAACTTCAACTAAACATCATAGATTAACATCACTTCATGCATTAGAATACTTAATTTGTCAAAATCAATTATAATTGGAAGAAATCCACATTCATTGGATTGAAACCCTAACTTGATCAATTGAAAATTGAATTGGGGAATTGAAATCATTAGGGACCCCATGGAGGAAAGGACTCCATGGGTGAATACACACATACCTTGATCCTTTAAGCCAAAAAAATGGAAAGTTTGGAGACTTGAATGAAACTCTAGCTCCTCTTCTTCTTCCATAGACTTGAGTTCTAATTTATGAGATTTCGATATTTTATATATTGATATCATAGAGTTTTTGGTCATGCTTATATTTTACATGAACCCTAGTTGATGAGAATTTATTGAAAGCCTTTGTCCATTTATTTCCATACATTGATTTTGGAATTTAAAGTGAGTTCAAGAGTATTTTAAAGTATCTTTTAAGAAGATTTTAACGGAACATAAATGGTTCCAAAAGTGATATTTTCACATTGAGAAAAGAACTACTAGTTTTAAGAGGAGCATAAATAGTTTTCAGAAGCATTTCAGCCAAATAAAAGAGAAGTTCAGTTACTCCTTAAAGAAAGTATTATTTTTCACATTGACAAGCGAGTACTATTTTCAGAAAAGTATAAAGAGTTTTTCAGAGTATTTCAGAAGAATTTAGTACAGTTCAGTTACCTGTTAAAGAGACCTTTTTGAGTAACTCTCTCATCCTAGAGAGTATTTTACACTAGCATAGAGATATATATTTTGGGAGTAGTATTCAGCACTGATTTGGGGTAGAGTTTAGATAAATCACAACCCCTATAAACTACGTAGCAAGTGTAGATAGGATGGTACCACAAGACAAGCGACTCCTCACCTGCCTCAAGAAGGTTTTTTAGTGGATCCATCAGTTTAGTTGCATTTTATACTCTGGCAAGGTATAGGGCGCCTCTGCCAATGTGGGTAAGACGTTGTATCATTACGAGGCTCACGGTAATGGTTTTCGGTTAGAGAAACTCTTTAGTAAAGTAAAACAAAGTGTGTGTGTATATATATTTATATATATTTTTTTTTTCTGTTCATTGTTTACTATTATTGCACCCTTACAGTATAAGCATTAAGTGACTTTCATCATGATTTATGTTATTCTTCAATTAAGTTACTTTCAGTCTTTCAGTTAAGTTATTTGTTTTATTCAGTCATATTACATAAGCGTACATTGAATGTACTGATGACATTCGACCTGCATCTTTTCATGATATAGATTCAGGTACTTAGGATCATCATTAGGAGTTCCTTTGAGATCACATCATTCATTTGTCAACTTTTGGTGAGACCTTCTTGCTTTTAAAGGACTTCAATTTTTTGATTTGTAAGTAGTAGCATTTTGAGGTATCGTGGGTCCTGTCCTGACACCAATCTTTATATAGTAGTGTCTTCATAGATAGACAGTCTTGGTCAGTCTTGCAGTATTCAGTTTCAAATGTTTTAATTAAAACTTTATATTTAATACTCAATATTTTCATATAACTTTGAGATTTAATAATTTTTTTAAAAAAAATTCTTCAGTTTTGATGCTTGTGTATGCTTGAGCTAGTCTTCCGCTTAGTAGTAAGCCATTACAAGGGTTCACTTAGGGACCAATAATGTATCTCGAGTGTCAGCCACATCTAGAGTGTAAGCTCGGAGCGTGACCAACTTGGTATCAGAGCACAGAGTTTAAGTGTCCTAGGGGTGTTTGAAGTTGTATCAGTAGAATCTTATTTATGGTTATAAGGGCCCCACATCTATAAATGAGGGACTACAAATATTTAAGAAAACTTTCCTTTCTTTCATGCTCTAGATCATGGAATAGAATTGTGCCATAAGGAACTTATTCAGACTTATGCAATTTTCAAATCCATTCGACTACCCCTCATACTCATGCTGGTTTAAATAGCAAAGTCTACATCATTATCGATGAGTTATTCTTAGATAAAGTCTTTAGAAAGTCAAGAGACTGTAGAAGGGCTTTAGAGAAGCCCATTAGTGTGCTTAAGTGTCTGGTTTCAAAAGAGTGCACCCTTATTCATATGAACCATACGTTCGAGCAAAAAGCAGGGTGCGTTCTCATATTCTCTTCTCTAAACCTTGTGTCACGATCTAAAGTACACCCTAGACGTGACATGGCATATAGGACCCCGAGAGGCCGCACACAAACCACTTAGCATATATCATACAAGATAATAGAAACATAAGAGTTTAAAAGTAGCATCTCATATAAAAGAGTTTGACAAAAGCAGAAGTCTAAACATAAGTCTCAAAGCCATATAATACATGATAAGGAAAGTGATTGGGATGTAACTCATACATCACATACAAAATCTGAAATTGAAAATGACATAAAGCAATAAAAGACTCTTGTCCCTCGGATCATGAGGACTCACCAATCTTCAACAGTCCAAAAGAACCAACTAGTCACAAGAATGGGGAAAAGGAGCGTCTGACCCTACAATGTAGGCAAGAGTATGTGTTAGTACATGAAATATACCAAGTATGATATCGATGCATTAGAGTTATGAAATCATGCTAAAAAGGACTTTATATGACATGCGATGATCAAACAAAATCATAAGATGAAAGGAGTTAGAAAACATAAATCATAGTCATGGTCAATGCAATGAAAGCTTAACATATTTAAAACACTTGTGAGATCCTTTGAAAGTAACTTAGTTCATTATTGTGGGAAGCTTACTATTAACCAACATGCACCATGTGAGCTATAACAGGGAATCTGGTATATCCCTCATACCGAAAGAAGGGGATTCCACTTTCCAAGGTAGCATCCGTATGCATCATTCATATGCTATTAGTGGATCCACTAGCTAGGTCATTCAAGACAATCCTATGGTGGCACATAGTTTAAGGGACATGGCTAATCGCTGCTTATCCACTCAGTGCTAAGCATAAATCCCATGAAATTAGTCATTAATCATATTTATCTTATTATCCATGGAAAGGCACAATTCAGTAGCCAATCCAAGCTCATTAGAGTAGACTTTTCATCTTACATAGACTAACCCAAGCTTACGTCATTTAGAATAGCTCCTTAGACCATGCATGAGAAAACCTTTCACCATCCATGATTTTTTCATGATAGCTTTATAAGTCCCATTCTAATTAAAACTTCATATTAGGAGTGCCATAGTACTAATGGAAATAGTTTTAAAAGCGTGATCTATGATCATTGATGGCATAACCGGCTACCATACTAATCAAAACCTACTTTCGAAAATAGCCCAAAAAGCATTGATGGCAAATTTAGATGTCATTCATGTCATGTGGCCAAGCTTCATAGAACATATAGATACCTTCATCTATAAGCTTACTTGAGTCATAAACATTACTTTCATAAAATACGCATAATTTTCATAAAATATATTCATAAAGCATCCTCAAATTCATTACATCAATTTCATAAAAGCATGCAAATCTTCATAAATTCATGGATCATACTTCATAAGCTTCATCATGGGTTCATAGTTTAAAATCATAGATCATGCATGGCTTCATATAAATTTAACTCAAAAATATATAATTACTTCAATTCATGCATAAAAAGATAGAAAACAATCAATTGGATCATAATTGAAAAGAACCCATGAAGATGGAATAAAACCCTAATTTTGAATTGAGAATTCATCTTGTAAAACTTAAAGATTTTTGAAACCCTATGGAGGAAAGGGCTCTATAGGTGAATACTATCATACCTTGATGTCAAAAGCCCACATTCAATGGTGAATTTGGAGACTTGATCTTGAAACCCTAGTCTTTTTTTCCTTCCTTGGGCTTGAGATGTTTCGGGAGGATGAACTTGGTCAATCTTTGGGGATTTAGGAGAATGAGTTGAAGTGGGTAAATTGGGGGTTTAAAATATTTACATAGGGCTTAGGCTAGAAGATAAAAAAATATAGTATTGGGTTAAAATAATTTGGAAAAGACCCAAAAGCCCCTTTAAAATAATTGTCGGACTCGACATACGATTTGGAACTACGGTTCATAGGTCTTTCTACAGACCGTCCTGATCAACCGTCGATGGATTCAGAAACTATTATATTGAACCTTCAATCGATGGAACCCATGTACGGTTGGTAGGTCTACCTACGGACTGTACATGACCACCGTAGGTCACAACCTTTTCCTTAAAATTTCACTAAGTCTGGGGGTGACATACAAGACCTACCTGCGACTCGTATAAAGGGTGACATACAAGACCTACCTGCGACTCGTATAAAGGGTGACAGGCTGTCCTGTTGAACCATAAAAAGGGTTTTGATACTTGATTTTGAAAAAATTAATTCCCCACCACCTACGGTTGCCACCTACGATCCGTAGATGCTTCTACCAGCCGTAGGTGTGGGAGCCGTATGTCATGCCTGCAACCCCAAAACTGCATTTTCCTCCTTTTACCAAATCTGAGGTGTTACAATATCTCCCCCTTGGGAACATTCATCCTCGAATGAAAGTAAAGCTAGCACGAAAAGAGTAGGAGAGAAACTAACAACCCAATATGAATGCAACTTCATCAAAATGAACATAACCAAGGAGAAACATCAACTCCTAGCGTAAACATATTCAAAACATCATTTCATAAGATATCAATGCAAGTCATACTCAAATACACATAATCATGAAGGAATCAATCATAGCCAAATCAAAATCTTAAAAGCAAGTTTTCATGAGAATGTATGAGGAAACATGAGATGACTAAGATCATAAGACTCCTAAAGAGTGAACATGAGGGGCTAATGCCTTGAGCTAGAATCGAAGATAACGGAAAGAGATAGGGATACTAAGACATCACATCACCTCCGACCTTTCACATACCAAACCATAAAAAGGAACCCTTCCAAAATCAACATAGCTCTACTCACATATTTCAACCATGAAGCACAATATCTCCCCTTTGGGAGAAAATCTCTCTAGTCTTTTCGAATCAATCTCCCTCAACCCAAGCATAGCACCAAAATCTTAACAACCGCGGAACCATTGATACTAGTAAATAGTTAAGAAGTTTCCATAAGGATTTCAAGGTCGACCTCAAACACAATACCCATACATGGAGCCATACAATAGTCAACGAAACACCCAATATCAAGTAATGTATAACCACTAGCTAAAAGACCATAACTTACCAATCGTCACATCCAGAGAACCTTTATGATCTTGTCGAGCCTGCTGACGTTTATCTCCCTCATTCCTAGCAATCGAAGGACAATCTCTTACCTTATGACCCATTTTTCCACAACCAAAGCATGCATCCATACCGGCTAGACAATCACCTCTATGGCTTTTTCCAAACCTTTGACACTCGGGTACCATTTTCTTACTAGAACCATTACCTTGGGAACGATTACTCCCACCAGACTTTGAATGTGAGAAATCACCATTATCCTTTCTTGCCCTCTTTGCCTCCCTAGACCTTTCCTTAAGTTTCTCTTCTTCAATTTGTTGAGCATGAACCATCAAACGGGAGACATCCATCTCTTTATCAAGCATGGCAGTTAGGCATTCTTTAACCACCAAGTCGGAAGCACCCGACACAAACTTACTCATCTTTGCCTTTGGATCGGCAACTATAGTAGGAGCATACTTAACCAATTGTGTGAATCTCAAGGCATACTCTTTCACACTCATATTTCCTTGATGAAGGTTGATGAATTCAAGTACCTTTGCCTTCCTCATCTCAAGGAGAAAGAACCTATCAAGAAAATCAACCTTAAATTTTTCCCAATCAAGAGGACCTGCATCAACTGCCCTCTGACTCTTTCATTGTTCAAACCACACTTAAGCAACACCTTTGAGTTGGTAAGAAGACAATTTTTCCTTCTCTATCGGAGTAATACCCATAATCTCCACAACCTTATGAATTTTATCGATGAACTCTTGAGGATCTTCCTCAACCTTAGAACCATGAAACTCCGGGGAATTCATCCTAGTGAAGTCCCTTACTCTAGTTGCCGTCGTACCCACTCTTGGATTCATGGGAGCCATAACCTCCCTATGTGCTTGAGCTGTCATAGTTTGGGCCAATACATGAAATGCGGCTTGAAACTCATCATTACTCACTTTCTTGGCCAAAGGGTCAATCGTAACTTGAGGAGCTTCTTGCTGCACATTCTCATTCGCATTCCTTCTAACATAAGATCTTCTAGGGGCCATATCCTGAAAAGGATTGAACACGATTAAGGAGAAGGATCTTTCTAGACATAGACTCTATGGCATGATTTTTGAGTAATGAAAGAAGTGGAGTTTCCTAAACATCTTATAGCCTCTTATTCATAAATGTGGCGCGCTTCACACTCATGAATAAAACTCTACTCAATGTAGCTTATGAGACATCCTAGGACCTTTCTAAACCTTGGGCTCTGAATCCCAAGTATATCACGACCTAAAGAACACCCTAGATGTGACATGGAGTATAGGACCCCGAGAAGCCCCATACAAGCCACTTAGCATACATCATAGAAGATAATAGAAATAGAAAAGTTTAAAAGTAGCATCTCATATATAAGAGTTTGACAAAAGTGGAAGTCTAAACATAAGTCTCAAAGCCATCTAATACATGATAAGGAAAGTGATTGGGACGTAACCCATACATCACATACAAAATCTAAAACTGAAAATGACATTAAACAATAAAAGACTCTTGGCCCTCGGATCATGAGGACTCACCAATCTTCCACAGCCCAAAAGAACCAACTAGCCACGAGAATGGGGAATAGGAGCGTCTAACCCTACATTATGAGACAATGTAGGCAAGAGTATGTGTTAGTACATCGAATGTACCAAGTATGATAGTGATGCATAAGAGTTATAAAATCATGTTAAAAAGGACTTTATATGACATGCAATGACCAAAATAAATCATAAGATGAAAGGAGTTATAAAACATAAATCATAGTCATGGTCAATGCAATGCAAGCTTAACATATTTAAAATACTTGGGAGATCCTTTGAAAGTAACTTAGTTCATTATTGTGGGAAGTTTACCATTAACCGGCATACACCAAATGAGCTATAACATGGAATCTATTGTATATCTCATACCAAAAAATGGGGATTCTACTTGCCAAGGTAGCATCCGTACACATCATTCATATGCTATTTGTGGATCCACTAGCTAGGTCAATTAAGACAATCCTATGGTGGCACATAGTTTATGGGACATGGTTAATCGCCGCTTGTCCACTCAGTGATAAGCATAAATCCCATAGAATTAGTGATTAATCATATTTATCTTATTATCCATGGAAAGGCACAATTAAGTAGCTAGTCCAAGCTAGAGTTCATTAGAGTAGACTTTTCATCTTCCATGGACTAATCCAAGTTTATGTCATTTAGAATAGCTCCTTAAACCATGCGTGAGAAAACCTTTCACCATCCATGATCTTTTCATGATAGCTTTATAAGGCCCATAGTCATTAAAACTTCATACTATGAGTGGCATACTACTAATGAAAATAGTTTTAAAAGCGTGATCTATGATCATTGATGGCATAACCGGCTACCATACTAATCAAGACCTAATTTCAAAAATAGTCCAAAAACATTGGTGGCAAATCTAGATGTCATTCATGTCATGTGGCCAACCGCATAGAACATATAGATACATTCATCTATAAGCTTATTTGAGTCATAAACATTACTTTCATAAAATACACATAATTTTCATAAAATATATTCATAAAGCATCCTCTATTTCATTTACATCAATTTCATAAAAGCATGCATATCTTTATAAATTCATGGATCATAGTTCATAAGCTTCATCATGGGCTCATAGTTTAAAATCATGGATCATGCATGGGTTCATGTGAATTTAACTCAAAAACATGTAATTACTTCAATTCATGTATAAAAGATAGAAAACAATCAATTGGATCATAATTGAAAAGAACCCATGAAGATGGAATAAAACCCTAATTTTGAATTGAGAATTTATCTTCTAAAACTTAAAGATTTTTGGAACCCTATGGAGGAAAGGGCTCCATAGGTGAATACTACCATACCTTGATGTCAAAAGACCACAATCAATGGTGAATTTGGAGATTGATCTTGAAATCCTAGTCTTCTTCTCCTTCCTTAGGCTTGAGAGGTTTTGGGAGGATGAACTTGGTCAATCTTTGGGGATTTAGGAGAATGAGTTGAAGTGGGAAAATTGGGGGTTTAAAAAATTTATATATGGTATAGGGTAGAAGACAAAACGACATAATTTTGGGTTAAAACAATTTGGAAAAAACTCAAAAGCCCCTTTAAAATAACTGCTGGACTCGACCTATGAATAGATCCTAGACAACCGTCGATGGGTTCAGAAACTATTATTTTGGACCTTCAATCGACGGAACCCATGTACGATTGGTAGGTCTACCTACGGAGCGTACATGGCCACCATAGGTCACAACCTTTTCCTTGAAATTTCAGTAAGTCTGGGGGTGACCTACCTATGACTCGTACAAAGGGTGACGGGCCATCCTGTTGAATCGTAAAAAGGGTTCTGAGACTTGATTTTGGAAACATTAATTCCCCACCACCTACGGTCCTTAGATGCTTCTAGCAACCGTAGGTTGGAGCCGTAGGTCATGCCTACAACCTCAAAACAACATTTTCTTCCTTTTTCCAAATCTGAGGTGTTACACCTTGTTTCAGGTAATGCCCTTTATGAGGGAATTATGCTTTAGAATGCTTGGGTAGTATTGTCACTCGAAAGATAGTGTGATTTGTGATATTATGAGTCAGTAGAAGTAGGATTTCACAGAGTTAGAAGTATACATTTAGAAGTGTAGTAACCTAAGAAATGGGGATAGTTATTGAGTAAAGTGTGTAGTTGCAGTCATGTACCCAGTAAGCCATTAGTGAGGAGTTTTCCTTTATGTGTAGTTTAAGGAATAATAATGTTGTGTGAACTTCATGATAGAAGGTAGATGAATAGTTACTAGTTAGGATGAGTTAGAGTATACTTTAACCAGAAATGAGTTTAAGATGATGTGTCATTGTGGTAGTGAAGAGAAAGTATCGGTGTTGTATAGAAGAGCAGAGTATTCCTGAGGTAATAGATCTAACCTAGGCTAATGATTTCAAATAGAGAGCCTCATGATATTCAGAGGATTATAGAACTTATTAGGCAATGACGTATGTAAATACTATTTAAGTTGTGAAAGGCAATGTGACGGTAAAATATAAGTATGTAGACAAAGAGATAAAGATTGACTACTTGTTATGAAGTCTTAGTGGATGAGTGTTTCTTAATTTTATCTAGTAGTTGTAAGTTAGTATAGTATGTGAGTTATTATATTGCCATCTATGTTTTGTACCATACACTAAGCTTTAATTTGAGATGAGTGTCGTGATAAAGAGGATGTCAACACGAGGGTAATGGTGTTAGTTTTGAGATATGATCTAGTAGGTTTGACATAAAGTAGGTGAGGAATTAAGGTGTTACTTTGAAATAAATGTGAGTGGTACAAATGTGGTATTATGACCCTTAGATGAGAGAAATGAAGTGTCGCTAAGTCATTAGATAAACAAGAGCATTAAGAGGTATACCTGAGATCATATGTAGTCAGACGAGGTTCTAATTCAGTTTATGATTTTTATGTGTGCCTAGATAGTATATTTGAGCTATCAATGTGGAGTAGGCTGATGTAAGCATTATTTATTACCCTTCAAAGTAGATATGAACTTAGAAGGACGGTGTTAGTGGACCAAGAAGGAGAAGTTAGACTATTAAGAGTTAGAATAAGAGGTTTTATGAGCCAACGCGGGTAATGATTATAGAAATAGGAAGAGGCTTAGAGAATCATCTTAGAAAGAAGCCTTCGAAGGAATCTTAGTACCTACACATGAAGAGTTAGCATTTCCTGAGTATTTGAGTAAAATGAATATAGACTAGTTTAGAGATAATGGAATAGATCCATAGCTTTAAAGTATCAGCTTCAAACCTAAGAAGGAGATGATAAGATGAGAAACCAAATCAAGTGTTAAGAATTAGATAGTGATGTGTTCAGAAAGGTTATAGTGTTATATCAATCCATTCATACTCTAGCGTATTCCTCAAAGTTTAGTCGTTACAACATCCTGTTGAAGTGTCTAATATCATAATTGTATCCATGACCTATGCTCATACACTTCAGACATATTCACATCTATGCTCAGTTCCTAGAATGAGAAGCAAAGATTTTAGCCCATTAATCTCAATCTTACTCCATAAAGTAATGGATATTAGCCTCATGATATGAACCTATTCATATAAGTACTCGTGTCTCATAGTATGCTCAGTCTCATGAATTCATGACTTACCCTCAATGGCTAATGAAATAATGTTATGTCATGCATATTCTTATATCAGATTTCTCGAATGAATCGTGCTTATGATCTTTCTCCCTAAAGCTCCTTCAGTGATCTTTTTTCAGTTTTGATAATGATATTGATGATAGTAGTTGAGTGATGATAGATAGGAGAGGGTTGATGTTTCTTATTGTGATAGTGGTGGTGTGCTTATTCCATCTAAGGTTATAAATGTGGAGGAAGAATAAGATGAAGTTTTAGTGAGTCGGTTTCTTGTTAGTAATGTGTGGAAGTTCAGTTGGTAAAGATGGTGTGAGCATGAGAAATTCTTAGAAGGATTGGTTAGTAGGAGTCCATGGAGTGGTTATAGTATTAGGCTTGAACGTGGTGTTGGTAACATGTGGAAAAATGCATGAGGCACTAGGTGGTTCTTGATTAGGGGTCGAGGTATATTGAATGCGGTGGTAAGGAGTAGTGTTCTTGGGATGAGATTCCCTATAAAGGTATAGAGCCTGAATCCTATGGTTTAGATTAGTATAAACATCTTATATTTAGCACCTTGTAATTTAGAGCTTAGACCTTGGTAAGAGTAGTCATACACCCTTGTGCAAGCTATGAGTTGCAATTAATGAAGTGTAGTAATCAAAAAGAACAACATAGTTTAGAGGTGTTGCTAAGCTTATAAGCTACCAATTGTATCGCTCAAGGCATAGTAGTGATATTCTTACTTCATGCCCGGATACCCTTGTTTCATGTCATGGCTTGTAATATTGAAATCATATGTGAGCTTTATGCCAAGCATGCTCTAGTCGAGTTTCAAATCAGTATGAATCAGTTCCACCTACTTAGTTCAGAAGTCAAAAAGATACTCAGAGAAACTCATTTCCCTTCAATGCTCATTTTAACCTTCATTCGAGGATGAATGATCCCAAGGAGGAGATATTGTAACAGCTCTAAAATTTCTAACCTAAGACCCGAGCCATTCTTCAATTGCGTATAAGGTCGTATTGGGTGATTCTTAAATTTCTCTTAGGTTTTAAGGTCTATTCTTTAGTGTGGGAGTAGATTTGGAGATGAATTAAGGTCACAAGAATTCCCTAGCACAAAGTTGAATGGAAAGCTTCCTTACTGATTGAGTTTTGATATAAGATTCTACATAGGACAACTTCAAACAATCATATCTCTTAGGTTATAATGAATTAGGCGGCCCACTATCAATCAAATTAAAGTTCTATGAGCCTTGTGTCCAACTCCATCATGTTTGCTTCATTTCGAGTTTGGAGTAAAAGGTTATGCTCGTTTTAGTGAAGCCATGTAAGGCAATCGATGTTCTATGACCGGAACTATGGATGATGGAATGTTCCACGAACCATAGAGCCTTCTGTGAAGGCCTTTTGTGAATGTTTTCAAAAACTTTGTGAACGTATCTCAAGGTTATTTTGGTCCTTTGTCAAGCTTTTTAATTCTATTCTAAGTCATTTTTTGGTGTTTTAACTAAGTATATCATTCAACTAACTACGTTTCCTCTCGAAATCATCAATCTAAACATTCAAGTATCTAGAAATTCTCTCAAAACTCACATAGTGTTCCTCTTATCCATCAATAACCCTAAAAGCTACAAGTCAAAAATTCAAGATACAAAAAGAAGCCTTCTATTCAAGGTTTTCCCAAGTTCTTCTACTCTAGAAACTCCATAAAAGAGTTTCTTTTATCAAGATCAAGCACCAAGATTCAAAGACCAAAGATTTCATCTGAGAAAGGTAGTGTTCTTACTCGGGCTCAAGAAAAATCAAGTCTCCATCAAAGTTTTCAGTCTAATAGCTCATAATCAGGTATGTAAGGCTATTCATAGTGTTGGACTAGTTCGTCCTCACGCACTACATCTAAATTCAGTCAATAAGAGTTCAGTACAGTATTTTACCCACAGTTTCCATGAAATTCTAGATATAAATTGAGTTCCTTATTTCGTATCCTGAGTTCTTATTTATGAGATT
Organism: Solanum appendiculatum; assembly: GCA_018342035.1. Taxonomy (NCBI): domain Eukaryota; kingdom Viridiplantae; phylum Streptophyta; class Magnoliopsida; order Solanales; family Solanaceae; genus Solanum; species Solanum appendiculatum. The sequence goes on from JAGDQO010001728.1 coordinate 475,644, forward strand.
TTGATATTTTATATATTGATATCCTGGAGTTGTTGTTCATGCTTATATTTCACATGAACTCTAGTTGATGAGATTTTATTAAAAGATTTTATACATTTATTTTCATACATCGATTTTGGAATTTAAAGTGAGTTCAACAATATTTTACAGTATCTTTTGAGAAGAGTTTAAGGGAATATAAATGGTTCCAAAAGTACTATTTTCATATTGAGAAAAGAACTACTATTTTTAAGAGGAGCACAAATAATTTTTAGAAGCATTTAAGCCAGATAAAGAGAAGCTCAGTTACCCCTTAAAGAAGTTACTGGACAAAAATCTAATTTCAATTTTTTTAATGTATACTGATTAAATATAAATTTTGTATAATTTTTATATAAGGAGTGTTTTTTTTACTTTTTGGTGTTAGTTTCAGTATAGAAATTTGCATATAAAGTAAATAAAATTGATATACTGTTAGTTTATAATTAAAAATGTCTACAATTAACTTTGTTCATTCTTGGTATGAACCGTTGTTCATTCTTGGTGTGAACTTAGTACAAATATTGACAGAACACTTGTATGAAATTGGTATACTATTTATATCAAACTTGTATGAAATTGATATTTTTTTTGTACGAATCTGGCATGATTCAATTTTTAATTTTGACATTAAATTGGTATAGATTGTGCATAATAATGGAATAAAATTGGTACACTATTAGTTACCATTAAATAATATTTACATAACAATGGTATGACGTTGTTATATTCACTCTTAGTATGAAATTAATATAGATATTGGCCAAAAAAATTGTATGCAATTGGTAAACTATTTATATAACAAAAGACAATTACTAGTTAGAAATAGTTTGAATGGGGTATTCTTTTGGTAGGAATTTGGTATGAATCAATGTTACTTTTGTCATGAAATTGGTATAGAAGTATGCATAAAAATGGTATGAAATTTGTATACTGTTAGTGACCATTAAATATTATTTACATAATAATAGTATGACTTGTTATAAATTGTATACGCATTTGCATAAATCTGTTATAAATTGTATACGCATTTCAACCGGTCTTCAGGCACAAAGAAATTGACATCCTTAAACTTTGTCAAAATTTCTAAGTTAGGGATTTTGTTGTTTCCAGGAAAGTATTTTTTCAATTAGCATGTTTGGAACAGATGGATCTGAAACAAAATCACTGTCGTCACCACATTTAAGACCAGTCACAGCTGCAAATTTCTTAATACCAAAACGGAGTTTAGTACAATTTAATTAGATAATGAACATGTCATCTCTATCGTTATCAGTCTCAATCAGTAAAAGATGTAATAATTGAGGTTGCACCTTTATGAAATGTAAGTCATTCACGACATCAAAAGGAGTTTGCAAAAAGTGTTGAAACCGCTCTTCACCGAGGAATGTACTCAGGTCCTTAAAAACATTCATATTGGTGCATGAAGACCAGTGTGTATATCTCTTTCTTGCCTGAAATATAATGATTTTTTATATAAACTATAAAAAGTAGTAGATCATAAATTTCATATCAATGTTATGCCAACTTCATGCCAATTTCATATACATATTAAAACAAATTCATAAATATTTCATATCAAAAAGAGTACCATTTCAACAACTTCAGTTAGAAAATAAATTAATACAACTATGATTAAAGTCACACCAAATTTATACAAAATTCATGTCAATGCATATACATATTAATTCAAATTCATACCAATTTCACAGTATACCAAATTCATGCCAAAAATATACTCATTCTAATCATTTGATATCAATTTAATACATATGGTAAACTATATCATATCAATTTCATATAAATTTTATGTCATTTCACCAATTTCAGTCAAAAACACATTAATATAACTGTGAGAAAATTCATACCAAATTCATGCCAATGTAATACATAACGTAAACTATAACATACCAATTTCATATAAATTTTGTGCCATTAAAAAATACAAGTTATTAGTAAATCTCAGTATACTCATTATCAAAAGACACCACTGCCAATCCTTACATATAACAAATTCGTACTAAAAAATCATGTATATATATCTAAATTAAATGAAATAAAAATTGAATTTTTCACAAAATTTTTGCCCTTGTTAGACTTGGAGATTTTCGAATCATCTTTCACTGTTGCTCTTCTTTTGATGGTTTTGAAGACTGATCCCTATCCACATTCTTTGATTTTTTTATTTTTTTTATTTACAAAATCTGAGTCGAATTCTGAATACTCAGAGGACGGAGGTTCCACCATATTTCCTTTCCTTTTTTGTCTTTTCGATTTGAAGGAGTTGAAATTTTCTATTTGAAGGAGTTGAAATTGTCACCATCAATATCAATGTGACCCATATCAAAAACTCCATTGCTAGTATATTCAGCAAATAGACCTGTGTACAGACCACAATCACTGAAAAACATTGAAGAAAAATCATTTTGAGAAAGAAAGGGAATTAGTAATTATGAACAAATTATAATAATTTAGAAATACATAATACATACTTTGATCTTAGATCTTATTAAGGTACATCATTGATAAATTCAAATTTGACAGGATCAGCTTGAGTCTTGTCAATATATGCGGTAGTTTTCATTTGAATGGAGAAGAAGAACAATGGAGAAGTTGGAAGAGAAAGAAAAATCGGTGTGGGTGGAAAAAGAACGTGGATATGTGGGAATGGTGGTGGGGTGTGGCATGTGATACGGTAAAAGAAATCCCTTAAAAGGTATAATTGATAATTATGAACTTATTCTCTCTCATAATTTTCAGTGGCATGTGATAAGGTAAAAGAAATCTCTTAAAATGTGTAATTGATAATTATAAACTTATTCTCTCTCATAATTTTCTTTTTCTCTCACCTATTAACATTATATAAATTAATTAATAAAATATAATATTAATTTATAAATTAAACTGATTTGTTAATACTTGTAATTAAAACTTTAAAAGTATTAATTAAAAAAAAGTTCATATAAAGGCTGTAATATTAACCCTTAAATATATATGTGGGGTGCTTTTTCCAAGATGAAATTACATCAGATCCCTACTTTTTTCTAATTATTTTAATCCCTTAAAATTTACACTTTACGGATACATAATATGATGCACGGATACTTTAATAGTGATACATTATTTATTCCCTGTTGCGCATAAAAAAGGGAAACAAAATTGAAATTGAAATTGCAATCCCATGATTTACGCTCGCTATTTAGTGCCTCATTCCTGCAAATCAGAGAAACATGTATCCTAAAATAACAATCCTATTCAAAATTCAAATTTCAAAATCCCAGATCATCGTGGTCTCTGTTTCAAAGAAGAAATCATATTCAAATTTTTTTGTCGAGAGTTTTGATAAGATACATAATGAATATTACAATTTTATTGAGGCATTCAGGAATATGGGAAAGTGAAGTTAGATATGAAGGATACCGGAGTGATGGTATAGTGGTCGGGGAAAATATTTCATTCATGAATCTAGTTTCAGCCATTGCAGCTGAATTGAGTATTGATGAAGTGAGGAAAAATATCGAGATCTGATACATTGTAGAAGGTAATTTGTCTCCTATGATTATTAGGAATGATATGGGGGTAAAGCTGTACGTTGAGGTTAATAAACATGAGATTGGATTTGGTATGTATCCCCTCTATACTGATACAACAGATAAGGTTGATTGCGAGATACACCGCTTTGATGTATCAACTGGTGCAATTGTGTGTGTTGAAGGTTCTGAAAAGGACACATATGCTCTTAATTTGGTGGAAACCAAAATTGGTGATTCTTGTTATATTTCAGAAATGGAAATAACAAATTACATAGCTGATACAAATAGTATGGAGGTGAAAGTGAATCAATTGTATAAAGATAAAGCTACTCTAGTGGTTGTAATGGGAAAATACAAAATTGAACATGGCTTCAATTTTCGAGTTAAGAGATCTGATAACAAAAGGTATGCAACACATATTATTGTGCTTTAATCTTTGTTCTATGATTTTTGAGTGTGGATATTAGTAATTTAAGTCATGATACATTGAAGATTACAGTTGATACATTACTAATTAGAGGTGTATGTAAGTCATGATACATTACTGACTATAACAATGCATACAATTCTGGTTTGATGCATTTGAATAGATGGATACAACATGATACAAGTATAGCCCGTGTGTGTTTAATTTCTTGTATTAGGTATGTGTGATTTTTTATTTTTTAATGTATCATTATTTGAGTTACTTTCAAGTTTAAATGTGTCTGTTATCCACTCAAAGCAGTGATTTTTTTGAATTTTGAATTTGTATATTGATTTACAATACATGATACATTGTTGGTTAGAGCTTGATACATTACTAATTGTATGTGGGTTATTTTGGTGTTTTTATAAAGTATCATATGCATGTGATGTATCTTTTTGATTTTTTGAATCTATATAAGGATATGTGTGCAATGAAACATTAATGGAACAAGAATGATACACTTATAGATTCATTCATATGAATTACATGATATAATGTGATACAATATAACCAGTGTGTTGTGAATTTCAATTTTATAAATGTATCAAACTGAAAAAGAATAGATTTTTAATGTATCTAATATCCATTGTAACAAATGTATTAAACTGTTTCTTCTCTGTTTTCGTGAATGACACATGAAAAAGTAGCTTTTCTTATGTATCTATTAAAATTGCAGCAATGTATTAGTGTGTTTATCGGATGGTTGTTTGAGGAAATTGAAGGCGTCTGTTAGAAAAAAAATCAGATATATTCAAAGTTAGGTACTTCAACGGTGAACATACATGTCCATTAAGGGATAGGATATTAACAAAGGTACAAGCTACAGTGCGGTTTCTTAGTGGTGTGACAGCTCCAAAACTGGTCAATCATAAAAGAATTCATACTCCAAATGATGTAATTGACGATGTTAGGGCAAAATATGGTATTGATATTTCGTACCAACAAGCATGGTGTGCTAAGGAACGTGCACTAGAGATGATACGGGGTAAACCTGCTGATGGATATAGACATTTGCCCAAATACATATATATGTTGGAAACTGTGTATCCAAATTCTTATATACGGATGCATAAGTCGGAAAGAAATGAATTTATGTATATGTTCATAGCATTAAGGCCATTAATGAGGGGGTTTGAGTTCTGTAGACCTGTAGTTGTTGTTGACAGTGCACATCTTAGTGGAGCTTACAAAGGAACTTTTGTATCGGCAAGTACGCTCGATGGGGCAAGTATGATTTATTGTATTACAATTTATGATTTTGTATCGTAACTAAATTGATACATTATATAATTGTTGTATATCTAAATATAAAAAAAATTGTGTACTATTTTATGATTAGGATGCATATTGCCATTAGCTTATGGAGTTGAAGACACAGAAAATGATTGTTCCTGGACATGGTTCTTCCAACACTTTAAAAGTGCAATAGGGGAGAGGGAAATCATGTGTGTTGTATCAGACTGAAATGAAAGCATAATGAATAGTGTAAGTATTGTTTTTCCAACTGTTCATCATTTAGCATGCATATGGCACCTTTGGAAAAATGTTTGTACAAACTTCAAAAGAAGCCGAACCACATTAAGTGATGTGTTCTATTCAATGGCCAAGGCTTATCGAGAAGAAGACATTGAGAAGTTGATAGCTAAAGTGGATAAAGTTGACAATAGGGTTCAGAAGTACCTTGAGGAGGCTATGTATGAAAAGTGGTCAAGAGTTCATGCACCAGTAAACAGGGGGAGAATGATGACCTCAAACATCGCGAAATGTATGAATGGTTGCCTTGTTGAGGCGCGTGAACTGCCTATATTGGATTTCATAGAAGAAGCTAGAATTCTATTTGGTTCTTGGAACTGTAAAAATCGAGAAATAGCCTCCTACACAAAGGAAACATTAGGGGGGAGGTTTGAAGAGATATTGATTCTAAACGCTTCTAAATGTGCGAGAATGAAGGTGTATATCAATATATGAATTATAATGTATCTTGAGTTGGTTATCATTAGTCTGTTATGAATCACCTATTGAGTTGACTGATATGTGATGTATCTTTAACTTGTAAATGTTTGCAGGTTGTTCCATCTTTTGAGTTTATTTATCAGTTTATGATGATGTGCAAAGATACATTGTTTGTCTTGAGAGAAAAATATGTAACTATGGTAGATTTCAGCATGATGAGATACCTTGTGCGCATGCAATTGCTGCTTTGAAGGAAAATATTATTACAAATATACATCTTTACTGCTCTGATTACTAAAAACTAGATGCATTAGCAAACACATATGAAGTTCCAATAGTTCCAATGCCGGATAAGGACGATTGGTCAGTTTCGGAATTTGTTTTGGAAGAAATTGTCTTACCACCTAGGTACAAAAGGATGTCTGGTCGACCAAGGAAAAAAAGAAAAAAATTCCAGATGAAAAGCTAAGCACAAACATAAATTGTTGTGGACGTTGTGGACAAGAAGGTCACATCGAAGAATTTGTTCTTTCTTTCCGAAAGATGGTTGATAAATTCATTCTTTGAATTACTATTATGTATCAGAATCATTTTTTTTTGGTTTAAAGATCCATTTTTATTTTTTGATTTTCCATTGTTGTGTTGATATAGACTACAATTTCTTATTGGGTGTTGAATTTCTTGTCACGACTCGATTTCTCAGGTCATGATGACACCTACTACAACCCACCAGTAGGTAAGCCTAACCCATTGCCTAGAACCAGAAGCAACGGGCTATCAAGCAAAAAAGGAACCAATGAAGTAACAAAGAATATAAAGAGAAGAAGGAGGAATCGACAAAGATATAACCAAGGAACCGACCCCAAGACCTGGCATCAGTCAGTAATCGAGCATCTAAAAAAAACAAGAGCAAAGCTTATACAAATACAAAATAGATACAGACAGTCTTCGAAAGCAAGTAAAGACTAGTCCTAGCCCAAAATAGATGGAACCCAATCTCCGAATGCAAACTGCTCCGCACCAAGACCAATCACTGACGATAACACGTACTATGATCTGCAGGGTGCAAAAGTGTAGTATGAGTACCAAACGAATGGTACTCTGTAGGCAAAGGTCGACTGAGCTCCACATATGAAACAAGTATAAAAGACATATATACAAGGTAGGAATAGCACAAGTAACTAAATAAGATCCAACACAAGGTAAAGCACGTAATAAGAGTAGAGAGCTAGGATACGAGAAGAAGAAGGAACGCACCTGCAACCGCAAGCCACAACCTATTTACAATAAGAGAGCACTACAAGAATCAACTACACAAGCACGAAATACTGACTACCATCGCTAAACACCTAAGAACTAATCCAACTGAACCTAGCAGGAAGTACAAGTAACAAATCCAGACAAGCCACCCTGAAAATCATCTAGAAATACAACACAAGGTAAAAACAAGTATAATCAAACAATAACCAACCGGACGCCCATACCCCTGGAAGGTACAAACAACAAACATACCCCCGGCCCCCATAAACCGGGGGACTAAATAGCAAACAAGTATACAGGTGATGGACGATGCTAATGAATGCAAGTTTGTAGTAAAAACCAGTAACATCATCAGTGGCTCTCAGAGATCATCCACAACCAAGTGTATACACCCACCCCGACGTGCCAGGTGAGACCCATGTAACTCCCTCATCCAGTTTAGTGGTGCACTGGCCAAAGGGGCCCATAGGGGACGCGGGTAGCCCGTATACACTGCCTGGGCCCGAACTAGGTCTTATACATAGCACATACCATCCTCGTAGTGGTACCGGAGAGTGAGTGGTCAAGCCGATGTAGAAAGGGCGACGCCACGTCAGATAGTCAAGTATAGGCTAAAGGCATCCCAGATGCAGCCAATGTAAAAAAAGGGCGACGCCGCGCCAGATATCCATAAAAACTGAGAGCATCCTTGATGCCTCTATACAGCCAGTATAAAAGGTGCACGTCCTCGACGCCTCAAGAGCTTCAAAATCAGTTTATCAAGTAGTCCAGGTAGTACGATTCCCATTAAAAAAACCAGTTTTAGAAAATAGTAAAAATCCAGAGAAAGTACCGAAATCGTACCACAAATAAGTGAAAATGCTCAATCAATGCAAGCATGCCATCACTAGTATCCAAACAAGGTGCACACAATCCGAAATATAATACCAAACCATGCCACACTACCAAGGCAAGGGAAACTGACCTGGGATCCAATCGCTCCTCGAATACGGTCTCAGGCCAAACAACAAACACTAAGGCGTCACAAGTCTACCTCTAATCAGAAAACTTAGAAATCGGGGAACAACTCAGAATCAAAATAGGGGGAGAAATATCTCTCGGATCATTGCCTTACCGAAAATATGCCATCTCAGCTCCAAACGAGCACAACTAAGACAAACATATGGCTACGACGAGCCTCAGAGGTCTTAGGCACTAGCACAAGTCACACCATCCACAACAAGCCCTACCGAAAGCTACGCCTAGCTATAAGGGCGGTACATCACATGATAAATCAGCTAGGGCTCAAACCTAGTCTAAGTCCATCAATATCAATCTTAAGTAAGGATAATAACGCTAAGCCAATAACCCAAACAACGACCAAAGCCTAATCTAAGGATTTCATGAAACTACTCTAGTCTAAAGCTCAATCGGAGTCAAGAAAAAAATGAGATACAAGGAGTCAAATTCAAAACTCGGCAACCACCAACCTAAAGCACATGCAATATATACTAAACGAATTCTAATAAAGCTCAGTCAAAGTGGGAGATCGTAGCCTACCTCAAAGCCGATCACGCGCGCTCTGAATCCACCCAAAATCGGGTCTAAAACGGGATTGTGGAACCCGTACCGGAAATCCCAAAATTGACTCCGTGAAATGGGTCATTTGAGCTTACTGAACTTGTGTCCCAAAATATGTCACAATTCGGTGCTCGGAAACAAGGAAATCAGCCCATGTGATAAAATTCACCAAAAAAAAACTAATTAAGATAACGGGGCAGCAGCTTCAACGCGGAAGTAACCTCAATCGGAGAGTACCCAACAGTCCCCAAGCACTCCAATGCGTAGCCACGAACTTCCCAAACACGCTGCACTTCGAATCACCCAAAATGGAGCTCTAGAATTCAAGATATTCAATTTTGAAAATTTCAAGAAAATCTGGAACGGGCCTGCCTTAAATGGCCGACCGTGCAGCGCAAACGCGGCCTATGCCGGGCGCGAACACGCACGCTAGCACGCCCGTGCAGCGCGAACGCAGCCGGTCAGGCGCGGACGCCAGCACGCCCGTGAAGCGCGTACGCGGCCGGTCAGGCATGAAACACAGACGCCAGCACGCCCGTGAAGCGTGAACGCGACCGATCAGGCGCGAACGCAGAGGCCAACGGCTGGGCGCACCAGATCAGCTCACCAGCTGATTTTTCAGCCTTTTCAAAGTCTCCGACGGAGTGTCCGGGATTCGTTCGGAACCCCGTGCGTGCAAACGGACTATGCTACCCCACTAAATTCGACGTTCTGGATTCAACGGCACAGTTGAAATTTCCAACCGAGGTCATCTTGACAAAAAGGTGGGTCCCACGCCCAAGTGCCGTTTTAAGCCAATTTCCACAAATGGCCTCGGAATTAGAACGGAAGCCCCAAAAAGCACCCGAAGGGTTGTTCTAGGCCAAACTCGACATTCCGGAACTAACCGAGATGATGAAATTTTCATCCGAGCATGTTTTCCAAGAATGTTGACCAAAGTCAAACTAAGGCCAATTGTTAAAGGCTAAAACGCTTAATGGCATAAACTCGCAAAGAAAGCCTCGAGAACCGAGCCAACCATGCCACTAGCCAAAAATGACTATTTCGAAGCTGATGGAACCGTCAGAATTTCCTACTGAGGCCTTTTTCCTGTAGTTTTGACCGAAGTCAACTGTTGAAACTCCAGAAGCTCCAAAACACAGAAATGGGCATAAATCCCAAACAATTGACCAGACGATCGAACAGTCAGTACTAGCATGTCATAAATGACTTAGGGTCACTACAGAAAAGCTCTAAACGCTGAAAAGATCTGAAAACAGAGAAAATGACCTAGAGGGTCATTACATTTATGATACAATAAATTGACATGTTGATATTTTCAACCTTGTGTACATTTCTAATTGATATTAAATTGTTCACAGTGAAATTATATATATAAGTTTGTGAAATAGGTAGCACACAATATGTTTTAGATACAATATTTAAGTAATGTATCATTTTGTAAATGAGAATAGCGTATCTGATGAAATAATTGTCATTTTGTAAAATGATAATAATGTATCTGATGCAATATGATTGTGAAAAAAAAGTTGTGTTTAAAATGTAATAATATGTAGCTAAATAATGTATCACAATAAATAAATATTGAGTTTTAAAATAGATACATTGTATTGGTGTGGTAAAGTATCCAGTGTATCATGAACTAATTACAATTACTATGAAACACAAAATTTTGAGTGTGTATCAGATACAATATTTACGTAATGTATCATTTTGTAAATGTAAAATAATGTATCTATTGCAATAATTGTCATTTCATAAAATGATAATAATGTATCTGAAGCAATATGACTGTAAAAAAAGTTGTGTTTAAACTGTAATAACATGTAGCTAATAATGTATCACATTAAATAAATATTGAGTTTTAAAGTAGATACATTGTATTGGTGTGGTAAAGTATCCAATGTATCATGAACTAATTACAATTAATGTGAAACACGAAATTTTGAGTGTGTATCAGATATTTAATAGTTGTGAGACATTTGTGTCATATTATATAAACAAAAGTATAAAAGAATAGATGCTGGAAATATCAAATGGATATATTGAAAATTAAAGTCAAAATAAACAAGTTTTTAGAAAAACACTCTAAAACTTGAGTAGAATTATCTTAAAACAATAAAAGAAAATAACACTCTTAACTCTAGAGTTAATGTATCTTCAACCCCATAACACACTAAATCAATCTATTCAACATTAACAAGGTCTTCTTGAGCTGGTGTTGTGATCTGATTCTTAGGCTTTGGTGGATCATCGTTGTCACTGACGTATCCTTTCCTGGCCTTTTCAGTACCGTATTGGCATAAGAGAGATGCATATCATTTACGTAGGTAATCGGATCTGATACCATTGGGTGGAATATGGATTTCATCACTAAGGAACTCAGCAAACGCAGCTACAAACATTCCGCAATCCCTTCAAAATGCAGAAAATAGATTATAAACATAGAAAAGATACATTATATATAAACACATAATCATACTAGTACTTACAAGCTATCGTCGCCTTGTTGCATAATATTTTGTACAAACTCAACATCAAATGGGTGTTGTAGTTCCAAAAGGGTGACAGTTTCCTTATCCTTGTATGCATCCAATGATAACAAGTATGTTTACTCCGATCGATCGAAAAAAACACTATCCTGAAGGTAAGATGGCAGCACTAGAGACAACTTTTTGATCTCACCAGTCGGGGTTTTGTTCCTCAACCTCAATGCTGAATCATACACGCGTATGAGCCTCTTTTTTTGAACAACAACAGCCAGCACCCAATGGAACTCTCCATCTGAGTTAACCGGAATGTAAACATCATATACTAGATGCCACGGTAAACCAGACAGGATGGAAAATCCATTGATGACGTTTATAATTGACCTCTCGAATTCAGATACAACAGTCGTGCGCGCCATGTGTTCCTGCGTACTAATATTATCGTCGTCTGGATTGCAGTAGTACCTTGTGTAAGCGTTATTGATATGTGACTTGAACATGCAATTCACAGTGGTGTATGTGTATTGATTGGGGCTGCGGAGTTTTAATTTCTTTCTGAGGTAGTAAAGAACTACATCGATGTGTTGCATCATAAATGAAAAATAATATAAAATGTTAGCCAAAAATGATACAGCCCAACAAACAGAAATTAACTATAACGTATCTATTATCACTTAATGTAAAAACATTATACAAACTAACTTGATACAAAAAATATATGCATATCAGATACATATTAGTAATGTATCTAATATATGAATATTATATTTTCTATTGTACCTCATCTGTGCAGCATTTTTTTGGCTGAGACATGGGGTAAAACCAATTTTTATCCTTGGGACATGCAACAACAAAGTCCATCTGTTGAAATCTAAAAAAAGATGATTTCACCCTGTATTTGTCCTCTGTTGGTTTCCCATATAGTTATTACTAGTCAATATATGTGAATAACGAAAGATATATTTATATTTAGAAATATTAAAATGTAACTTAATTGTTTCCATGTGTTTTAAGGAGGCCCCTAGCAATCCACGCAGAGTACTATTCCAATAAATCTGATGGAGGTTGGTAACAAATACCACATCCGTCAAATGGGGTGATCGGTCGAACGTCTAAATCAACCTTTTCTTTACCTTTGTCACTGGACCCAATTTAGTCAAATAGGGTGATTGAAAAATCTTAGATGGCACCTATTCCGTGGAACAGGGGTCTATGATAGTTCATGCACCACAATTTCTTTGCCTGATATATCCATGGGTAACTAACTATCCGACAATAGTTGATGTGTTTCGAATATCGAATTGGGATTGACAGAACTCAATGGTTGAACATCAATAGGAGGTTGAAGACCTGATAGAAGTGCATCTATTGCTTCTTGAGCTCCAGAAGATATTTTTGTTGAAGTGGTAGAATCCTGTGTTTTTTATTCAATAATAAAATTAGAGGAAAATATTATATCATTCAATAAAAAAATAGACACCACACAAAAAATGAATTTGAAAAATTACTGATGTATTAATCTTTACTAGCACTTCTCTGATTGTGGGAAATTATGTTGCACCTCATCAGCAACATCCTGATCCATAAATACCTGTTCAGATGTTTTGGTCCCTCCCTCAAGTTCATCATCATGTATGGTTGTTCAATAAATAGTAATAACATGATACATTAAATTATTAATATGACATATACATAAACTTGTACTTACGATATCTTTATTGTATACACTTTCTTCAACTTGAACATCTACTGTTGATGGTTGTTCTGATACATCCTCCATGTCTCTTTGACCCTTGAATGTATCAGAACATAATATATAGTTTAATGTATCATAATCATAGAATGTATCAATAACTGTAACTAATATTACATAAATTGTAAATAATAATTACTTAAATTTTAAAATCAATACATCTAAAATATTTAGGAATATATCATTAATTCAAGTTGAAAGTGGATGAATGAACAATGTATCAACAACCCTTTGTAATATATAATTATGAAATTGATAGATTAAAATAAATGGATGAATCTGATGCTTATTTCAAATACCTCATGTTCCTGGACATGTGTTTGTTCTTCAGCTTCTACTGCATCTATATCAATTGGGTCATTCTTGTCAAACTCTATATGGATTGGTGAACTTTGTTGTTCAACAAATCCATCATTAGTTTCTGGTTGATCAACAGGAGGTACTTGGACAAACTCTTCATCCATGATTAGAATACTTGTACCAGCATTGTTCTTGATGCCACAAAAATGATACATAAGAAAAAAGGGAACTTTTCAAAGAGGGAGTGGTTGATAAATAAAGAACTACCTTCTTTTCTTGCTTCTCAACAGCTTTCATCATCTCAGTGTGATTATTTTTTATTAGGACTTCTAGATGGTGAAACTTTTTGTCAACCTGTATAAAATAAATAAATAAGTTAATATTGATTTGATGTACGATAAATCATATTTAAAAAATAATTATGTGAATTACTTACATATTTCTTTAGATACTTCTTAAGTTGTTCAATATCTGACTTGTCTGTCTGATCTTTAGTATGAGTTGAAGGACCATGAAGATCAGGCACATTACCCGCAGATTCTTGAATTGAGAATGATTGTTTTTGTATCATGGGAGGTTGTTCTGATGGTTTCATTGAAGTACCCTTTGGTTTGGCCAGGTCAACATTCTTTCTTCTCTTAGGGGTGGAAAACATGAAGTACTAGATACGCGTGTTGACCTCCTTAAGAACTGATCCGGTGGTTTAGAAGACAAATCCTCAAATCCGGGAAGGTCTTCTGTTAGCACTTGTGTATGCTTAGCAGTAGACGTGGACGGTTCATCAGAAAACACGCCAAGATTATCAGGCAAACCAAGTGTCGCCATCTCCTCGGGAGTTGGTTGTGTGTTCGTGCATGCATTCTAAATCACATTTGTAAAGATCAGCAAAAAAAAAAACAAGTTTGAAACATGATTTCTAAAAAATAATTCATTACCTCTGTAAAGATACTGGACATGAACATGTCAAATTTGGGCTTGACACCAACGACTCGCCAATTACATATCCTAGGTATGTAATCTCCCTCTTAAACAGCAATTTCATCATTAATTACAGATGCACACTCATAAATCCAAACATTTAAAGCATACGGCATTCCAGCTAACCGGTACAATTTTTTTCCTTTGTGAATTCTTGCCTCAAAGATTTCATCAGTTTGGAGAATGCAAGTTGTCCCCAAGGGTATTGTTGATACCTACCATCTTCCACCATTAGGAAGTCATCGACATGTATATGTGTATCTCCAAGTTGGGAAAAAATGAAGGTGTGGATGAAGTAAAGAATTCCCATTTGGACAACATCCTCGTTGTTGTCCCAACCACCTATTACAAATCATTGAGCAAGTAGACCCTTGCTAACACTATTTTTTGAAGAGGGAAAATATCTTTGCATGAGCCTACTCTGAGTACCATCTGGATATTTGGAATCATCGGGGTCGCCCGTGCATTTCAGTTCGGTTATTATTACAAATTCTTTTAGACTGAAATACAAAATATTCCCATTAGCATGCCTAATATGAAGCTCATTGATGTTATTCTGTTCCACCTCAAGAAGCAACAAGCGAACTAAACCTCAAGGAGTGCGTTGAAATTTGTTTGATTACATATTTCATAGGTTGTTTTGAACCAAAAAAACAGTTACACATGATACAAAACATAATTATGATGCATGTTGATTGTTCAGTATCAGTTTTTTAATGTATCTTAAATGTGTATCTGATACATAAACATTAAATTTTGTGTTATATACTTATTAAACTGGATATAATGTATCTGATACACATTAAATAATAAAAGTTGAAATTGATACACCATTGAACAAAATACTCATTAAACATGACACGAGGTGTCTGTATCAGACACCTATTTCATTGGGCATAATGTATCTGATATATAATGAATAATACAATTTTTTGACTGATACACAATTGAACATGATACACATTAAAACCCCCAAAAAGGTGTTTGAATCAGATACTTCTTAAAAGTTATAGGCGAAATGATCTGATGGACCCTTGTACTTGTATGAGTTTGTATTATGAATTCTCTTACTCTATAATTTGTCAACTGGACCCTTAAACTTATTAAAATACAATATTTGAAGCCCCTCTAACCATTGACCAAATCTATGTGACATAACTATTGTTGAGTTGGAAAAATGTGTGAATACACTCGCTTCCAAAAGCATAAATACACTATATTATATTTAAAAATATTATTTTTTAAAAATATATTATTTTTTTAATTAAAAAAGATTATTCACCCCCACCCCGATTTCTCTTCTTCCCCACCACTCTTCCCACCCCTAACCCTAAATTTTCTTCTCTTCTTCTTCAACAAAACCACTCACCACACTCATTCTCTTCTTTTCCTTTGAAATCGCCCGTCATACACTCTTTTTTTCTTCTTCTTTTTCAACCCACTCTTCTCTTTGCAACAAATCAAAACCCTGCCCCTAATTTCTTTTTTCAGCCCCAACTTTTCTAAATTTTTAGTGTTTTTTATTTTAAAAGTTGAAACCATTGTTTGTGTTAGTTGGATTTAAAGAGAAGGTATGATATGGATTAACGTAAACGGTGATAGTGGGTATTGAAAAAGTTGAAATCTCCATTGATAAGCTAGAGAAAGCTTGAAGAACAACAAATGGGTCTTATGAATTTGTGAAATTAATTCAAATTTGTGATTGGGGCTTGTTGGATTTGTGTTTATGAACTTGTAGTTGAAATTTTAAATCAAATAAAGAAGAATTTCATCTACTTGACATGAATTTGGTGCTCAAATTGTGAACATATATGAAGATTAAAGAACATGGCTATTTTAAAATTTCCAAAATTTAATTTTTTTATTTTCTTAATATTTAATTTCTTACATGTCATTCGAAAATGACATGTAATTACACGTGTAAGAGGTTGGATTACGCACACAGTGATCTGATGAGAAAATGGTTTAAAATACTGTGTTTTAATGAGTTCAAGTGTTTAGTTTACAAAGTGCTAAGTAGGAGGGTTTAGAATACAAACGCATACAAATATAAGGGTCCATCAGTCCATTTCGCCAAAGTTATATACAAAGTATCTGAAACAAAATGGTTAAAATAATTTCTAATGTAACTGTTTGTATGAAAAACTTATTAAAAGTATATATATATGTATCTGAAACATGTTGAACGATATATTTTTTGACTGATACATTAATGAACATGATACACATTAAAATCTCCAAAAAAGGTGTTTGAATCAGATACTTATTAAAAGTTATACATAAAGTATCTGAAACAAAATAGATAAATAATTTCTAACTGATACACTATAATAACTTAATTTAGTTAGAACAGCTACTTAAATAATGAACAAAATTAGGGTTTATTGTAACAACATATTAAACTCAGATCTGGATACATTGCAATGTGATAAATGTATTTTATCAATAATGTATCATGTTTCCATAAACTCATACAATCAATTTTAAAAGTCAAAAACTAAAAAAGTTGAACGAAAATCAAACCTTGGGTAAAGATGGTCGATTAATTGGAGGAGCAAATTTCCGACCCCTCTTTTTGGGGGTTTTATCAACCTTTGCTTTAGACGATGAAGAACCATCCTAATTCGACTTCTCAAAGTTTACCTTCGCCATTATTAACGGATCATGAAGTTTTTTGGATCTGTTCTCAGCCGATCCCACATCTTCGTAATCAAACACACGATTAGAGTTAGAAGAATCCAACTGTGTAATACCAATACTGAATGATGGTGCATCATCCATATGTATTAGTGATTTCAACAACAACAAAAAATGAAAATCCAAAGATGAAAAGAAAGTTAGAGAATGTGAAAATGGTACCTAAATCGAGAATGAAATCTTTTTGGCAGAAAAGAGACTTGATTTTGAATTTCAAACTTGAGAGAGAAAACCATTGCTAAGATTGTGAGTCTAAAAATGGGGAGAGAATTGTGGAGTGAAATATAGAAGGGACAAACGTGGGTTTGGGGGTTTTTGATTTATGTATCCAGCATTTGGAGGTTGGGAGTAAAATAAGGGATTTTAGATATTTTTGTAAAAGGTAAGTAAAAATGGAAATTATTTTATTTAATGGTGTGTAATTAAGTAATTTTTTCAAGAAAGAATGGGCTTGTTAGCCCAGTACTTTGAATTTGGGCAGGAGCCCAAATTTATCTCTCTCTTGTTATTGTATTTTTTTTATTGTATTTAATTATAACTTATATTTTTAGATTAATTTAATAAATCTCTTAAAGGCAAACCATCTTTTGTTATAATGATTTTTTATATTTAAGTGATTTATTTAATTGTCTTTCTTTACTTAGTTATTTTGATAAAACTTTCTCTTAAAATTATTTCAAGTGTCTTAAATTGTTATATTTTCCAAATAACTTTAAATATTTGCAAAAATTAGTCATAAAGTTTTCAAGTCATCGGATAACCGCGTGTTAGCGGACATTTCAAGTGCGTAAAATCTTCTTGAAATGGAAATAAGAACTCCGTACCCCTTCTTTGGAATTTCAAAAGATTTTTCTGTTTTAAGTCTTTTGAAATTAATTTTAGAAGTTTTCTGGCAACTCCTTAAAATCGATATTTTTACCTTAAAGTTTGGAATCAATTTTTAGTTGAAGTCAAACTTAATAAGTATTATAAACATTATTTTATTTGTGGATTAGGTTAACATGTAGTAACTCTAACACCATATAATATTATTTTGTCGATACTTATGTTAATATTTTTAAATTATAATTATAAATCAAAAAGTTATAAAAATATATTTTTAAAAAAGTGGGATGCCCCGACACAACCCGCAACCCACAGATTGTTGGGTTGGGCTGGTTGTTTTTTGGCCCACAAAAAAATGAAATTCCAAAGCATGTATGAACTAGCCCGAATGGGGTGGGCAAGCCCATATTAAGAACTCTACCTTCGACATACCAATGTCTCACAATAATTTTACTTAGGTTCATCAAACACGTATACACGTAGAACATATACAATAATAGTAGCCAACTCTAAATAATTAAATAGTCACATGATCAGGGAGTTCATATCCCCTATTAATCTCGCTATTATACAATCTACGTAATTCATCAAATGTCATATGTATACACATGATAAAGGATCTTTAATCTTGTCTACTTACAGGGGTTTCTAGGTGTTCATGTATTGTATCGATGTGTTACCCGATTCAATAAATACAATTGTTCGTCTGTAAGCTCGCATCATACTCGAGTCAGTCATGATCAAAATACACAGTGAATGTATTTCTTACTATATGAGCATATCTCACTTTATTATAGTAAGAAAATTTAAAGAATTTATTAAAGATGCTTAAGATTTTATTTGAATGTCCAAAATAGACTTAAAAAGGATAATTTTGTCTAAAAAATTATTTTTTTATTTTTGATTTTCCAGAAGATGATTTGGCTCTAGTGACCACCCAAACCCTCAGCCTTTTCTTCTCCGTCACCTGTCCCCAACTCGCGCATCTCTCTTTCTCTTTCTCTCTGCAACAGTTCTCATCAATAGCTCTCCAAACCCTAAAACTCTCTGGCTTGTGCTTCGCTCCTCAAATCCACATTCACTCTCATTTGACTCTTCCATTTCACTCTCTTCCCTTTATCTCCGATTCATTTTTTTGTATCGATCCTCTTTCTTACACATCTTGACAAGGCCATGGCAGAAGGAAATCTTGATCTTCCTGACGATCTTCTTTCCTCTAAGACTTCCGATCAGTCCAAAGGTGCACTATAATTTGTTTAATTTTGATTGACAAATTATGTATGCTTAGTTTAGGGTTCATTGATATTATTTTTGAATCTTCAATTTAAACAAATCTAGAGCTTCAGATCAGGTGCTCTCCTTATCTCTATTTGTTTCTCTGGATTTGCTTTGCTTTCTTTGAGTGCTTCACATTTTAGTCTGTTAATGTCTCATATCAAGTAAATCTCCCAACCAAACGAGACATTTTCTTCCATTTCCGTTGATATTGATGTAAGTATAAGACGTACACAATCTTTGGTTTAAGCACTTCTATTCCCACTCCTTGGGGTACAACATTCCCAGTAAGTTGCATTATCAGGCAACTTCAATCTAGTATTCTTCAAAAAAACGTCTTTATCAGTATAGTTAAGTGAGGTGTTTCTCCTACATCCTTTCATAAAATTCATCTTGTCTCATTCATCTGGTGATGCAGCTGTGAAACCATCAGGACACCCGCAGAGGAGATCTCTATCATTACAAACTCCATAAGTCCCACAAGTGCTATACTGGCCACATATGGCCATATTCAGTCATTTAAGACACTTCGTTTTAGGTCTAGCTCAATTTTGTTGTATCATTATGTGTCTAACCACTATATACTTGATGTATATCTTGTATATTAGAGGTATATTGATTGTATACAACCCTTGTTCCGGTATATTAGCTTCTATTGCTCTGTGTATCGACGTCTATTTTTCTAAACAAATACGAGGCCGACTCGATAAAGAAAATGGAGCCTCTGTGGCTCAACTCGAGAATGCAAAGAGGAAAGAAAGTCCACTAGGGACTCGTATAGACATCATATGCAAACAAGAGGATCTAGATTAACATATAATTCAACTAAAATAAAACAAGGAGATAATAAAATATATATTGGAAATAGATAATTTTAAAAGAGTAATTGAAAGGGAGCAATGATCATTCAAGCTATAATGAAGTAACATGGCAACTAGTAACATGCATATACGTAGAAAAATAGAAGAAAAAGAGCAAAATTGGTCATTATCATATATTCAAGTAACTAAAAGACATGGAATTAACATATATATACTACGCTAACTCCAATCTTAAAACAGTAATTAAACTAAGAACTCTTAAGGCAATCAAGCCACGAAAGTTCTTACATAACAGTAACTTAAATATATATTCTCACTTTAAAGAGGTTTCAGTGTTATTCAAGTTATGACAAAGAAAAACTTATCACATTCTTACGTACTTGAAACTAAAAAATAAATAAATCTATATACCAATTTCGTTATGAATAGAGAGCCAATTAATAGAGATAGACCAAACAAATAAGAAGCCTTCACAATGGCATTGTAATGAAGCTTGGGTGACTTAAATTAATCATAGTATTACAAAGAGAACAATCAAATGAACATAACGAGATATGGACAATCAACAGATGGAGAGGGAACTGGAAGAGGACAAAGAAAGGATATCAAATAAAAAAATAATTTTTTGGCTATTTAATTAATAAACCACAATAGCCTAAAAAGTGTATTTTCACATCAAAATTTAGATAACAAACTAAAATGAGCATGCTCTTATTACTTTTAATATGGATAAAAACTTTACTAAGCTAAACATTCAATTTTAAACTAATAGCAACTTATCATTAAGGCATGAAAATTGAATCAGTGAGAGCAAATAATATTCATAACTATTTAATATGCACCAAATAAATCACTTTATAATCATAAAGAAAGATAAAACAAACTAGGGAACAAAGAGAGTGAGTTTTAATTCAACATTGAGGATAAATGATAGAAAGTATTAAATATCTATAATGACCCTTCGGGTCATTTGTGTGTTTGTTCCTCTTTTCTGTCGTTTAGAGCGTTCTTGTAGCGACCCCAAGTAATTTCTGACTTGCTGGCACTGTAGGTTCGGTTGCATGGTCGTTTGTTTGGGTGTTGTGCTTGTTTTCCTGTTTTAGAGCTCTTAGACCTTAAAAAGTTGATTTTAGTCATAACCTCAGGTAAACGACCTTAGAAGGGAATTCTGACGGTTTCACCAGCTCTGGAGTGGCCAAATTAGGCTATAAGCATGATTGGCTCGAGTCTCGAGGATTCCGGTATGACTTTGGGTTCATTTGGCTCTTTAGCCTTTGAAATTTTGCATAAAGTTGACTATGGTCAACATTCTTGGTAAACGCGCTCGAATGAGAATTTTGTCAGCACGGTTAGTTTCAAAATATTGAGTTTGGTCTAGAATGACACTTCGTGCGCTTCCCGAAGCTTCCGATCTAATTTCGATGCCCTCGGTAGAAGTTGGCTAAATTGGCGCGTGGCAGCAACCTAAGGCCGTTCGAAAGGGAAAAACTCTCGCGGAGTGACTTGGAGCGCGCATGCTCGGCCTTCTGCTACGTTACGACTTCCCTTCTTCTTAGATTGAGCTTGAATGCGTAAATGCTTGTTGATTTGTGTGAATCTGGGGTGGGTAGCTAGTAATTGTTGTCCTTCTTCCCCATTTTCTTCGTTTAGAGTTGATTTTTGGACTGTTCGGGGCTAGTATCATGCTTTAGTACGGGTTGTTGACCCTTGGGAGTTGATGATTGCTTGTGGGTTATCTGTTGGGTGGTTAACTGTTGTTGCATGCGTGGGTTCGAGTTATTTTCTTTTGTTATACTGGTTGCTTGTGCCTTTCTGCCTTAGAATAGGTTAGGATAGTATTGTCTTAGTCCCATGCACTTGTTGACTTTTGTATGTATCCGACGTCGATTAGGATGACTAGGTCCTTGTAGACTGGCATAGCAGACTTGAGTCTGATCGTTGAACTTAGTTTAGGATTATATTGGTTGCGATCCTTCTACCTTCCTTCCCTTTTCTGTGGTGTCATTGCGCTATCGGTGATGTAGTCTCTTCCTGGTTAGAGTGCTTCGAAGTGGGTTTTGATGCGTTGTGATTAGTAGTGGACGTCGATCCATAATGGTTTGGAATTTAAGACCCTCTACGGAGTTGACTTGCCTTATACGCTCTGCCTGGCTTGGGACAGGGCCCCCGGGAGCGTTACCTGACTCACTTATCTTGCTTGGGACATGGCCCCCGGAGTGTCAGTCGTCTAGGCAATTGGATATAAGTTGATGATTCTCTTCGGAGGTGGTACACCCGTGCACTCGTCTGGCTTGGGACAGGACCCCCAGAGTGTTAGTAGGCTTACCCATCTGGCTTAGGACAGGGCCCCCGGGGTGATAGCCTATTGGGCAGTTGGATATTAGGTCAATTAGAGGGGTCATCTTACCCCTCTATAGCACTTGTCTGGCTTGGGACAAGGCCCCCGGAGTGTTGGTAGGCTAGGTGGGTTGTTCTAGAAAGTTGGATTTGTGGTTGGTCTAGTGTTGAGTGGTTGGTTCGGTTCAGAGCTTGGTTTCCTTTGGTTCCGTAGATCTAGCATTTTGGTGTACCTGTCGGGCTTATAGGGGTCTGTTCGGGTTCTTGTTTGTCTGTGCTTGAGTGTACCTAGCAGGTCTTATGGGGGGCCAGCTGGGTTTAGTTATGATATTCTTAGATTTACTTTTCGCTTATTCTTTGCCTTCTATGTTGACCTTTGTTCGTGTTTGATTCTACCTTGTCTGCCTGTGTTTACCTTTCTTGCTCAGTCGGCCTATAATGCCTACTAGGAACCTGTTGTTTGGTACTCATGCTACACTCTGCATTTTTTTTCGTGATGCAGGTCCGAGCACTAGTTATCAGCGTTGAGTTCAAGCCTACAGTTGTCTGTTCAGGAGACGAGGGTGAGCACATGGCGTTCTGGGATTACCTGTCTCCTTTTGTATTTATATTTTGGCTTGTCTTTTGATTTGAGACAGTCTTGTTTCTGTGGTTCACTTTTGTGACTTGTACTCTTGTTAGTAGTTATGTACATGTGACTTTCAGGTTCTGGGAGGTATCTTTGTATATATGTATATATAGTTTTGGTTCGTTTTCGCCTTCTCTTGTGTGTTCTTATTTCATTGCTTCTGCTTAGTTGAGGTTAGTTTCCACCCTCAGTCCCGTTACTGTTAAGTTCCGGGATAGGGTCTTGGCTGGCCTACTGGTGGGTTGGTAGGTGTCATCATGACTCGAGAAATCGGGTGGTGAAAAGTTGGTAACAGAGCCCCAGGTTTGTTGGTCTCACTTGTACAGAGCTAACATCTAGTAGAGTCCTACGGATCGGCACGGAGACGTCTGTGACTTATCTTCGAGAGGCTACAGGATGTCCTTAGGAGGTTTTCTTGTTTGTTTCCTGTTCGTGCATCGTTGTCCAATCGGTTTCATGCAATCTCACTTGTTTCACTCTGTTGCAAGATGGCTCGCACGCGCAATAGAGGTCGACCCCGAGGTCGAGGTGGGGCTGTGGCACCAGGCCACGATAGAGCGAGGACTCTGGAGCCAGAGGCGGAACCTCGTAGAGAGCAGATTCTTCCTCAGCCGGTGGGGCCAGGACCAACCCAGCCACCACCCGCACCAATTGCCGCCCCCGATCTTCAGGGTATGCTCGCGTAGATTCTGGCTACGTAGAGGATTTATAGCAGCATCAGCAGGCCCCAACAGCAATTCCAGGGCCAGCTCCAGCACATCAGGGTCAGCCTGCCCCAGCGATTCCAGAGATTCAGCAGCAGGGTCAGCCTGCAGCAGTGGCCCTAGAGGGCCAGCAGCCGCCAGCACCGGACGCAGTAGGGGAGCAGAAGATGCTCGGGGTATTCCTTAGACTGACACCGCTGAGGTTTTCTGGGGCTGTTGAGGAGGATGCCCATGAGTTCATTACTTCCTACTGGGAGAGATTACAGGCTTTGGGGTTAGTGGAGTCGAGAGGAGCCGACGTCACAGCTTATCAGCTAGACGGACCAGCCAGACAGTGGTGGTGTTCCTTCATTGAGACAAGGACAGCTGGGTCCCCGCCAGTATCGTGGGCAGAGTTTTCAGAGGCCTTTTTAGCTAGATTCATCGCACGGAGCGTTAGGAGTCACCTCCGTGATGAGTTCTCGAGGTTGGAGCAAGGCTCCATAACAGTGTCCGAGTATGAGGCTAGATTCCATGAGTTGTCCCGTCATGCTACTATGATCCTGCCCATGGAGGAGGAGAGAGTTAGATGCTTTGTCTGGGGTTTGAGATTGCCGCTGCGTATTAAGTCGCAGTCTATGTTGTCAGCGGGCCGTTCTTTTCTGGATGTTCTAGACCATGCCCGGACGATTGAGCAGCTCCGTCGCGAGGCCCACGGGGGCAGCGGCAAGAGGGATAGACAGGATGATAGAGCTAGTGGGTCCCATTCCAGGCCTAGAGTTACTCGGGACCAGGTTTATAAGGGATTCCAGACAGGTCAGCCAGTCGCCCGTTCTTGGCTTCATTATAGATATCAGAGGATGACTAGCACTGTCAAAGTGGATATAGTGCCGGCCCGAGTCAGGGCCGAGGTGGGTTCTAGGCAGGTTCATCAGGTCGGGGTAGCTGGCCTTCAGAGGTGAACAGATCTTTGCAGGGTTGCTTTACTTGTGGGTAGCTTGGTCATTGGTCTAGAGAGTGCTCTATCTCCAGACCGGCCTTACCAGCCCCTCAGGCAGAGAGATCGATAGCAACAGCACCTCCAGCTAGAGGAGGAGGTCAGCAAAAGGGTGTTCGTGGAGGTCCCCAGGGAGGTAGTACATGTGGCAGGGTGGATGCTCATGATAGAGGCGCCTAGGACCATTTCTATGCAGCTCCAGCCAAAGCAGAGGCCGAGGCGTCTAATGATATGATCACAGGTACGGTTCTCCTATGCCATCAGTTCATTTCAACCTTATTTGATCCTGGTTCTACATATTCATATATATCTGCTTATTGCGTTCCTCGATTGAGGGTGAGTTCAGAGCCTTTAATGGTACCCTTACGTGTTTCGACCCTGGTAAGGGATTCTTTAGTAGTGGATCAGGTGTGTAGATCCTGTGTGGTGACTATCCGAGGGCAGGTCACTAGGGCTGATCTTATTGTGTTGAGTATGCTGGATTTTGATCTGATTTTAGGCATGGATTGGTTATCCCCTCACCTAGCAGTCTTGGATTGCTATGCCAAGACCGTTACTTTAGCCAGGCATGGTATCCCACCGGTAGTGTGGCAGGGCTCTCGCAGCCGCACACCAGTTGGGGTGATCTCTTGTATCAGGCCCACAGGCTTGTGAATAGCGAATGTTTGGCTTATGTTAGAGATGTTAGTAGGGAGAGCCCTACAGTGGAGTCAGTGTCTATAGTCCAAGAGTTTGCTGATGTGTTTCCTGCCGACCTTCTTGGCCTACCCCCAGAGCGAGATATTGATTTTTCCATTGATTTGGATCCGGGTACTAGTCCTATTTCCATCCCACCGTATCGTATGGCCCCTACAGAGCTCGAGGAACTCAGTGTTCAGCTTCAGGACCTTTTAGGTAAGGGGTTCATTCAACCTAGCGTATCGCCTTGGGGTGCCCCAGTGCTGTTCGTGAAGAAGAAGGATGATATCATGCGGATGTGTATTGATTATAGGCAGCTGAATAAGGTGATGGTGAGGAACTATTACCCCATGCCTCGTATTGATTATCTGTTCGACCAGCTTCAGGGTGCCGCAGTGTTTTCTAAGATTGACTTGAGATCTGGCTATCATCAGTTGAGGGTTAGAGCAGCGGACATCCCTAAGACAGCATTTAGGACTCGGTACGGCCATTATGAGTTCCTAGTGATGTCTTTTGGGTTGACTAATGCCCTGTCGCGTTCATGGACTTGATGACTCCCATATTCAGGCCATATCTGGACTCCTTCGTCATAGGTTTCATTGATGATATCTTGGTATACTCGCGGAGCCGTGGTGAGCAGGAGCAGTATATGAGGATAGTGCTCCAGACTTTGAGAGATCATCGGCTTTATGCCAAGTTCTCAAAGTGTGAGTTCTAGCTTGAGTCTATAGCATTCTTGGGGCATGTGGTGTCCAAGGATGGCATTATGGTGGATCTAGCGAAGATTGAGGTTATCCGTGATTGGGCTAGGCCCACTTCTGTGACTAAGGTTCGGAGCTTCGTCGGATTGGCAGGGTACTACAGACATTTTGTTGAGGGTTTCTCTATTATAGCAGCACCTCTGACTCGGTTGACTTGCCAGGATGTTCCCTTTGTGTGGTCGAAGGAGTGTGAGAGGTGTTTTCTGAGGCTTAAGGAGTTGCTTACCACCGCTCCTATCTTGACTCTTCCAGTTAAGGACGAGGGCTTCACGGTGTATTGTGACGCATTCGGCGTTGGATTGGGTTGTGTTCTGATGTAGCAGGGTCGGGTTATTGCTTATGAGCCAAGGCAGCTTAAGCTGCATGAGCGCAACTACCCCACTCATGATCTGGAGTTGGCAACGGTAGTTTTCGCGCTTAAGATCTAGAGGCATTATCTTTATGGAGTTCATTGAGAGATCTACAACGATCACAGGAGCTTTCAGTACATTATGACCTAAAGGGATCTTAATTTGAGGTAGCATCGCTGGATTGAGCTCCTGAAGGACTATGATCTCTCTATTCTCTACCATCCGAGCAAGGCAAATGTAGTAGCTAACGCCTTGAGCCGGAAGGCAGTGAGTATGGGTAGCCTAGCCTTCTTTTCAGTTTTGGAGTGACCTTTGGCTTTGGACATCCATTCCTTAGCCAATCAGATGATTAGGCTAGATATTTCGGATTTCAGTCGGGTGTTAGCCCATGTGGGTGTTCAGTCATCGCTGCTAGATCAGATCCGCAGTTGCCAGTTCGAGGATGAGTCATTGGTGGCACGCAGAGACAGAGTTTTGGCGGGTAATGTCGGGCAGGCTTCCTTATATTTAGATGGAGTTTTGAGATTTGCTGGCCAAGTTTGTGTTCTGAGAGTCGGTGATTTGATTCAGCTGATCCTTAACGAGGCCCATGACTCCAGATATTCTATCCATCCGGGCACCGCTAAGATGTATCGTGATTTGAGGCAGCACTATTGGTGGAGCGGTATGAGGAGGGACATCTCTGATTATGTGTCTCGTTGTTTGTGTTGTCAGTAGGTGAAGGCCGATCATTTGAGGCCTGGTGGGGAGTTGCAGAGATTACCCATTCCTAAGTGGAACTGGGAGCGCATCACCATGGATTTCATTATGGGCTTACCTCGGACTCCTAGAGGTGTTGACAGCATCTGGGTCATCGTGGATCGATTGACCAAGTCAACACACTTCATTCCAGTTCATACATCCTTCCATGCTAAGAGGTTAGCTCGTATCTACATTCGAGAGGTGGTCCGTCTTCATGGGGTGCCTATTTCCATCATTTCAGACCGGGGTCCACAATTCACTTCTAGCTTCTGAAGGGTATTTCAGGAGGAGTTGGGAACCCGAGTGGATCTTAGCACAACCTTCCACCCACAGACTGATGGCCAGTCAGAGCGCACTATTCAGGTCCTTGAGGATAAGTTACGGGCCTGTGTCATAGACTTTGGAGTCCAGTGGGACCATTTCTTGCCCTTGGCGGAGTTTGCATACAACAACAGCTACCACTCTAGCATTCAGATGGCCCTGTTTAAGGCCTTATATGGTAGGCGTTGTCGCACTCCAGTTGGATGGTTTAAGTTTACGAAGCCTAGGCCATGTGGTACAGATCTGTTTCGGGAGACCTTAGCGCAGGTGAGGATGATTCAGGATTGGCTCAGGACGGCTCAGAGTAGACAGCAGAGTTACGCGGATCGCAGGCGACGGCCGCTGAGATTTGTCGTTGGTGATAGAATATTCCTCTGAGTATTGCCCATGAAAGACGTGATGAGATTTGGGAGGCAGGGCAAGCTTAGCCCCAGGTATATTGGGCTTTTTGAGATCTTGAGGGCAGTGGGTAATGTGGCCTATGAGTTAGCTTTACCCCCAGCATTCTCAGCTATTTATCCGATTTTCCATGTTTCGATGTTGTGCCGGTATGTTCTAAATGAGTCTCATGTGCTCCAGTATGATGTCATTGAGTTGGATGATCGCCTGACCTATGTTGAGGAGACAGTTGCTATTTTGGCCAGAGATGTGAGGCAGCTGAGGTCGAGAGCCATTCATGTAGCTAAAGTCCGTTGGAGGCACCATCCAGTTGAGGAGCCTACCTGGGAGACCGAGCGGGAGATGTAGGAGCAGTTCCCCAGCTTATTTAACCCCTCAGGTACTTCTTGACTTTTACTTTCGTGGACAAAATTTTTTTTAGTAGTGGATGTTGTAACGACCCTTCAGGTCATTTGTGTGTTTGTGCCTCTTTTCTGTCATTTAGAGCGTTCTTATAGCGACCCCAAGTCATTTCTGACTTGCTGGCACTATAGGTTCGGTTGCTTGGTCATTCGTTTGGGTTTGTACCTGTTTTCCTATTTTGGAGTTCTTAGACCTTGAAAAGTTGATTTCGGTCATAACCTCAGGTAACCGACCTCAAAAGGGAATTCTGACAGTTCCACTAGCTTCGAAGCGGCCAAATTAGGCTACAAGCATGATTGGCCCGAGTCTCGGGGCTTTCGGTATGACTTTGGGTTCATTTGGCTCTTTAGCCTTTGAAATTTGGCATAAAGTTGACTTTCATCAACATTCTTGGTAAACGCACTTGGATGAGAATTTCGTCAGCACGATTAGTTTCAGAATGCCGAGTTTGGTCTAGAATGACCCTTCTTGCTCTTCTCGAGGCTTCGATCTAATTCTGAGGCCCTCGGTAGAAGTTGGCTAAACTGTTGCTTTGGGTGTGAGACCCATTTTTTGTCAAAACGACCTCATATGAAAATTTCGACATCGCCATCGAATCTGAAACGTCGAATTTGATGGGGTAGCATATCTCGTTTGCGTGCACGGGGTTCCAAACTAATTTCGAGCACCCCGTCGGAGTTTTGGAATTGTCCAAAACTCAGTTGGTGCATAGCTGAAATCTGCAGACACATCTCTTCTCCGCATTCGCGAATAGGCTCCGCGTTCGCGGAGGTGTAAGTGTGTCTACTCCTCGTTCACGAGCTAGAGGCCGCTTTCGCGGAGATTTGAGGCTTTGTTCTCCGCGTTCGCGTGCGTTGCTTGGCGTTTATGGAGATCTATGAGGTTAGGTGACCTTTTTCTCCACATTCGCGGGCCTGGTACCGCATTCGTGGAGCTTTAGCTATTATCCCTCCGTGTTCGTGGGCCTGGGGCCGTGTTCGCGGGCCTGGGGCCGTGTTCGCGGGCCTGGGGCCGTGTTCGCGGGCCTGGGGCCGTGTTCGCGGGCCTGGGGCCGTTCGCGGAGGTCTGCGGGGTGCTGTGCTTATTTAAGTTGAGGTCGAGGTTAATTGGGATGAAGGTTCCAAAATTCATATCTCCCTCATATTTTATTGGTTTTTGTCGATTCGAAGTCCCAGGTACTCGAAAACTTGTTGGCTTTGTAGGTTAGTGGTCAGATTGTGTTGGGTGTACCTCGATATCCTTGAATTCGAGGCGTAAGTTGCTATCCTAGGCCTAAATTTTGTAAAGTTTTGCATTTCTTGTTTGTGCTGTATGGAGTTGATCCGAGCCCCGATGGGTATTCCATTTTGGAACACATGCTCGGGAGAAGATTTGGGACCTCTTCACAGTGTCAATTCCGGAAAATCAAGAGCGGGTCCCACATTTTCTGATTTTGACTCTGAAATTGGTTTGTCTCTGATTTTGATGATTTTAATGTCTAAACGATCGTATTGACGCTGTGATTCTATTTTTGACAGTGTGGCAGCAGTCTGAGGCCGTTCGGAAGGGGAAAACTCCGGTAGAGTGACTTGGAGCGCGCATAGTCAGCCTTCTGCTACGTTACGGCTTCCCTTCTTCTTAGATTGAGCTTGAATGCGTAAATGTTTGTTGATTTGTGTGAATCTGGGGTGGGTAGCTAGTAATTGTTGTCCTTCTTCCCCGTTTTCTTTGTTTAGAGTTGATTTTTGGACTGTTCGGGGCTAGTATCATGCTTTAGTACGGGTTGTTGACCCTTGGGAGTTGATGATTGCTTGTGGGTTATCTGTTGGGTGGTTAACTGTTGTTGCATGCGTGGGTTCGGGTTTTTTTTTTTGTTATACTGGTTACTTGTGCTTTTCGGCCTTATTATAGGTTAGGATAGTATTGCCTTAGCTCCATGCACCTATTGACTTTGGTATTTATCTGACGTCGATTCGGATGACTAGGTCCTTGTAGACTGGCATAGCAAACTAGAGTATGATCGTTGAACTTAGTCTGGGATTATGCTGGTTACGATCCTTCTGCCTTCCTTCCCCTTTTCTGTGGTGCCATTGCGCTATCGGTGGCATCGTATCTTCCTGGTTGGAGTGCTTCGAGGTGGGTTTCGATGCGTTGTGATTGGTAGTGAACGTCGATCCACAATGGTTTGGAATTTAAGACCCTCTACGGAGTTGACTTGCCTTATACACTCTGCCTGTCTTGGGACAGGGCCCCCGGGAGCGTTAGCTAACTCACTTGTCTGGCTTGGGACAGGGCCCCCGGAGTGTCAGTCGACTAGGCAATTGGATATAAGTTGATGATGATTCTCTTCGGACGTGGTACGCCCGTGCACTCGTCTGGCTTGGGACATGGCCCCCGGAATGTTAGTAGGCTCACCCGTCAGGCTTGGGACGGGGCCCCCGGGGTGATAGCCTATTGGGCAGTTGGATATTAGGTCAATTTGAGGGGTCGTCGTACCCCCTATAACACTTGTATGGCTTGGGACAGGGCCCCAAGAGTGTTGGCAGGCTAGGTGGGTTGTTATGGAAAGTTAGATTTGTGGTTGGTCTAATGTTTAGTGGTTGGTTCGGTTCGGAGTTTGGTTTCCTTTGGTTCCGTAGATCTAGCATTTTGGTGTACCTGTCGGGCTTATGGAGGTCCATTCGGGATCTTGTTTGTCTGTGCTTGAGTGTACCTATCAGGTCTTATGAGGGCCCAGCTGGGTTTAGTTATGATATTCTTAGATTTACTTTCCGCTTATTCTTTTCCTGCTCTGTTGACCTTTGTTCGTGTTTGATTCTATCTTGTCTTCCTGTGTTTACCATTCTTGCTCAGTTGGCCTATGATGTCTACTGGGTACCTGTATTTTGGTACTCATGCTACACTCTGCATCTATTTTCGTGATGCAGGTCCGAGCACCAGTTATCAGCATTGAGTTCGAGCCTGCAGCTATCTGTTCAGGAGACGAGGTGAGTACATGGCGTTCTGGGATTACCTGTCTCCTTCTGTATTTATATTTTGGCTTGTTTTTTGTTTTGAGACAGTCTTGTTTATGTGGTCCACTTTTGCGACTTGTACTCTTGTTAGTAGTTTTGTACATGTGACTTCCAGGTTCTGGGAGGTATCTTTGTGTATATATATATATATATATATATAGTTTTGGTTCATTTCCGCCTTCTCTTATGTGTTCTTATTTCATTGCTTCGTCTTAGTTGAGGTTAGTTTCCACCCTCAGTCCCGTTACTATTAAGTTCCGGGATGGGGTCTTGGCTGGCCTGCTGGTGGGTTGGTAGGCGCCATTATGACTCGAGAAATCGAGTCTTGACAATATCTATACTATGACTTTAGACGAAACAAATCAATATGCTGAAACTTAAATTTTCCAAATCCATAATTCTTAATAGAAAACTTAGAACAAATACGCTTAGCAGGAATCTTAATAAATTAGAACATAGTTATTCATTGTTACCACTATAAGGATCACTAGTGATAGGCTAAAAACAGTGATGGAATCAACCTAAACAACCAACATGCTTAGATTTTTTAAAAGATGAAATCAAACAAACATAGAGCTATCTCTGAATGTCTCATATCAAATAAATCTCCCAACCAATAAAACACATTTGCTTCCATTTCCGTTGATATTGATGTTAGTATAAGCCATACTCAATCTTTGGTTTAAGAACTTCTATTCACACTCCTTGGGGTACAACATTCCCAGTAAGTTGCATTATTAGGCAACTTCAGTCCAGTATTCTTCACAAACACGTCTTTATCAGTATAGTTAAGTGAGGTGTTTCTCCTACATCCTTCCGTAAATTTCATCTTGTCCCATTCATCTGGTGATGCAGTTGTGAAACCATCATGACACCCGCAGGGGAGATCTCCATCATTATAAACTCCATAAGGCCCACCAGTGCTATACTGGTCACATATGGCCATATTCAGTGTCTTCACTTCATCCCAGGAATTGCTAGCATCATTCCATCTCTCTTGTTATTATATATATATATATTTGATTGTATTTAATTCTAACTTATATTTTTAGATTAACTTAATTAAATCTCATAAAGACAAACCATCTTTTGTTATAATGAATTTTTCTATTTAAGTGATTTATTTCATTGTCTTTCTTTACTTAGTTATTTTTGAAAAAACTCTCTTTAAATTTTTTCAAGTGTCTTAAATTGTTATCTTTTCCAAATAACTTTAAATATCTTTTCCTTTAAACAAGTCCTTGGATAACCGTGTGTTAGCAAACATTTCAAGTGCGTAAAATCTTCTTGAAATGGAAATAAAAACTTTGTACCCCCCCCCCCTTCTTTGGAATTTCAAAAGATTTTTCTCTTTTAAGTCTTTTGAAATTAATTTTAGAAGTTTTCTTAATTTCTTTTTAAAAATTAAGTGGCAACTCCTTAAAATCGATATTTTTACCTTAAAGTTTGAAACAATTTTCAAAACAACTTTTTCTTTCCTAAACACTATTATTTCGCACCGTCTAATTCTCAAATGTACTAATCATTTGACCACCAGGAGCATTGTGGTCATAATCCTTACTACTTTTAAAGAGACATCCCACAAAGAAAGAGAAATATACACCTAGTCAAATTAGATGGACATGAGCATCACATGAAATCAATATTTCAACACGCTAGTAATGAAATTTCATAGATCACTATCCTTTACCTTCGACTAGAGCCATCAATATCGGTTAGGCATGTTGGGCTATGTCACGATCAAAAGTACTCCCTAGGAGCAACATGGCGTGTGGGACCCCGAGAGGCCTTACACAAGTCACCTAACATACATCATACAAGATAAATAGAAAATAGATTTAAAAGACAACTTTCATATCATAATAGAGTTTGACATAAGCGAAAGTTTACATTAGTACATGAAATGTACTAAACATGTCATGCATGACCAATGTTTGAACATTTAAAAACTTAAAGAAGTAACATCGTATGAATAATAAGATATGGTCAATGCATTTAAAATAAGAGACATAAGAAAGTTTTAAAAAGAACATATTCGTTTTATGGGATGTTAGCTTTAACCGACAATAAGACCAAGAGAGCTATATCATGGAATCTGGTATATCCCTCATATCGAAAGAAGGATTCTAATTGCCAAGGTAGTATCCGTACACATCATCTTTTGCTAAAGTAAATTCACTAGCTAGGTCATTGAAGACAAGCCTACAGGGGAACATAGTTTGAGACTAGAGGTTGCTACTAGAGACTACTCTATTTGAGCGTCCACCTCAAAGCCCTCTCGGTGCTAAGTCAAAATCCCAACGAAATAGATAAAAATCAATTATCATCACAACATAGGAAAGGCAAGGATCAATACCAATCCACATCTTTAAAATCAAAACATAGAATAGCTCTTTAAAACACAGTTCAAGCATAGGTGAGAAAACCTTTCACCAATGTGAATCCATATGTGATAAATTCCTTTCACAATCATGATCATATTCGTTTGTGAGAACACCTTTCACAATTACATTGATACTTTCATCTAAAGGCACCCTATCATCATAAACATCATTTTCATAGGACATGCATAG
Organism: Solanum appendiculatum; assembly: GCA_018342035.1. Taxonomy (NCBI): domain Eukaryota; kingdom Viridiplantae; phylum Streptophyta; class Magnoliopsida; order Solanales; family Solanaceae; genus Solanum; species Solanum appendiculatum. Next base: position 509,438 of record JAGDQO010001728.1, read on the forward strand.
CTTTTCAAATTAATAGTTCATAGGTTCATGAGTTCTTCACAAGTTCATAGTCAAAAATCATGGATCATGCATGGGTTCATATGATTTCAACTCAATATCAAGTAATTACGTTAGATCATGCAGACAAATGAATCATAATTAAATAGAACTCATGGAGAATAAAGAAGAACCCTAATTTGATCAATTGAAATCGAATTGAGAAATTGAAAACCTTGGGGACCCCATGGAGGAATGGACTCCATTGGTAAATGCCCACGTACCTTGATACTCAAGGCCCAAGAAAAATGGTGAATTGAAGACCTTGGGGTGAAACCCTAGCTTCTACTTCTTCCTTAGCTTGAGAGAGAATTATTTTTTTTAACCAATAATGACCCATTTATTATAAACGAAACAAAATCAGACAAATCCTACACGAGCCCAAATAGGTAGGAGAATGAGTTTTAAATGGGTAGATTTAGGACTTAAGGTCTTTATGTAGGGCTTATAATAGGGGTCAAAAAGACATAGTTTAGGTATAAAATGTATAGGAAAAGACCCAAAAGCCCTTAAGAAATAACTATCGGAACTGATCTACGGGTTCGGCCTACCAACCGTAGAACTTCCTACTATCCGTATTGGTCAACCGTAGACCAAGTATTGGGACCTTAAAATTTACCCTACTTAACGAGACCCTTCTACGGTCCGAAGGACTACCTACGGTCTGTAAACCCAAATCGTAGAACTTCAACCTTAACCCCAAAATTTCACCAATTCTAGATTGCTTCTATGGAACCCATCTACGACCCGTAGATCATACGATGAACCGTCTAGGTCAATCATAGGAGGAGATATTGATACTTGATTTTCAAAAATTATTTTCCCATTCTCTACGAGAGTGGTCTACAACCCGTATAGAACATTTTACGAACCATAGAATGGTATCGTAGACCTGAACTAGTAGCTTAAAATATGCAATCGTTTTTTCCTCGAAATCTGAGGTGTTATAGGCCAGCCTGGCCTAACCCGTGATTTAATAGGGCTGGGCTAAGATTTTTTATGCTCAATTAAGAAAAGAGCTTTTTCAGTCCGACCCGAAAAAGCCTGATGGTCTGTGGGGCTTGAGCAATATAGGTTGGGCCGGCCCGTGGGCTGAATAAAAAAATAATTATAAAATTAAAATAAAAAAGAGTATTGAAAATAACAAAAGTCCCAAATCAAAGTCTATTTAAAGTTTAAAATATTAAAATTTAGGCAGAATGACGTGAGAGGCTCTTGTACTTGGCTCCGCTTGTAAGTTGGACCCTTGTACTTCCAACATTGCCAACTGAAACACAATATTTTAAACACCTCTGACCATTGACCAAACACATGTGGCACGTATATTGCTGACTTGGAATATTGCGTGACTCCATGCGTTATAAAGCGAGTAAGTATAATATTTTATATTAAAATTTAAAAAAAAATGAAAAACCCTCCCAAAAAATAAGAAATCGTCTTCTTCAACCTTTTAGCCCATAGCCCGCTGCCCCCCCCCCCCAACCCAACCTAACAAATTTTTTTTTACATTCCACTCTTTTCCTTCTTCTTTGATTAATCCACCATTTCCATCTCCTTCTTCTTCTAAACGCCCCGCATCACTGCCCCACCCCCAGATATTTTCTCAAAATTTTCTTCTTTTGCTACAAACCAACACCACCTTTAGTCCTTTTTGTTTTGCCATATTTCACCTCCAAAATATCAATTTTGTGAGTAATTTTTTAATTTTGTATGAGTTAATGTGAAGGTTGATAGTTGGGTATTGAAGAACTGAAGAACTTCATTGATAAGCTTGATAAAGCTTCAAGAATGACAAATGGGTTCTGTGGATTTATGAAATAAATTCCAAATTGTTATGGTAATTTGTTGGATTTGTGTTTGAGAACTAAAATTCAAGTCAAATAGCAAGAATTTCACCAATTTACATGAATTTGATGCTCAATTTGAGAGCAAATATGGAGAAACTAACGTTTAAAATTCTCTAGAATATGAAAATAGTGTTTTTTTTTTTTTAACATTTAATTTCTTATGTGTCATTAAAAATATTTAAAATGACGTGGAAGTCTACGTGTAAATGGGTGTATTACACGCACACATATAGGATGAGAAAAGGGTTTAAAATATGGAAAAACTACAAGAAATGACAAACTTTCTTACATATTTAAGACATATAGCTATAGTATATTTTATTTATTTATTATAGATTTATTTAAATATTAAATAGCAAATATGCTACTAACCTCTTAATCATTTAGTTTTAGGCATGTTTTATGGTCATTGTTCCCTATGTTTACCATCTCCAAAGCTTTCTCTTTCTACATCCTTAAATCAATGTTTTTTTTTTTCAAATTTCATTCCAATTCATATATATACACAGTCTTGTTTGTTCAACATTTTTCTCAATTAGTCATTGCCCATTGGTTAATATACATGTATTTTTGTATAAATATATTTTAATTCAATGTATTCATATTGCTCATTGGTTAATATACATGTATTTTTGTACAAAAATATTTTAATTCAGTGTATTCATATTGCTCATTGATTAATATACATGTATTTTTGTATAAATATATTTTAATTCAAATATATTTTCTCACTTGGTCATTTCCCATTGGTAGTATCAATGTTTTTTTTTGTATATATTTAGTTAATATTCATGTATTTTTGTATGTATATATATTAAATCAATGTATTCATTTGTATGGCCCATTGATTAATATTCATGTACTTTTTGTATATATTTAGTTAATATCCATCATTTTTGTATGTGTATATATATTAAACCAATATTCATTTGTATTTGTATGTTAGTTAAATATATTTATTTATTTTAGTATTTATATTTCTAACTTAATATTTATGTTTTAGTTTAGCCATTATCATCGGAAATCAATAATATAAGTTAGTTTGTAAAGTTAAAAGAATTTTTTTGGTTTATAAAATTGGTCATTAGTTCACACAAATGTGTGTATGTTTTATTTATAATGATTCTAATACCCGAGTATTTATTTATTAAATTAACAAAAAAAACACTCAGTAATCAAATAAAAACTCCTTAATGGGTAATTATGCATTGTTAATTTAATAATGGGAAGTTGAGAATTTGAGGGGCAAAATTTAAGGACAGTAAGTTACAATAGCAAAAATTACCTTATTTAATGCATTACAAGTATAACTATATCAATGTATTAAAAAAAATTAAAATACAACTAGATTATAACATAAACTATAGTCATTTTTATAAATATCATACTTATAGCTATTCCAATTTAATAACCCTAAAACTATAGTTATTTTTGTAAGTTGCTCTTAAAATATTGTGCTTTAGTGTTTTAAGGGTCCAGTTGGCAAAGTCGTAAGTATAAGGGTCCAACTTACAAATGGAGCCAAGTTACATGCGTCTCCCAGGTTATTTTGCCTAAAATTTAGAACCATCAAATGTGATGTACTTAGTATTCTTATTACTATTGCATCATCTGAATAATCATTTAGCATTGGTGAAAGTGTTCTCATCAAGCATAGAAGTTGCATCCATCATGAAAATATCCAAACACTTGTTGTTAATCGACACTAGTTGCATGATTTTTCTCAAACTGAAAATATTTTTTAGCGTATATTTAAATATTGCGTAGTTCTTAAATTTAGTTGTTTTTTAATGCTTAACTAATTTATATTGCATATAAAATGTAGATGAAAATGAAGATGTTAGCCATAAGCTGATTCATAGGTGCTTGATGAAGATGATGTATTGGTGTTGTATACGCCATAAGTTTCATGAATATTTTTTCAAATGTTCATTTTTCACTTTTTCATAGTTAGAATATTGTTATATTTTTTATATGTTTTATTGTGATCATTGGAAAACAATTAGGTTAATATTTCTATTAAGCTAGTTATATTTAGGGGTGTGCAAAAATCGAACCGACCGATAAACCGAACCAAAAAAAGTGTTATTGGTTTATTGCTATTGGGTTAATGGTTTTTTAATGGTTTTATAAAAAATAATTATCAGGTTATCGGTTCATTATTGGTTTTTTATATTGGGTTATTGGGTAACCCAATAACCCATTAAGACTAGAAATTTACTATTTTTACCTATACATAAATATTAAATATTAATCTTAATACCTTACTAGTTACTGTCTTTGTCCTTAGCCTTCAATTCACACTTCATTGTGACTTTGAGTTCATAACTACACATTATACAAAATGTCAAAACCTAAAGTAAAGAACCTATTTTTCTCAATTTCTCTTTGTGTTACACTTGTATAGCTCTTTTCATGTTTGTTATTATTGTTTCTATTTTATGAGCATTTATAAAGTTACATTATTGTCTTGTCGCATCAAATTTATTAGAGAAGTCATATATTTATTTTATTAGCATTTACTTATTGGTTAAACCGAAAACCGAACCGTTAAGGACCAAAACTGATAAACCAAAAACCGATAAAAATACCTTATTGGTTTGGTTATTGGTTTAGCGTATTTAAAAACCGAAAACCGATTAACCCAACCGATAATATGTAAAACCGAACCGAACCGACCAATGCACACCCCTAGTTATATTATTAGTTGAAGTCAAACTTAATAAGTATTATAAACTTTATTTTATTTGTGGATTAGGTTATTAAATAGTAACTCTAGCACCATATAATATTGTTTTCTCGATTATGTTAATATTTTAAATTATAATTATAATTTTAAAAAATATAAAAATATTTTTTTTTAAAAGTGGACTGGCCCGACACAACTCGCAACCCACAGATTGGTGGGTTGGGCTGGTTGTTTTCTGGCCCACAAAAAAAATCAAATTCCAAAGCATGTATGAACTAGCCCAAATGTGGTGGGCTAGCCCATATTAACATCTCTACCTTCGACATACCAATGTCTCACAATAATTTTACTTAGGATCATCAAACACATATACACGTAGAACATATACAACAATAGTAGCCAACTCTAAATAATCAAATAGTCACATGATCAGGGAGTTCATATCCCCTACTAATCTCGCTATTATACAATCTACGTAATTCATCAAATGTCATATGTATACACATGATAAAGGATCTTTAATCTTGTCTACTTGCAGGGGTTTCTAGGTGTTCATGTATTGTATCGGTATGTTACCCGATTCAATGCATATAACTATTCGCCTGTAAGCTCACATCAGACTCAAGTCAGTCATGATCAAAATACACAGTGAATGTATTTCTTACCATATGAGCATATCTCACTTTATTATGGTAAGTAAATTTAAAGAATTTATTAAAGGTGCTTAAGATTTTATTTGAATGACCACAATAAACTTAAAAAGGATAATGTTGTCTAAAAAATTGTTTTTTTATTTTTGATTTTCCAGAAGATGATTTGGCTCTAGTGACCACCCAAACCCTCAGCCTTTTCTTCTTCGTCACCTGTCCCCAACTTGCGCATCTCTCTCTTTCTCTCTGCAACAGTTCTCATCAATAGCTCTCGGAACCCTAAAACTCTCTGCTTTTGCTTAGCTCCTCAAATCCACATTCACTCTCATTTGACTATTCCATTTCACTCTCTTCCCTTTTTCTCCGATTTATTTTTTTGTATCGATCCTCTTTCTTACACATCTCGACAAGGCCATGGCAGAAGGAAATCTTGATCTTCCTGACGATCTTCTTTCCTCTAAGACTTCTGATCAGTCCAAAGGTGCACTATATTTTGTTTAATTTTGATTGACAGTTGATGTATGCTTAGTTTAGGGTTCATAGATCTTATTTTTGAATCTTCAATTTAGACAATTCTAGAGCTTCAGATCAGGTGCTCTCTTTATCTCTATTTGTTTCTCTGGATTTGCTTTGCTTTCTTTGAGTGCTTCACATTTTAGTCTGTTAATGTCTCATATCAAGTAAATCTCCCAACCAAATGAGACATTTGCTTCCATTTCCATTGATATTGATGTTGGTATAAGCCGTACACAATCTTTGATTTAAGCACTTCTGTTCACACTCCTTGGGTTACAACATTCCCAGTAAGTTGCATTATCAGGCAACTTCAGTCCAGTATTCTTCACAAACACGTCTTTATCAGTATAGTTAAGTGAGGTGTTTCTCCTACATCCTTCCGTAAAATTCATCTTGTCCCATTCATCTGGTGATGTAGCTGTGAAACCATTAGGACACCCGTAGGGGAGATCTCCATCATTACAAACTCCATAAGGCCCACAAGTGCTATATTGGTCACATATGGCCATATTCAGTGTCTTCACTTCATCCTAGGAATTGGTAGCATCATTCCATCTCAAGAACTGTAGTTTTTGAAAGTATCAAACTCGAGTCGTTCTGGGCTTCGAATGTGAAATAAGTCGTTCTTGACTTCTGTAATAGCTCCATGTTTGTTTGATTTCATCTTTCAAAAAATCTAAGCTTGTTAGTTGTTTAGGTTGATTCCATCACTGTTTCTAGCTTATTACAAGTGATCCTTATAGTGGTATGGATTCATAAGCCAAACAAGACAGTTGCGATGCCAGTTCTAAAGCTCTTGGATTCAGGAAATCTTGTGTTTGGAGATTCTAGCAATTTGATGGCTGGAGAGTATATGTGGCAAATCTTTGACCACCTTAATCACACATTATTACCAAGAATGAAGCTCGGCTGGGATAAGAAAACTGGCATCGATCGATCTATGAGGTCCGGGAGGACAAGTCTTGATCCAGCTCCAGGTGATTATTTGTTCAGGTTAGACTCAAGTGACTCAGGTCAGTTACCCCAACTAGTTCTTGAGAAAAACTAGCGAATACATTTCAAGATGGGGTCCTTGGAATGGACAAAAATTCAGTGGCGGTTCTGCCCTCATGGATAACCAGGAATTCAGACCAATATTTCATTCCGATACGGACGCGATTTACTTCACATTCGAAGCCAAGAACAATTCAAGTTCGATACTTTCACTGAATCTAGATGGTAAACTACAGTTCTTGAGATGGAATGATGCTCTCAATTCCTGAGATGAAGTGAAGACACTGAATATGGCCATATGTGACCAGTATAGCACTTGCGGGACTTATGGAGTTTGTAATGATGGAGATCTCCCCTGCGGGTGTCCTGATGGTTTCACAGTTGCATCACCAGATGAATGGGACAAGATGAATTTTACAGAAGGATTTAGGAGAAACACGTCACTTAATTATGTTGATAAAGACGTGTTTGTGAAGAATATTGGACTGAAGTTGCCTGATAATGCAACTTACTGGGAATGTTGTAACCCAAGGAGTGTGAATAGAAGTGCTTAAACCAAAGATTGTGTATGGCTTATACAAACATCAATATCAACGGAAATGGAAGCAAATGTCTCGTTTGGTAGAGAGATTTACTTGATATGAGACATTCACAGATAGCTCCATGTTTGTTTGATTTCATCTTTCAAAAAATCTAAGTATGTTGGTTGTTTAGGTTGATTCCATCATTGTTTTTAGCCTAACACTAGTGATCCTTATAGTGGTAACAAAGAAAAACTATGTTCTAATTTATTAAGATTCCTGCTGAGCGTATTTGTTCTAAGTTTTCTATTAAGAATTATGGATTTGGAAAATTTAAGTTTCAGCATATTGATTTGTTTCGTCTAAAGTCATAGTATATATATTTAATACTTTCTATCATTTATTCTCAATGTAGAATTAAAACTCACTCTCTTTGTTCCCCAATTCTTTTTTATCTTTCTTTATGATTATAAAATGATTTGTTTGGTGCATATTAAATAGTTATGAATATTATTTGCTCTCATTGATTCAATTTTCATGCCTTAGTGATAAGTTGCTATTAGTTTAAAATTCAATGTTTAGCTTTGTAAAGTTTTTATCCATATTAAAAGTAATAAGAGCATGCTCATTTTAGTTTGTTATCAAAATTTTGTTGTGAAAATACACTTTTTAGGCTATTGTGGTTTATTAATTTAATAGCCAATTTTTTTTTTTAATTTGATATCCTTTCTTTGTCCTCTTCCAGTTCCCTCTCCATCTCTTGATTGTCCATATCTCGTTATGTTTATTTGATTGTTCTCTTTGTAATAATATGATTAATTTAAGTCACCCAAACATCATTACAATGCCACTGTGAAGGTTTCTTATTTGTTTGCTCTATCTCTACTAATTGGTTCTCTGTTCATTAGGAAATTGGTATATAGATTTATTTATTTTTTTAGTTTCAAGTACGTAAGAATGTGATAAGTTTTACTTTGTCATAACTTGAATAACATTGAAACCTCTTTAAAGCGAGAATATATATTTAAGTTACTGTTATGTTAGAACTTTCGTGGCTTGATTGTGTTAAGAGTTCTTAGTTTAATTACAGTTTTAAGATTTGAGTTAGTGTAGTATATATATGTTAATTCCATGTCTTTTAGTTACTTGAATTTATGATAATGACCAATTTTGCTCTTTTTCTTCTATTTTTCTACGTATATGCATGTTACTAGTTGCCATGTTACTTCATTATAGCTTGAATGATCACTGCTCCCTTTCAATTACTCTTTTAAAATTATATGTTTCCAATATATCTTTTATTATCTCCTTTGTTTATTTTAGTTGAATTATATGTTATTCTAGATCCTCTTGTTTGCATGTGATGTCTATCCGAGTCCCTAGTGGACTTCCTTTCTTCTTTGCATTCCCGAATTGAGCCACGGAGGCTCAATTTTCTTTATCGAGTCGGCCTCGTATTTGTTTTGAAAAATAGACGCTGATACACAAAGCAATAGAAGCTAATATACAGGAACAAGGGTTGTATACAATCAATAGACCTCTAATATACAAGATATACATCAAGTATATAGTGGTTATACACATAATGATACAACAAAATTGGGCTAGGCCCAAAACGAAGTGTCTTAAAAGACTGAATTACTTAAAAATTAGGACAGGAAGAAAGAATGGACTTGTTAGCCCAGTACTCTGAATTTGGGCAGGAGCCCAAATTTATCTCTCTCTTGTTATTATATATATATATATACATATATATATATATATATACATATATATATATATATATATATTTTATATATATTTAGATTGACTTAATTAAATCTCCTAAAGACAAACCATCTTTTGTTATAATGAATTTTTCTATTTAAGTGATTTATTTAATTGTCTTTCTTTACTTGGTTATTTTTGACAAAACTTTCTCTTTAAATAATTTCAAGTGTCTTAAATTGTTATCTTTTCCAAATTAGTTTAAATATCTTTTCCTTTAAATATTTACGAAAGTTAGTCATAAAGTTTTCAAGTCATCGGATTATCGCATGTTAGTGAACATTTCAAGAGCGTAAAATCTTCTTGAAATGGAAATAAGAACTCCGTACCTCTTCTTTGGAATTTCAAAAGATTTTTCTGTTTTAAGTCTTTTGAAATTAATTTTAGAATTTTTCTTAATTTCTTTTAAAAAATTAAGTGGCAACTCCTTAAAATCGATATTTTTACCTTAAAGTTTGAAATCAATTTTCAAAATAACTTTTTCTTTCCTAAACACTATTATTTCGCACCGTCTAATTCTCAAATGTACTAATCATTTGACCACTAGGAGCATTGTGGTCATAATCCTTATTACTTGTAAAGAGACATCCCACAAAGAAAGAGAAATATACACCTAGTCAAATTAGATGGACATGAGCATCACATGAAATCAATATTTCAACACGCTAGTAATGAAATTTCATAGATCACTATCCTTTACCTTCGACATACCAATGTCTCACAATAATTTTACTTAGGATCATCAAACACATATACACATAGAACATATATAATAATAGTAGCCAAATCTAAATAATCAAATAGTCACGTGATCGGGGAGTTCATATCCCCTACTAATCTCACTATTGTACAATTTATATAATTCATCAATCTCATATGTACACACATGATAAAGGGTTTTTAATTTTGAGATCTTTAGGTATCCATGTACCGTATTGATATAGTACCCGATCGAATACACACAATTGCTTGTCTTTAAGCTCACATCAGACTACATGTATTCTTACCACTATATTGTGGTAAATAAATTTAAAGAATTTATTGAAGATGATTAAAATTTAATTTGAATGACCAAAATAGACATAATTTTGTCTAAAAATTTCTTTTTTTATTTTTAATTTTCCAGAAGATGCTTTGGCTCTAGTGACCACCCAAACCCTCGGCCTTTTCTTCTCCGTCACCTGTCCCCGACTCGCGCATCTCTCTCTCTCTCTCTGCAACAGTTCTCATCAACAGCTCTTGGAACCCTAAAACTCTCTGGCTTGTGCTTCGCTCCTCAAATACACATTCACTCTTATTTGACTCTTCCATTTCACTCTCTTCCCTTTTTCTCCGATTTATATCTCTGTATCGATCCTCTTTCTTACACATCTCGACAAGGCCATGGCAGAAGGAAATCTTGATCTTCTTGACGATCTTCTTTCCTCTAAGACTTCCGATCAGTCCAAAGGTGCTCTATATTTTGTTTAATTTTGATTGACAATTGATGTATTCTTAGTTTAGGGTTCATTGATCTTATTTTTGAATCTTCAATTTAGATAATTCTAGGGCTTCAGATCAGCCGCCTCTATTTGTTTCTCTGCTTCACATTTCAGTCTATCGAAAATTCATCTCAAAATACACTGTAGCGGCCACTCTTTTGGTCAATTGATGCTTGTCAACATTTATCAGTAGGAAGTTGTTGGTTTTTTCACTAAAATATCATCGTCTTTGGATCTACATGTAGCTGCAACTAGATTTTCACTATCCATCTTCAACTCTTCTTATTTATTTACTTGATTTTTGTCTTGCTAACAAACATCTGCAGGTAATGATGACAACAAGCCTTTCATGGGCCATCTTGATATTTCTAAAGGTATTTCTCTTCATTTTTTTTATTTTTATTACATGCGGACTGTGGATCTTCTTCTGATACTTTTTACCTTCTCTTGTAATTCTCCTTGACCTTGCTTTAGATCAAGCAATGGTGGACAGCAGCATTCCTTTGTCTCCGCAGTGGCTTTATGTTAAACCAAGTGACACAAAGATGGTGAGTTTTTGGTCAATATCTCTGACATGCTTTGCTGTTTTATACTCATTTATGCTCCTCAATGGATAATTCCATCATACAAACTATACTCATAAGTAGAATTCCAAACTTGACAGTTTCCTTTTCGACCCTAAGATCTGCTATTATCCAATGCAATGCGTCTTATACTCACTTTAGTCTCTTATTATTTGGTGGAATACTTGAGAGATGGCTTGCAGTTTGAGAGAGATTCGAGATTTGGATGTATAATAGCCCCTCCCTCCTGGAGTTACAACATCATCTCAAACTCAATAGATCATATAAACTCATTGTAAACTTTAAAAATGTTTTTTTGTACATGATTGGGACTTTTTACTTGCTTTCTGTATGATATGATGAATTGTACGTATTAGTCGAAATTAAAAAGGAAATGGTTTGTTCCATCCGGAGATTCCCCTTTCTAAGTATATATAGGGAACCCCTGAGAATGAAGTGTTTTGTTGTTGAATTAGATAGTCTTCTTGAAATCTTGGCATCAAACCATATTAGACATAAACAAGATATTGACTTTGATCTTGTAGTACCCATAGGTGTTGACTAAGTGTGTTTGATCTGCTTAAGATGGAAAACTTCACCCCTTTGAAGGATCACACTAAGCAATTGGAGTAGAAGAGTAACAAAGGTTTTTGTTCGTTAATCCTGTAATTTTTTATGGTATTTACCGCCCATGACCACTGAGGAAATACTTCTGTCATGAACGTCGTCCATTACTTGTGGCTTCATAACAGTTCTACATCTTAAAACTGAGATTTAGAAAGTCACTGTCGATCCAAGCTCCTCTTATTGATCTAAACAAAAAAAGCTACCTTGAAACACCCAAAAAACACTTTTCCTTTAAACTTTAACTGAGTTCGATCACGTTATAGCATTATTTCCTCCTAGACTTTCTACCTATGAAATTCTTGAAGTGTCTGTTACCGATTTCTGTTGCAATGTTAAGCAGAACTGAGGAAATTTTTTGCTTCATTTGCGACCTTCATGTTATTCACCTGTGATCTTTTTGAGATTTGGATTTCCATTCTTCTCTCTCTATATATCTCAGTGTGCCGGATGTTCAGATGTTACACTTGCCCATATTTCTTTTATACTGCTTGAAGTTTCTAGTGAAATGTTTTCTACTGTGATTTATTCATCATAGGAAATGCGTCCACCAAGCTCTCTGTCACTTGGAAGTTCTGTTGATTCAAGTCAGAAGGAGGCTTGGCGTACAGATGTACCTGAGGACAAGAAGGATTGGAGAAGAACGACAATGGAGACTGAGAGTGGTCGCCGGTGGCGTGAGGAAGAGAGGGAAACTGGCTTGCTTGGTCGGAGAGAACGTAGGAAAACCGATCGCCGTGCTGAGCATGATGTTAATAACCGCAATTCTGGGCTTGATACAAGGCGTGATAACAAGTGGTCTTCTAGGTGGGGTCCTGATGACAAAGAAAAGGAAAATCGCTGTGAGAAAAGGATAGATGTAGATAAGGAAGATGTTCATAATGATGGTCAAACATTTGTGGCTAACCGTACTGTCGCAGAACGGGAGCCAGATTCTCGTGACAAGTGGCGTCCACGCTATAAAATGGAGGGCAACTCGGCAGCTCCAAGTTCCTATCGAGCTGCTCCAGGCTTTGGACAGGAGAGAGGAAAAGTAGAAGGGTCAAATGTGGGATTTAACTTGGGTCGTGGGAGGTCTACTGGGACTATTATAAGACCTTCCTCTGGGGGTGCAATTGGTGCTTCACCATTTGAGAATTCTGTTGCTGGAAAATCAAGAATCTCGACTGGCATATTCAGTTATCCAAGGGGGAAAACTCTTGACATATACCGCAGGCAAAAGCTTGGCTCATCTCTTTGTAGCATGCCTGAAAATACGGAAGAAGCTCCCCCAGTTACTCAAGTAATTGCTATTGAACCATTAGCTTTTGTTGTTCCTGATGCTGAGGAAGAGGTGAGCTACATCAATTACTTCATTTGTTCAGACTTGTAGGTTTTCTAAGTGTTCAAAAAATATTTGATACCATAAAGTTGCTTGATCAATTTTATAGGCTGTTCTCAATGATATATGGAAGGGTAAAATTACCGGTGGTGCCGTTTCTCACAATTCTTTTAGAAAGGGTCAATCAATGGATTATGTCACAGGTAATTGTTTCTCGAACTCTATGTCCGGATGCGGTACTTACTGCTACTCCCATCCTATCCATTGTCTTTTTGTTGGAGTAGGATAAGAGATTCTCTCTGAATTTGTTTGTGTATCTTCCAGAAACAGGGGATACAGAGCTCAACAATACAAAAATGGGTGCTCCCTCCGCTGATGTCACTGAAGAGACAGTTGATAGGTTACTGAAAACTTCAATAGGTGTTGAAGAAGCCAATACCTATAGCTTTGTTTACGAGAACGGTGTCAAGGTCAAGTTGGATGGTGAGTAAAGTATTAGCTCTATTTAAATCAGCTCTTCTCATCAAGGTTGATTTTCCTGTTGATTTCTGACAAAGGAACTTGTTTGCGATTCAGGAGGAGATAATCATGGAGGACAGAAAGACTATGTTTCTGAAGCTATTGCTGCAGATGGAAGTTTGTTGACCAGGAGGAGAACTGACAATAGTGACTGCTTTAAATGCATTAGTGGGTCCCAATCTGATATTTCTGTGCAGAGCTTACCAGATTCCGGAGTAAACAGGACACCTATCTTTGAGAACAATCAACATGTTGCTTTTGATGGCAGTTTGAAGGTGTCTGATGATTCAAATTCTATATTTGTGAAGTCCTCTTCTGAAATCTATTGGAACAACCTTCTAGGAAGAGGTATTCCACCAGAGGAGTTGAGTTTGTACTATCGTGATCCTCAGGGTGAAATCCAGGGGCCATTTCTCGGAGCTGACATCATTTCATGGTTTGAGCAGGGATTTTTTGGTATGGACTTACTAGTTCGCTTGGAAGATGCCCCTGAAGATTCACCTTTCTTTGAACTTGGTGACATAATGCCGCATTTGAAATTTGAACATGAGCATGTTGGTAACACCAATCTTTCCCAGGCAGAACCATCTGCTGTACTAGAGGGGAGGTTGGATTCTGGTTTACGTAGCTCAGCTTCTGTTTCTGAGATGGTTGGTTCTGCTGCCTTTGATGGCTCGAGTTGGCCACCATCTGATTTTGATGGCCTTGGTGGACATCATATTCAGTCAATATCTGATCATCCAGCTCGTCAGTTTAAACCTCCATATTCACATAGTGAAGACTTTAACAATTTTGTTGCTCAAGATGAAGGTGAGTTAGCATTTTTAGCTTGGATCCTTATTGTTTATCTCAATGCATAACCTCCTGTGGCTTTGGAGGTGGGAATCTAGCCTCTTTCCCTGCATATAGGTCATCAAGGTCATGGCTGTTGATATTTAATGTGGTTGACCTTTATCTGTTATTTTGCTATTTAATTCTTTGAGTTTCCACCTTCATTTGCAGAAATTGTGTTTCCAGGAAGACCTGGAAGCGGTGGTAATCCTATTGGAAAAACTTCCACTGGTCTTACTGATCCTTCAAATATCCACCGTGCAACTCCAAGCGCAATGTGTGAGGGTGGAGTTCCAAATCATGAAGAGACAATGCATCCACTTGGTTTATTATGGTCAGAGCTTGAAGGCACTACAGGAAAGAGTGGTCCTATCTCAGATGTTCCTTTTAGAGCAAGTGGCCAGGATCAAGTTCTTAACCCCGGTGCTGCAAGGGTTGGGCCATTTGGTGCCAAGACAGACTTAACATCTGCTGTGGAGACATGGACTGATGCTTATAGAAGAAATGCTGGATCTGAACCCAACTTATATCAAGATGCTATGGATGCCAGCCGCTTATTGCACCAGGACCATGAAATGAGCCGGTTTGAGTTGGCAGACAAGCTGTTTTCCCAACAACTTCAGCATCAGCATCAGCATCAGCATCAGCATCCTCATAATTTGATGTCCTCTCATAATAGTCACTTAAATGAAGCTTTGATGGAACGTGGGGCAAATCATAATTCAATACACCAACCACAGTTGGCGAGTCAGGCTGGGCAGGATCTGGAACACTTCATGGTGCTTCAGCTGCAACAGCAGAGACAGTTACAGCTTCAACAACTGCAGCAACAGCAACAGCAACAGCAACAGCAACAGCAACAGTTCCATCAACAGCAAATGCTAATGAAAGAACAACAGTCCCATGCGAGGCAGCTGGTTCTTGAACAATTATTGCAGAGTCAAGTACGTGATCCAAGTCATACGCAATCACATCTTGATGCTATTAGGCATAACAGTGCTCTGGAGCAGGTGTTGATAAAGCAACAAATTCTGAGTGAACTGCAACAGCGTCCGCATCTTCCTCCAAGACCTGCTGAACCATCTATTGAGCATCTCATTCAAGCAAAGTTTGGTCAAATGCCACATCAAGGGCCTCAAAATGATTTAATGGAGCTCCTATCACGGGCAAAACATGGACAGTTGCACCCTTTGGAGCAACAAGTCCGTCAACAAGAACAAGCACATGAGAGGTTAAGACAACGTTTGGAAATGGAGGAAGATAGACAGATTGGTGCTGTCTGGCCTGTTGATGAAACTGGTCAGTATCTAAGAAATCCAGGTGTTGCTCATCGAGCGAACTCTGGATTTGGTCCAATAGATATTTACCAACAGCAACAGATACCCCCTCCTGAAGAGCATGTTAGTCATTTGGAAAGGAATTTGTCAATGCAGGATAGACTTCAGCGGGGTCTCTATGACACTGGATTTATGCCTTTGGAACGGACGATGTCAGTACCTGGTGGTGGTTCCGGTGTTAATTTGGATGCCGTAAATCCTCTAGTGCATGCACAAGGTTTAGAAATGCAAGATCCAAATTCTAGAATGCACTCAGCTGGTCATATGCCTGGTTTCTCGTCTGGCATCCATTTGCAATCTTCTCACCGTCCTCTGTTTTCAAATCAATTTCATGCTCCAAATGTAGATACAATTGAAAATCATTGGTCTGAAAGAAATGGTCAGTTACCAGCTGATTGGATGGAAACTAGGATGCAGCAACTACATCTTAATGGTGAGAGGCAAAGAAGGGATTTTGATGTCAAAAGGGCTTCTGAAGATCAAAGTATGTGGATGTCAGCTGGTGCTAATGATGACAGTTCAAAGCGATTACTTATGGAACTGCTCCAGCAAAAGTCTGGCCAGCAGTCAACTGAGCAAGCAGAAATGACCAGAGGGATTTTGTTTGAGAGGGGCTTACACTCCGGTCACTTTTCTGTGACAAATGCTTCAAACCGTTCGTTCAACCCTCTTTTGGACCAGGATACGAGTCTAAACCAAGCTTTTACTGTTGGGTCATATGGTTCCAATTCAGATTTGCCACCACAGAGAGATCATGTAAATGAGATTGCCGATAGTCTTGATGTTTGTGAGAGATTGCCCTTCACATCTCATTCTGGAGCTTTTGCTGAAGCTCAACCTGTCTTTTCCAGCATCAATGATGCCTCTCAGGTGATTTACAAGATCCCAGACATACATCTTATATGTGTTGGCAATGAAGATGTGCTCTTACATGTCACGATGGTTATCTGTAGGTACATTTAGAGGCTCGCGAAAGTATTGGTAGGCAAGCTGGTGTGACGACTGCAGAAGGGGAAATGCCAATTAACTTGCTCAGCAGGCACACTTCACTTGGGACTGGAGGTTACTCTCTCTCTCTCTCTATATATATATACACATATATACATATACATATGTTGTGTATTACATTGAATACTTAGGTATATGCATGTATGTGCTTGTATATCCTTTTATTAAAAGAAGGTTTTATTGTTTGACAGATTGTAATGTTTTCAAATCATCTTCACGTGGAAGTCTTGACTTCTACAATGACAAGAGTGATAGAGGGGATTCGGCTACCGAGGAAATTCCTAAGGAACGGTATGTGCTATCTTCTGTTTCTTCCTGGAAAGGACTTATTTTTATGTATGTCATTCTGATGGGTTAGTTTGGGAAATCAAGTAAAGTTTGTGCTTCAGTAGCTGCAACAATTTTATTCATATAAAATTCTTTAAAAGAGGAAATCACTACTTGTAATTCCTGGAGTGTAGAATTTATTGCCAAGATTCTATTACAAAAAGAATGTACTCTAATTATAAGGTTGTCTTACTAAGAAACTTTTTTGTTTTAGAGTACTGAACATTTTAGTTATGATATTTCACTTGCCTACCATCTTCATTTTACTGATATTCTTACGTCGTATATGAGTATTTTTGTTTTGATCAGAGGAAGTAAATTTTACTAAATCAGTACCAAGCTGGTCATGTGAGGAGTACAAAACAATTTAGTATTGCAGATCTTCCCCTATTTCCTCAAATCGTCCTAAAAGTTCCAAAAGGTTTGTCAAGTTTTCTACCCTGCAGACCTTACACCCGCTGTAACCAGAGAAGAGCGGCACTGTGATTACCACTAGGTTTTGGTCTTAGGAAAGGTGGTGTTTTGGCACCAATGTGGATGTTCAAAAACTTTCTCCCATTCTGTATGTTTAGACGAATCACTGTCATATATTGAATTTTTTTTAATTTGTAGATGTGTTTTAATCCTGTAAGACTGTTGTGCAAATATGTCTGATTGTAACTTTTACATGGTGCTACTTATTCCTTGCTCAAAAAGTTTTGTTCCTCATCCTTTTCTTTTCAATGGTTAATATTTTCTTTAATCAGTGTTCTTTTTGTATAAGTCATGGAAGAGTTACTATTTTGTATATAGGACTAGCTCCTATCCCTCAATGAAGATTATGTTGTGATTTTGCTTTCCTGATATACATCTGTATTTTGTTTCTATTTGGATAGGATGGCTGTGACATCAAAAAGGCCAGATAACATCTTGCCGAAGCGTCCACCTGTCTTGCGCATTTCTTCAACCCAGGAGGGTCTATCGGACATAAATTCTGATAGCCTTGTGAGAGGCAAAAATCCTTCAGATGCCATGGCTTCTGAAGGTAGGATGTCTTTCTCCTTTTTGTTGCTATCGCTGTCTTCTGATTGTGTCTTGATATTACTATATTGGCTAGCTATTTTGCACCTTGAAGATGTGAGAGGAATATACTACTCCCTACGTCCCAATTTATGTGACACTTTCTTTTTGCTCTGTCCAAAAAATAATGATTCTTTCTAATTTTAGTAACACTTTAGTTTAAACTTTCCATTTTACCCTGAATCAAATGATTTCTAGCCACACAAATATCTATAACTTATTTTGAGTCACAAGTTTCAAAAGTCTTCATTTCCTTCTTGAACTCCATGCCCTTATTTTTTTAAACATAAATTGGGACGGAGGGAGTAGTTGATTTGATGTCTGCTATTCCTTTATGGCTTGTAAGAGTTATTGTCAATCCCCTTGCACCACACTCATTCTGTCCATCCGAATTGCTAACTCATCATTGTATGAATTCTGTCACTAGGGGGTAATGCGGCAAATCAAGTTCCTGGTGCTGTGACGTCTGGAAAGAAAGACGGGCGCTTTCGACGAACTGCATCTTGTAGTGATGCTGATGTTTCAGAGACATCATTCAGTGACATGCTTAAGAAGCCAACAGCTCAGGAGGCACATGCATCAGAGGCATTGGATGCAACACAGTATGCCCGTAGTGGTAAGAAGAAAGGAAAGAAAGGAAGACAAATTGATCCTGCTCTTCTTGGTTTTAAGGTTACAAGCAATCGCATCATGATGGGTGAGATACAACGGATAGAAGATTAGTTGCTGTACAGTTGTAACTTGTGTCCCAATTTCTTGTGCTGTACATTTTCACATTTTCTTTTACTCCATCCCATTTTGTGTAGGGATGGCTGCTGAGATATGTAGTTAGTGTTAGGTAGTGTAGCCGATGAATCTTTATAGATACAACCAATCAAGTAGAGCAGAGTAATATCCTAACAGAATTATTATACCAATAAGCTCTGAAAGTGTAAAGAAGGTGCTTGTCATGACCTTCCTACGTTCTCTACAAGTACAAAAGTGGGAGTAATTATGTTTGAGATCCATAAATCTCATTGTTCGAATAACATTGACTCTCTACAGGTGCTTTTATAGATAAATCAGACGGGTAAAAATGTCGATAATATAATAAAAATAGTTTAATTGTTCCTTTGCCTTATTGGGCTTCAATTGCTCTTAACGTCCATTTTTGAAAAAGGATTTTTTTTTCCATAAACTACTAACATTCGGTCTTAATTATGACTCCTTAGCTGTAGTTTCACTATTTATACTTTGCAGCTGCACTTTGCGTTTGCTGTACCTTGTACTCAGTGTATTTTTTCGCGTTTCTGAGTAAAAAAAATAAAATACAAATACAACATAACTAATTAGCGTAAATCACGGATGAAAACTTTTTTATATCATAAATGCGCTAAAATTACTCACTCAAATCTTACGTTTCAAACAAGTCTCACAAAAAACACCAGTTCTTCATTTTTCTCCCTGAAAAATTCAAAATCGCGGATCGATAACTCAATCAAATTGAAATATAAAATCGCAAAATCACTGTTGATCTTCAACCCACTGTCCATAAGGTGTTATCTCTTTTACAATAAAGCCTTTTTTCGTTTTTGAATTATGATACTACATTGTTAAATTATTAACTAAAATTTATTGTTAATATTCAAAGTATGCTTCTAAATTGTTCGTGATAGAACATATTCATATGAAAAGTATCCAATACAAATTTGGTGATTTGAAATTTTATATTGATTGAGTAGATTGTAACAGATGAACTATCAATGTTGCAATTCATTTGTGTTTGTTGTTTTTTCTGTTTTTAATCGTAACATAAAAACAAAATTGAATAATAGATTTTTGAAATTGTTGGAAGGTTTTACAACAATGGTAAGCATCAGCGTTCATTTTGACAAATCAAGAAAGGACAATTTTTTTTACCTATTATACCCTCAATTAATTAATTTTGAAAATGGTAGAACTTAAATTTTTAATTCATCCACTTCATAATTAATAGGGGTAAAATGATAAACTCTCTATGTCAATCATTATTTTCTTAATAGGTGTGTCAATTTAAAAGTGAACTAGTAATTAGGAAACACAAATATATATAGGGGCATGCTAATAGCACTTATGCTGCTTCTCCAATTAAAAGCATACTGTTTCTTTGACAGGACACCACATTATTTATCATTAACATTCTCTGAGATCATATGTCCTAATTTCCGGTATTCCTGTCCCTTAGCTTCCCAAATTCACAATATAATCTTCCACTCATATAGTTGTGACACTCCTACACTAGAAAAAATATTAAGAAAAGGAAAATGCCAATCCGATCCCGGGCCATCTCAACAAGTTTAGAGGTCTAAAACCAAACTTTATAGAGATATTTTATTTGTTTTAGTTATCGTATATAAATTGAATAACTATAACATACTCAATGTAATCTTACTAGTGAAGTCTCGAGAAGGTAGGATATACACATACCTTATAAAGTAAGAATGTAAGCAATAAAACGTTTCAATGAAAAAATATAATATAAAGTTAGAATAATAAAATCTGACCCAGAAATTAAAAACTTTTCATAAACACACAACAATAGATTTTGCATAATGTATACAAAAGATTTGACCGTTTAGTGGACTTTAGAATATTCAATAATGAGAATAGAAGGAGGAATAAAAAAGGTAAATACTATAAAAATAATAATGTGGGTTCATGATAATTAATCACCAAGATATGAATAAGTCAACAAAATAAGTAGCCACGTAAGAAAAGATGGTACAATAAACTAAACTTAAAAATACATATTAAAAGGATCAACATAAATTAGAGGTGGCTTCTTGATTATATCTACAAAACAAGGGATAGCTGATCAAACTACAAGCTAACATTGACGCATGATACCAACTATAACAAAACTTAATTAACTACAAAACTTAAAGCACATTAATTAAGAAAACCAAAACTAAAAATGGAATATTAAGAGTCCATCCATTCATTAACCTAACAAAATTAAAGCCATAGTGCTCCAGCTTCCTTAAGAAGAGGGACCAAAGTACCATTAATATGAGAAGCCATAACTCTATCCATTGCTCCAATCAATTTTCCTCCAATAAACACAACAGGTACTGCAGGTGAGTTCCCTAAAAGCCTTGAAAGTGCCCTCTCCATTTCTTTCCCTTTAGGATCTTGATCCAATTCGTAAACTGTTGGATGTACTCCCATTCCACAGAACAGTCTCTTCACTGCATGGCACATACAACATGTACTCATGCTGAATATCACCACAGCACTTCCTGAAGCCAGCCTTACTACCCTCTCCAATGGGTCTGATGACAACGATGATCCACGCCTTGTTGCTACGTTGTGGTAACTGTTTCCGCCCCATGATGACGACTCTGCTGCTTGATACATTGTACTAGAGAACTAGAGAGAGATAGAGAAGAATGTTGATGTTGGAATTATAAAGTGGAAGGGTATATATAGGTGTTTTGTTTCATGAATAAGGGGGTATTTGTCTGTTTATTGTCGTTAAAGCGTTCATGGGAATTTAAAACTAAGGTGTAGTAATAAATATTGAAGTAAATGTTTTATTTAATGAAGGAGTATAAAAATTAAAGTTGAGATGTAAGCATTTGTAATAATGTTCTCATAAAATAAAAAAACATAAGTGCGAGAATTTAAGGGAAGAGGCAAAAGTGTCAGCGGAAAGAGGCGGCTATAGTGTATATGCGTCGCAACGCCATAAACGACTTTACTCTCAACAACTAATAAAATATTTGCTTTTGTTTGTTCACTCTGCTAAAAATAGTTATCCAATAATATTTGTTCACTTTGAAAAATCAAGAGATAATTTATCTTTTTGTGTTTGTTTTACCCTTGCTATTAATTACTATATATTCAACATATAATACATTTCTCAAAGCATCAAATTTTATATATTCAAAGGGTAATATAGTAATATTACTTCTATTATTTATTATTTCTTAATATGTGTGTGTGTCAAGTCAATAGTTGTCTACTATTGACTTGTCACATAGATTAAGAACCGGTAAATGATAGTGGTAAGTCATCTAAACATTGAAAAATGAACCGTGTTTAATAGTAAGAATAAAATAGATACAAAATGATAGTAAATTATTCATTAATTTTATAAATCAGACAAGAATTATTAGACATTCTAAAATAATATAGTGGATAAATAAAAATGAAAAGATAGAATATTTTAGATGAACTATTTTTAATAAGAATTTAAGTAAAGTGACGTGGAGGGGATAGTATTTAAGGGTATGACTTATACTACATTAACTCTACATTACTACACAAGGAGACAAGTAGTAGAGGCTTTTTGAGGGATATCCAAGTAGAATTGGATATAGTAGTAATAGGATAAAGTAAACGGCGTCCTTGATGTCGGGTAAGACATTAAATTTAATTTATTTGATGCCTGCTCCCTCCAAGCTACTTAATGCTCATTTATTTATTACACCACCACTTCTCATCAAATGATTCTCCATACTTTTAATGCTAAGTCCGACATGTATCGATCGCAGGTTGCTTCATCATAAACGGTCTTTGGATTTTGTTACTTACTCTTCATCCAACCACTCAATTAACTACTTCCTCCCTTCATTTCTATGGATTTGGCTTCTTTTTAGCTAACAGATACATGTTTCCCTTACTATGTTCCATCTTTACTTATCCATTATATTAAAAATAATTATTTAATAATATTTATTCAATTTGAAAAATTAAAAGATAATTTATCCTTTTGTGTCTATTTTACTCTTGCTATTAAATACTATTCAATATCTAATACATTTTCCAAAGCATTACATTTGATATATTCAAAGGGTAATGTAATAATATTACTCCTATTATTTATTATTTCTTAAGGTGTCTGCTGTCACGATCCAAAAGCCGAGGTCATGATGACACACACCCCGAGACTCCAAAATTGGTGTGTAAGCCGGAATAAATAACACATACAAGACCTCCAAAGGGAAGTCAGGCCACAACCGAAAAGATAACAAAGAAATTCCTAAAACTTGATAGCATAAGTATAAAGAGCATCTAATACATTTCTAGAATTTGGAATACATTTCAAGTCTTCGAAAAGAAATTGAAGACTGTAAATGATAGATAGAGACCAATGGCGATCCAGAAAGGCAGGATATCACCACAACTCCGAATGAGAAGAAATCGCTAGATCCGATCAACCGCTACGAAGATCACCCTCACTAGAATCTACATAAAAAAGATAACAAAAGTAGGGATGAGTAGAATCCACATGTACTTAGTAGGTTAGACCGATTGAGTATAAGCGACTAATCAGACTTAAGAAATAAACAATGAAATGCTTCCACCTGCATATAGAAATGTCCCATTTCTACATCGGTGCTGCCAATTTATATAATAATGACGCGAATAAAGTAAACAAAAAAGGATACAGATAAACAAGTTACACAGCACAACAAAGTTGACCAATGCAATGTAATGAATGGCGAAGTGATGAAATGATATGGTGGAATCAAGGCCGTCGCACAACCTGTCGTATACACCTTGCCGAGCTTTAGCTTCCAGACAAGGACCCATGGGGGACTCGCAGTCCATATACCAATTTCAAAATCTCAATATCTCATCAACTTGCCACCTAGCTCAAGGATAAATGTAAGGTGCCTCATTTTCTTTCTCAAAAATAGTATTTCTCCACTTTCTCATATTCCCATGAACAATGATATGCTGAATGAGGATGAATGCATCACAACACATATAACACAAAGACATTATCAGTTCATCAAGGATTTTGAATAGTATAAAGTTCTCAAACTCCACAAGTCATGAAACACGTTCTCATATGATTGGGATAGTGGAGGAATCCATTTGAAATAAGTCTTTACCACTTAGAAAGTATTTCTTTCATTTTGAAATGGGCAAATATCAACTCAAGCCCCTAACTTGGGCATCTCAATGTCAAATATAAAGATAGGACACATAGCCCCTCACTCGGACAATTACTCAAATATCGCAGGTTATCAGCAACAATTAAGAGTATTTATACGAGCCTCCATACAGGCTAAGCACCACAAATAGGCATCATACAGACTAAAAAAGAAGGTCAACACTTGCCAATCTTTAAAATTCATACTACGACTCATTCCAAAGTTGACTTCCTAAGAACAGATTAATTACTCATCTCAGTCTAAAGGAGGGATAGTCAAACCTACCTCGAAGGTCGAAACTTCACCCGAACAACTATATCGGAGCACTTCCTCAACCACACGATCACCGGAACGATCCCCAACTATCAAGAATGAAAAAAGTTCACTAAAAGGAGCCCAATGATATCCATATTGATAGGATTAGAAACCGAGGGTAAAATAGTCCAAAAATCACTTCAAAAATCGAAATGGATAAAATCAGATTTTTAGTTGAAAAACATGTTCAACAAGCCAAGAGGAATTCGTGGTTGAAAAACCCATTAAAATCGCTCAAGAAACGAGTTCCAATTCATGAAAATACCAATTTTCCTACTTAAAGGAAAAATTTCCAAAACCCACATTAAAATCAAGATTTAAAGGCATTTTTGGAAGATAAAAATTGATGAAATCGACAAGGAATTGGTAGAGAAAGCTTACCCACATGAATTTTCGCAAAAATGCTCTCAAAAATCGCCTCCCCAAAGATCCAAAAGATTGAAAATGGTGGAAATGAGAAAAATGGGAAGAATCCCAAAATTAGGTTCCGTCCAGGCAAAATTTGGTCATCACGATCCCGAACCACTAATTATCGCGACAGCGAAGGGCACGGAGGTTCACATCGCGATCGCGAGATCCCTGTCCGCGATGGCAAAGGCTTAGGAAAAAGGTTCATCGCGATCACGAGCCTATGGGCTGCGATCACGAAGGCCACAGAGAAGACGAATTACGATTGCGAGCCTATGGGCCACGATCGCGAAGGTCAAAATGACCTGCAGCAGAAACTGAAAAACCAGCAACTTAACACAAGGAAAAATGCCACCGAATGGACTCTCGGAAATCATTTGAGGTCCGATAAAAATAAACTGGACATCCTACCCCACTAAAATTGATATTTCAGACTCAATAGAATTGTTGAATTTCCAAAAAGAGGTCGAATGATAGAATTACCCTCCCGGACCACTCTTAAGGCTTAAAACTCAACTTCTCGCCCAAATGCCCAAAACTCAACCTAAGGCCTCGAAAACCTAACCAACCACTTTACTAGCTCAAACTCGGCGTTTCGAATGCGATAAAACTAGCGGAATACCCATCCGACGCGATGGAACTCAAAATGTTGACCAAAGTCAACCATACCAAGAATTCTCAACTCAAAAGGGTCAAAATCACCAAAAATACATCCGATCTCATCGGGGACCACACCAACCATTTCTGCAACACAAACTAAGCACGAAAATGCTAAGGGGCAAGGCGATATGGTCATTTCACAATTAAAAGCAAATTCACAAGAAATGAGACATTACATATGCTAAGTCAATAGCGAACAACTATTATTGGACATAAAGAATATAATTTAAATTAATAATTGAGATCTAGTAAACTAAAAATAAGTCTTAACCATTTTAAAGATAATTAATTATTGAGAAATAGGTATTCTCTCCCTTTTTTTAATGGATCTTTTCAAACGTCTATTCTACCCTTACATTATCAACCTTTATCTTTATATATATATATATATATATATATATATATATATATATATATATATATACTTCTTTAAAATAATAATATTGTTACTTTTTAATCAATATAACAAATTTCATCCAATATTACAAGAAAAGTGAAAATTATTGATCGAATATATACGCTAATATTATTCTATAATGAAACAAAAGAACAAAATTTTAAAAGTAATTTTATTAATTTCAACGAAATCTACAATGTAATAACCTTAATTAACATATTTCAACGTAAGTAAGTAATATAAAAGCAATTGATAAAAATAAGCATATATTTCATAATATTTTTTAAAAAAAATTATCTATTTATATTATAAATAAATTTTAAATTATAATTTAGTAAATATTTCATTAATGACAATCAAAATTTGTTTATGATAATAGAGAATAAGAAATAGACATAATAAATAAACATGCCTTTTAGCTTGATTTTAGCTGGCATCCACGCTATCCAGTTTTGAATGTGCACAAGTACATAGTTAAACTTATATAAAATTGAGCAAGTAGACACACGTCTTAAATATGCATGCACTCAATACATACATACATACATACATACATATATACAATATTATGCATATTTAATCCATGTAATAATAAAATAACAATCATAAAAATATCACATTAAATCCTGCAACAAACTTATAAAAGGATTATTCTACTTAGAATGTTTATAAACTTAAAATATATAAATACATTGGTTATAAAATAAAAATGTATAACTTACATAAATCCCATAGTGTAAGGAGTAAATTACATCCTATCCCTACTCTTTTCTAATTTATAAAAATCCCCTAAAATATGAGTCATCCGGATACATCCCTATATGTGTGATACATAACAATTGATACATTAATTAACTATTCTGTTACAATAATTAAAAAGGAAACAAATCATAAGCATTGATATGAAATCCACAAATCAAACAAATCACGTTGATGTCAATCTCTCCCAAGTCATAACAACTTCAAACAATTCAAAATTCAAAATTTCTTCTCTCACTTCTCTCCCAAATCGTCCCAAATTAAAAAAATTATCTAGTAAATGATGAATGTATTTATTATGTTGAGACATTCAAAAATATGGGGAAAGCGATGTGAGTTATGAACGATACAAAAGTGATGGAATAGTTGTTGGACAAACAATTTTTTTTGTGAATCTCGAATCCACCATTAGCAGTGGAAGACAATTCAATGTCTTTTGTCAAAAGCTGTACGAGATCTGCTTGATGTTTTATAGCCATTTCGCCTGGATTCAAATTTCAAATTTCTTCAAGCAAATCATCCAATATTCTTTCAATTTTCATAAAATTGGAGAAGATACTTCATGAATATCTCGATTTTACTGAGAAATTCAGAAATTATTTTTTCGAGATGGACGAAATCTCAAATCGTCCAAAATCCTTTCAATTTTGATTCAAATTGGACAAAAATTTGAATCGATACATTATGAATATCTCAATTTTGTTAAGACATTCAAAAAACTAAGAAAGTGAGGTGAGGTGTGAACGATACGGAAGTGATGGAATTATTATTTGACAAAATATTTCTTTTGTGAATCTTAAATTAGCCTACCATATACATTAGAGAAGTAAAGATTGCCCGCAAAGTGTTTGGTTTTAGATCAATACATTACTGTTTGATAGTTATTAAGTATCAAATACATGTAGTGTTAGTTTGTATGAATGTATCATTGCCAAAGAATGTGTATTTAACAATAATTTGTATGAATGTATCATGACGATTAATGTGTATAAGATACGTGTGATACACATTAGTCATTAATATGTTGCCTGCTATTTTTCGGAGCTGGTGGAACAACGCATTCAACAACTCCTTAACCAAATTCAAACCCTGGAAGAAGAGGGGAGGACCCTTTGCCGAGACAGGGAAGACCTTATTGCTAGTCTAACTGCCGGTACGAGTATGCTAATAGACAGAGGATCTTCCAGTCCTAGAATAAGAAAGTAGCTTGTCTGCCGTACTGGCTGCTTCATTGAATGTGTCGATCTGCATTCTATATAAGAAGTTAATTTGCATCCTTGTCTGCCAATTAGCTAAGCGAGAAGCTGTGAACGAGGAAGCCCCACCAGTAGTGCCTCTACTCTACTAGTCCTAGTACTAGATACTAGATAGACAGGCCGGTCACCGGTGGCATGGGAACCTCGAAGCTGTCTGAGGCAGGAGAAAACTCATATTAAGCATTGCCCCAGCATCAATTGGTACAAGGAGGAGGCACGGTAGCGAAGATCAATCCATCTCAATCTACAAAAAGCATTGCCTTGGGCATGCAACCCAAAAAGATTCAGATACATGTGGTATTAATTTGAATGTATAATTACTTATCAATAAAGTGGGCATGATATATTACTATTTATCTATCCTAGTATGTTTGTGAAGTATTGTAGCTTATTTGTGAGCGATACATGAGATAGTGTTGATTCATAAATCAAAATAACAAATCCATACATGAGACGGTGTTGATACATAGTATCCGATACATAAGATTCTTTTTTGTTACGCTTAAAAAGGAAAAGAAACGTAAAATTAAATAACAAATTCATAAATCACGCAATCATGTTGTTGTTCCTGCCAATGTTTTAAAAGGCGGGGGCGTGAGGCGGGGCATTTTACTTAGAATAGGGCGAGGCGTAAGCCTCGAGACGTGGGGCGTAAGCCTCGAGACGTGGGGCGTAAGCCCTATGGATCTTTAAATTTTTAATTTACAATATAGTATAATAATATGATAACACAAAATTATAAAAATACATCAATAGTTTGAAATAATTACAAACATGATTAAAGAAACTCATAGAAAATAAAACTTCTAACATAATTATACAAGTATAAATAATCTAATATCTTAACTTTCTAATAATAAAAGAATCATTATTTCTAAAATATTTTTTATCATACTTTACAATTTACCTCCCTAAAAGAAAATAATCAATAAAACTTACTACTATTATAATAAAAAAAAATCACTCCATCATGAATAAAAATAAAATTACTTTCAAATGGCTAAATAAAATATGATAATATTGAGACATGACAAAACCATGAATACCAATTATAAGTGTAAAAGTAAAATTTCACTACGTATTTTAAAAAGAAATGTTACGTACTAAATAATCACCTTCAAGTGTTACCAAATAGTAAAGATGCAATACTACAACTTGTTATTTGAGTTACTCTCAATCTTCTTATCTCTATAGATTAAAAAATTATTAAGTATCATTCATTTATTCAAGAATTTTGAGGATCAACAATGTTAACTAAAAATTTTAAGACATAATTTGTGTAAGATCTATTAGGCGAGCCCCAAGCGTTGGGGTTTGGGCGTACAATCGGGCGCTTAGGGCGTAATTCTTATAGAACTAAGCCCTACACTTGAGTCTCGGGGCGTTTTACTAGAGCCCCACCCCAGGGCGAGCCCCAAGGCGAGTCCCAACAAAGTTTTTTAAAACACTGGTTCCTGCTAATCAATCTTTCAATTTTGATTCAAATTGGACAAAAATCTGAGCCGATACATCATGGATATATCAATTTCGTTTAGAAATTCAGAAATCTAAGAAAGTGAGGTGAGGTATGAAAGAAACAAAAGTGATGAAATTGTTGTTGAACAAAGTATTTCTTTTGTGAATCTTAAATTAGCCTACCAAATACATTAGAGAAGTAAAGATTGCTCGTAAAGTGTTTGATTTTAGATCGATACATTACTTTGTGGTAGTTATTAAGTATCAGATACATGTAGTGTTAGTTTGTATGAATTTTACCACACATGTTTAGATATGAACTAGTAATGTTTATGTATATGAAAAATATTTTACCACACATGTTTAGCTATGAAAATAGTAGGGTTTATGTATCACGAATATAATTTGGCACTGTGTACATATACTAGAAGATACATAGCAGCACCTGATACATGATAAATGATATTTTGGTAGAATTTTTGTATCAAGTATCAATACTAGTTAAGGTTATGTATCAAAACTAATATTTGAACATGATACATTGGCATGATAAAAATGTAATGTATCATAATGTTGAAACGAATGCATTATACATTAGTTTAAGAAACAAAATCAACTAGATACATTAAAAATCTGGATCCATATGTATCAGAAATGATGAACAACAAAAAATTGAAAAAAAAGTCAACAATTTGATCTGCTGAAAGCAAAAAAATGGCGAAGAAATCCTCCTACACTTTCTTCTTTGCTCTGTATCAACTCATGTATCTTTTTTTCACTGTCAACAATGGCGTCACCTATGGATCTCGATCCAAAACCCTTACCAGAGCCACTACCATCTCGACCTTTTCCCCCCTTTTTGAGCGTTTTTCCACAATCGTTTTAGAAGTCGAAGATGTATCCTTCTCGAACTAATTGGGTTAGCCCAATACTGAAGATCAACCTTCATCCATACGTATCAGTAATTTTTTAAGATGAAAAAACTAAAAAAAAATAATAAAAAAATAAAAAACTGAAGTGATGGAAAGAGATCTACCTCTTGAATAACTTGAAATCATTAATTGGAAAGAGAAAAGATTTAAAATTCAAAAATGGATTGATGGGGGTAACTGTAGAGAGATTTGTGGTGTGAAAAAAAGGAAGAAAAATCTTGGATATGAAATTTCAAATTGATGTATCCGGAAAAGGGGATGATGGGAGGGATTTTTGATATTTTTTGAAACAGTAGGAAAAATAAGAAAATATGGTAAAAAAGAGTATAGTTAGGTGATTTTTTCAATAAAACATTATATATAATATTAAAAGATGTTACATAAATGAAGTATTAAAAATGACAAGGATAAGATAGATTTTGCATAGAATAAAAAGGGAGGATGATTAGTTTTCAAATTGAAGAGAAAATTTAACTTTTAAACCAATATTGAAAGATGTAAATAATTTTTAAAATAATAAACAAATAAAAATAAACGAACGGAGTATTTCCCTTGCTCGCTTCACAATGCATTGCCATGCAATTTCATGATCATAAGTATGTTCTTTGTCGGAATTCTACTCTAAGACCAATTTCCAATGGGACTCGCTTTAAGTCTAAAAAGGGAGGGGGAATCTATGTCAGCATGGGTCTAATGAGTACATGTTATTTTGTTTGATATAATTTATGTGATACAAATGAAATCTTAAAAGTCAGTCAATTGTATTTTATATTTTTTAAAAAATAATTAAGTTGTTAATTTTTGTGATTTATAATATTTTTTATAATATTTTAAAATACTCCCTCTGCTATGTAACACAGATGGAATGAAGAGAGTCAACTGAATTTCTTATCTAATGTTTAAATACTTTTAATTAATTATTGTGATTAATAATATCTTTTACGTAATTTTCAAATACACCATAGAATATTTTAAATTTTAAATTATTTTAATTTATAGCACTTTTAGCGTAATTTTTAAATATATAATGAATTGAAAAGTAAAGTAAAACAAATTAAAACGAAATGAATACTCAGTTTTTAGGAATGGGATCCACCTTTGGCTTGGAAGCACATAGCTCAAATAATTACGTCGTTCAGGAGTTGTGTGCTTCCTAGCCTCTTATATATAAGAGAATATGTTATTCCATTCATTTTAAAAATTAAATAAATGGTGTTTTTAATTTAATCATACCTTTTAAGAAAATTAATTATTTTTTTAAAATATAAAAAATATTTTAGTATCTTACTCTAAATTAAATGTTTTGAAAAAAGAAGTAATATTTTAATAATGTAAAACTCGTGTATTAAAATAGGGATAATTTTGAAAAGAAAAAAAATTCTTCTTGATTATATAAAATACCATTTATTATGAAATGAAGGGAATATATAATTTGAAAAAGTTAAATAAAGGTTATACATCATAGAGATATAGCATGAAAATACTATTTCTTCCGTTTCATATTACTTGACCCTTAACTTCACACATTCCCTAAAAAAAATTAATTATAAATATATTTTACTAAATGGCCATTATTTTTTTTATAATAAAATGTGCAATATTACCATACCACCTTAAATATTTATAACCTAAAGAGCCTCTAGTATTTTCAGCCACCTTCTAGGAAGGTTACTTCAAATCACTATCTAATTACATATTTTTGAAATCAGAAACTGACATCTAAGTGCTCTTTTAGTGCCTTTCAGCACGTACACTCTTTGACATATTTCTCGTTGTATTTGTGTAATGACAAACTCAGGCTGTACATTTGCTTGTTGAAATTTTTTCCTATTCCTAGTTTGCCATGTGTAGTTAATCATTGCCCCCAAAATTGATGCTACTATCTCCTTTTGGAACTGTCTCCATCTTCTTCTTTTGATCCATTTGAGTGTGTTACACACCCCTGCACAGTGTATTATTATCCCTAGCTAGCCAACTACTCAATCTGCGTCGGACTTTCGATACCCATCCACACTTTGCGAAAAGATGTAAATGAGTCTCTTCTTGGTCTTCTTCACATAAGCAGTATTTAGTTGTATCGATGGGAATATTTAGTCGCGCTAATCTTTCCTTTGTAAGCAATCTTTCTTGATAGGCTAGCCAAACTATAAACCTCTGCTTAGGCAACATTACTAAGCTCCACATTAGTTCAGCTTCCTTCAATCTAAGCAAGTTACCCAACATAGACCTAACTCTGAGAGATAGAATAGTCCCCCGTTGGAGTAAGTATATAGCTCCCCCCTTGATACCAGCATGCCATTTGCAGCTTTAAAGAATTTAACTTCTTCCGATACCAGCTGCAATCTATTGGTGGAATATGATCCCAAATGTTTCCAGTTGACTTCATATATATTCTGTTGGGGTAGTATATCACAAATACAAAATATTACAGTTGAAAATAAAATGACAAAAAATGAATAAACAAATCTTTAGGCTGAGGCGCGGATATCTCGCTCTCTTTAAGGAGATTCAAGCCCACTGCGGCATAATCTACATCGATTCAGCAACATCACTCTTGACTTGTCCCCTCCAGGATACAAAATCCCAACAACGTTGTAACACTCAAGCAACTCCGGATTAGTTGAAGAGTCCAAAGCTCCACAAAAAGAACACCTTCCTTCAACATATAAATATTCTCTTTTTTGTATCGTAAATATAGTTGAAGACTTAGAATATTTTCTTTGTCTCAACTCTCTCTTTCACAACACTTACCTCACTACTCACTACAACATTTTTCCACTCTTCACTTCTCATCTTCTTTTTTTGAGAGATACCCTTCACAAAGGAAGAAACACCACTATTTATAGGTGAACAATTCTTCTTTGTATTGAATGTGAATAATGTGGATAATAATGTAGGTAAATGAATGGTTTAGAGGTTACATGGGTTACAAGGCATAATGAGGTAGAGTTATGGTGGAATTAGTGGTAGATCATGGCAATAGTAGTACCAAAATAATGACCACATTCTTGTCAACTTATACCCACTAACATATGCCCTTATGTTTATGTATTTTAATATTAAAATGCATAAACACCAACATTCCCCCACTCATTTCAATATTAAAATAAGAGAGTGTTTCACAATTTAATTGAAGGTAGTCTATCATGCATAATGAAGGTGTGCTCTGCATTGAACCTTCACTTAGTAAAACAATAACCTTTACTCCAGAGTCAGTAGTGGTCTCAGACTTGAACTATGACTGCTTAAGGGAAATAAAGTATCACTGCTTACACACAATAATCAAGGTGTTGACATAAGCTTTCATAGCCAGCATATTACGGCCTTGTGCTATCCCGGTTTCATGAGTGTTTTTGAGAACATGCCCATTCTCATAGAAAGCGACCTACTTTCACACTCACATAAGTGAAATCTGTCAAGGGTGCTCCTATAATTTGACACCCCACTCATACAAGATACAAACTTTCATTAAGAGTTCAAAGACTCAACCTCCACAAATCATTATAGGATAGATGACCATTAGAGCCCAAGCTAACCATCTCGACTGTCGGAATGAAATCGATTAATATGGAATTGCTAAAGATGGAAAAAACGCAAGGAACGAAGTTGTGAGAAAGTCCCGTGACATCCAAGTTTGATTTTTGAAATGAAAGATTGAGGAGCTGTTGAAGATGGAGCTGCAGAGGGCAGTTCCGGTAAGAGAGAGAAAGTTTGATTGATAAGGGCATTATGTGAATGGAGGAATTGGCACAAATCTGATCTGAAGTAATGTGTTGCCGCAAATCGGCTGAAAGAGTTTCAATAGGCCAGGAAACCATTTCCGCTAAAGAGTTCTCTCACATCATAGGGATTGAATAAAATAAATATATAGTGCATTTCACAACAAGTCATCATATGATTCGTTCTTCCCGTTGAACCTGGTTATAGGATCTTTAGTCCCCAGGTTGGGTTTCCTCATATATGATTCAGAAATTTATGAGCTTCAATTTTCATCCCCTTCGATGTACTTCAGACCCAATATCTTGCTAAGGCCTTAGTTTATCAATCTGCAAGATTTAACACAAGTTTTAACACAATTATATTGATGGTATACCAGTGATCAATATGATCTCACAATATTGTGTTTTTTTCTCATGAGTCTGAATTTACCGTTTTGATAACGATTTTGTATTCTCCCAATAGTATTGGTGCTATCATAATTAATCAAAATTAGAAAAATTAATTTCTCAATAAAGTGTTTGATATAGTAAAATCAATTCACTTTTTCACTAGTTGAAGTTCAATTTTTTTACTTCAACCTCCATTATAGAATTAGCAAAATATAATTTGTTCTTCTCATTCCAACAAATAGCACCAAAATTTTCTCATCTAGTTTGCTTATACCCTGCCAAGTACTTTGATTGCAAACACAACATCAAGTCAACTTGTTAGTCACATATCTTATATTTTTTATTAGGCTAGCAAACTCTTTTTTTTTCACACCATTTTCACAATTGAATAAAAAGAGTTGCAAAACTCACACAACCAACAAAGTTGTATTTCAAAATTTTTTCAACATTATGTGACTTGACAAGGAAAATTCCATCACATGTTTTATGGTATTTTTTCATTTCAAGAATGACATTTTTCTCACCAAATATTTGATGTCAAAATGGCTACTCAACATGTTTTTCATAGTTTATTTATAACTCTCATGGTAGAGACAAAAGTCATCTCATTATAGCCAAACAACAACATGTAATATTTTCAAGATAAATATATTTGCATTTGTAATACTCTTTATTTTGAGTATTTCTCAAAAATGCAAAATCACAATTTCACAATGAGTTTTTTTTCTCACTTCATGAACCCCCACTATTTTAAGAATTTAAATATCATTTTTTTTCATGAAAAGACGTATCACTTTATTCATGAAAATATTAGGTAAATTTTTTTTTCCTTTACCTCTTCTCTGCTTAAACTGAGCAAGTAGAAAAATACTTTACCAATACATCTCTTCTCTCCATCTCTTGAAGAGAGCGACATTGAGCGGAATTATGTTGACATTCCTATCTTGATATCCGCACTTTTTCAAACTGTAACAACAACATGAATCTTCTTAAAATTGTTGGTGTAATATATCACAAATACAAAATATTACAGTTGAAAATAAAATGACAAAAAATGAATAAACAAATCTTTAGGCTGAGGCGCGGATATCTCGCTCTCTTTAAGGAGATTCAAGCTCACTGCGGCATAATCTACATCGATCCAGCAACATCACTCTTGACTTGTCCCCTCCAGGATACAACATCCCAACAACGTCGTAACACTCAAGCAACTCCGGATTAGTTGAAGAGTCCAAAGCTCCACAAAAAGAGCACCTTCCTTCAACATATAAATATTCTCTTTTTGTATCGTGAATATAGTTGAAGACTTAGAATATTTTCTTTGTCTCAACTCTCTCTTTCACAACACTTACCTCACTACACACTACATCATTTTTCCACTCTTCACTTCTCATCTTCTTTTTTTGAGAGATACCCTTCACAAAGGAAGAAACACCACTATTTATAGGTGAACAATTCTTCTTTGTATTGAATATGAATAATGTGGATAATAATGTAGGTAAATGAATGGTTTAGAGGTTACATGAGTTACACGGCATAATGAGGTAGAGTTATGGTGGAATTAGTGGTAGATCATGGCAATAGTAGTTACAAGAGTTACACCAAAATAATGACCACATTCTTGTCAACTTATACCCACTAACATATGCACTTAATATTTTAATTTTAATATTAAAATGCATAAACACCAACATATTCCATTAACCCATTTAACCCATAGGATGTCCTTCTTTCTTGCTATCTGCCATAATAATTTCCCCACTGAAGCTATATTCAAGTTGCAACATCCCTTGATATTGAGGCCACCATTCTTCTTTGGAACACATACTTTAGTCCACTTAATTAACGCTAGCTTCCTTTTATCTTCTGTAGCTCCCCACAAAAATTCCCTGCACTTCCTGTCTATCTCTTTTAGTACACTCTGAGGCTGTATGAACACTGCCCCCCAGAAGTTATACATAGAGAAAAGTACAACCATTATAATCTGTAATCTCCCAACATAGGATAGGTGTTTAGAGTAGGCCACTCTAATTCTGCTAGTGATTTTATCTACCATTTGCTGACAATCCATTTTATTCCATTTCCTTGAAGTAAGTGGCAGCCCCAAATACTTAATTGGTAGTGTACCAAGTGAGAATCCTATTTTGTTTAAAATGTGATCTGACACTTTCTTCACCTCCAGCCATGACTATGTTTGATTTATCCGAATTTGCTACCAAACCTGTTACCTCACTGAAATGATTGAGTGCTTCCATTACTCTCGACAATGAATTCAGATTTCCTTTGCAAAATATCATAAGATCATCAGGAAAGATCAAATGAGTTAATTTGTTTCCTTTGGTCATTGGATGGAATTAGAAATTAGGCAGGTGTAACACCCCAAAAATTTCTAAGCTAAGATCCAAATCATTCCATAACATCTCGCAACTCTACTCTTAAAATCTGAATCAGTCATCGTAAGTATATGAGCTTGAACTGGGTGATGTCTGACTTGATCATGTGTTTTAAGGTCCTTTAACAAGTTTATCAAGAATATCTAAAGTGATCTAGGGTCATAAGGGACCTCAAACACCAAGCCAAGTTCAAAACATTTCTATTGGCTAAGTTCTCGCATGAGTTCATATAAAGGTCAACTTCAAACACTTATATCTCTTAGAATATAATGAATTAGGTGGCCTATAGCCTATTAAATTAAAGGTCTATGAGTCTTCTTTGCAACGCCATTGAGTTTGCCTTATTTGAAGTTCGGAGTAAAAAGTTATGGTCATTTTACTGGAACATACCCAGGCTGGGAAATTGGGTGAACTCACCTGCTCAATCGGTGGTAAGCCGAATGGGTTGGCGAATCACCGAATTAGCTCGCCAAATTTTCTCGAAAACCTCAAGTTTCTGTCCATTTGGGCGATCTAAGATCCATTGGGTGATCCGCTGAGTATTTTTGGCGAGGAGACCTCTAGATCGCTGATTTGACTGACAGAATTCATTAAAATATCGTTTTCTTTAATTTTTATAGTTTTCTTACGTTTCTAGAAGGGTATTCTTGGCCTTTTATCCTAAATCAACTTTCCTAAATCTGTATTTCAACCTAATACCAACGTTATATGGACTACAACTCTCAAAATCTCCAATTCTCATTCTTCCAAAGATCAAGAACTTCAAGAAAGGATTTCTCCAATTTTCCCAAGATCTAAAGACTCCAAGTTCAAGATTCTCTTCAAGAATCCTAAGGTTTTCAATCCAAGATTCTTCTCCACTCTTCATCTCCAAGAAAACCGTAAGGAAGATAAAAGCTAGGGTTTCAAGTCTTCAAATCAAGTTCTTTTTCAAATTTCTTTAAGAACTTTGTTCTTCCAGGTATGTAAGGCTACCACAGTAATGGACTGAGTTCGTCCTCACGCCCTACATCTAAATTCAGTCAGTGAAAAGTTCAATCTAGGGTTCTGCCCTCAGTTTATGAAATTCTTGATATAAGTTATATTTTTGTTCCGAATTCTAAATTTTTATATTATGAGACTGCAATATTGTATGCATTGATATCCTTGAGTTGTTGTTCATGCTTATTTTTCACATGAACCCTAGTTGATGAGATTTTTATTGAAAGCCTTTGTGCCTTTATTCTCATGCATTGATCTTGGAATTTTAAAGTAAGTTCAGGAGTATTTTAAGGTATCTTTTGAGAAGAGTTTAAGGGAATACAAATGGTTCCAAAAGTATTATTTTCACATTGAGAAAAGAACTACGATTCATGATTAGTATGACAGTTGAGTATGCCATCAATGTTTAAGCAGTATGGCATCTAAATACGCCATCAATGTTCATTCCATACGACTTTCTGAGTCATCAATGATCAGATCACAATATGATTTCAAACATAATTTTCATAATTACAACCTAAATATAGGTTATTTCAAGAGTTTTAAGGGAACTTTAATGGTTCCGAATGTACATATACGTTTTAAATGCATGTTTTGAAAAGAGTTTATTGAAAGAAAAAATCAAATAGTTTCATATGTACTATTTGACAGTTGAAAAAAAGAAAGAGCATGATTGATGTTTCTGAAAAGTACTTCAGTAAAGCAAAGTGAAAAGTAAAGTAAAGTAATAGTCTCTTTCTTTGTAAAGAGTGATTGAGCATAAAGGATATTGAAAATTTTGGGAGTAGTATCGAGCATCAAATTAGGTAAGAGTCTATTTTAAAATCAAGTCCCATAAAACTACGTAGCCAGCATAGGATAGGATCGCACCAATTTTCGTATGACTTCTCACTGCCTCTAAGAAGGCCTATTAGATGGATCCATAGTTATAATAGCATCCTATACCCCGGCAAGGTATAGGATGACCCTTGTAACGTGGGTGAAATGGTGTATCATTGCTAGACTCATAGTTATGGTTGTCGGTTAGAGAAACTCCCCATTGAGTAAAGTATATATTTTCATATTGCTTTTATTGCATATCTTATTGTAAAGCTTAAATGGTTTTCACTTCATATTCATGTATTGATTCAGTTGAGTTGCTTTATGTCCTTCACTTCAGTTATTTATTTATTTAGCCATATTACATATTCGTACATTCAATGTATTGATGTCATCCGACCTGCATCTTTTTATGATGCAGATACAAGTATTCAGGATCATCAACAGGCACTTCGTTGAGATCACTTTGCACTTCAGATAGCTTGGGTGAGCCTTCTTACATTTCGAAGGACTTCACATTTATTTTCTAGTCAGTTGTCTTGAGATGTCGTGGGTCTTATCCCGACATCCGTCATGAATAATAGAGGCTTCATAGATAGACAGAGTCGAGGTGTCTCTGAGTATTTACCTTCTTTTGAGTTATTTTATAAACTAGAAGTATTGCTATTGAGTATTTTATTGACTTTATGAGATGAGTATTTGAGTTTAACTGATTTAATTCTGTTTTGAGCCTATCATTGCTTGAGTAAGTCTTCCGATAAGTAGTTAGCCAGGCCAAGGGCAAAAACTTGTTGCTTCCAATTGCACACGCAAGTGTACGTGGTCGCAAAAGTAATAAGTGACTCTTTAAGAACCGGAATATCTAACCCACATAGACTTGTCAATTAACTATTTACTAAATTATACTAGTCTAATTATTTATTTAAGAGTGTCAAAAGAAATAAAAGAATGCAAAAATTAAATACTAAGATTAACTTACAGTGATTGGGACAATTCCAGGGCTGCAACATGCATAGGGTTTCATGTATCGCATCTCATGTAATGAATTAACTAAGGTTATCAAATTACTGATTTACAGAGTTGATTTTATGATCATGATCTCTCGACCTCTAATCGCCTACTCCAACTAGCTGTCTAACTACATCGTTGAGCGGGGATAGGCAGTCCTAATTGGCGAGCATTTATATTTCATCCTGTTTCGTAACCAAGCAAGGTGTTCGTCCGGGCGTCACTCCTGAACACGAATCTAAACAAAGTTAGAACAAGCTCTTTGCATTCTTTGGTCTATCTACCTCTTTATCTCTCGAGTCCAAGAATAGACAATAGATTTATTTCTATGGTGATCAAGCATGAAATACTAAAACAAGAATACAAAAGTAATTTAAACGATAACCAACATTAATTCAAAACAATCGATGTTCAATAATTACCCATGGCCGCAGCCCCAGAACAAGGGTCTTTAGCTACTAATACCTAAGAAAAAGAAGAAGAAACGAACCCTAAAAAGTATTGACAATTTTTCTTTACAAAGTGTCTTCCTTAAAAAGTCTTCTCCAATAATTATTTCTATGGACTATTTATAGATGTAGAAAACCCTGAATAAAATAACTGAGTCCAAAACAAATTAGGAACCCAAAACCAAAACGGAATTGGATTCCTACGTGAACTGTGCACCGCCTCAATTTGTGTGTCTTCGATTTCTTGCCACGTGGCAATATGCTTATTTCCTTAAGAATTTGCCGTCTACACTTTGATGGATATATAAAATATTATTATTATATTCAATTTAATCCATTAAGCTGTCTGCTTGATTTTCCTTCTAGAATCTTATATTTTTAATTCGTTTTAGCTCCAAACTTCTTCATCTTCATACCAATTTAATCCTACACATAAAATACACTATTTAGCACAATCCATAAAATCCATGCTCAAAAAAGGACAAATATAAATAATAAATATGAGACAATTAATGATAAGAAAATATATTTTTGGCCTCAGATCAGGTTCGCTTGGAGAACAATAATAGTTCTCGAGTGCTGGCCACGTCCAAGGTGTAGGCTCGAGGTGTGACAAACTTGGTATTAGAACATAGAGTTCAAGTGTCCTAGGGTGTCGATAAAGTCATGTCAGTAAGATCTTATTTATGATTGTGAGGGCCCCACTTCTATAAATGAGGGACTATAGACATTTAAGAAAAGTTTTTATTCTTCCATACTCTAGATCATGCAATAGAACTATACAATAAGGAACTTATTCAAACTCGTGCGTTTCTCAAATCCATTCGACTACCCCTCATACTCAAGGTGGTTGAAAAGCAAAACCCATATCCTTATCGATTAGTTACTCTCAGTAAAAGTCTTCAGAAAGTCATGAGACTACAGAGGGGCTTGAGAGAAGCCCGTGAGTGTGCTTAAATGTTTATCTTCGAAAGAATGCACTCTTATTCATATGAATCGTGCATTCAAGCTAAAATCGAGATATACTCCCCGACTCTCTTCTCTAAGACTTGTTTCAAGTGATACCCTTTAAGAGGGAAGTATGTTTTAGAGCTTGGATAGTATTTTCACCCGAAAAGATAATATGGGTTATGATGTTGTAAGCAGTAGAAGTAAGAGGTGTAGTAACCTAAGAAATGGGGATAGTTATAGAGTAAAGTGTATAGGTGTAGTCATGTACCTAGTAAGTTATTAATGAGGAGTTTTCCTTTATGTGTAGGCTAAGGAGTAGCAATCTTGTGCGGATTTCATGATAGAAGGTAGTGTAATAGTTACTAGTCAGGATGAGTTAGAGTATACTTTAATTAGAAGGGAGTTTATGTCGATGTGCCATTGAATTAGTGAAGACCAAGTATAGGTTTTGAATAAAAGAACATAGTATTCATCAGGTGATAGATCTAAGTTAGGCTTATGATTTTTATAGGGAGAGCCCCATGGTATTCAGAGGGTTATAGAACTAATTAGGCAATGATGTATAGTGACTGAGTAAGTGGTACTTAGGTTGTGAAAATGAATGTGATGATAATATGTAAGTAGGTAGACTGGAGATAAGGATTGACCTACTTGTCATGAGGTCTTAGTGGGCAAGTGTTTCTTAATTTTATCTAGTAGTTATAAGTTAGTATAGTATGCGAGCAATTATATTGATATCCGTGTTTAGTACTAGAAACTAAGCTTGAGTTTGAGATGAGTGTCATGATCAAAAGGATAACAATATGAGGGTGATGACGTTGGTTTTGGGATTTGATATGATAGATTTGATATAGAGTAGATGAGGAATTTAGGTGTTAGGTTTCAATGAATGTGAGTTGTACAAGTGTGGGATTTTGACTTTTAGATGAGAGCAATAAAGTGCGGCTAAGTCATTAGATTAACAAAGAGCATTAAGCGGTGTACCTGAGATGATATGTAGTTAGACGAGGTTCTAATTAAGTTTATGATTTTCATGTGTGCCTAGATAGTATATTTGAGTTGTCAATATGGAATAGGTTAAAGTAAGCATTTTAGTTTTTTTCCCTTAAGAGTTAGATTAAGCGGCTTTATAAGTCTATGCGGGTAACGGCTATAGAAAGTCTTTTAAAAAAGCCAGAAGAGGTTAAGAGAAGCATCTAAAAAAGAATCCCTAGAATAAATCTTAGTACCTGCAGATGGAGAGTTCAGTAGCTATGAGATTAGCATTTTCCTGAGTATTAAAGTAAAGCAAATATAGATTAGTTTAGAGAAGATGGAATAGATCTATAGCCTTAGAGTGTCAGCTTCAAACCTAAGGAGGAGATGATAAGGTGAGGAACCAAGTCAAGTGTTAAGAATCATATAATGATGTGTTTAGATAGAGTTATGGTGTTATATGAATCCATTCATACTCTAGCGTATTCCTCAAAGTTCAGTTGTTACAACATCTTGTTGATGTTTCTAATATCAGAATTGCGTTTATGACCTATGCTCATACACTTCAAAATGATTCACATCTATGCTTATTTCCCAGAATGAGGGGCAAAACCTTTAGCCCATTGATCTCAATCTTACTCCATAAAGTTATAGCTATCAACTTCATGATATGAACCTATTCATATAAGCATTCATGTCTTACAGTATGCTCAGTCTCGAAAATTCATAATTTACTCTTAATGGCTAGCAACATAATGCTATGTCATGCATATTCTTATATTATAATTCTCGAATGAATCATGCTTATGATCTTTCACCCTAAAGCTCTTTCAGTGTTCCCTTTTAGTTTTGAGGATGATGTTGTTAATAGTAGTTGTGTGATGATAGATATGAGAGGGTTGATGTTTATTATTATGGTAGTGGTGGTGTGCTTATTCTATATAAGGTTATAAATGTGGAGGAAGAAGGAGATCAGTTTTTACAAGGAGTAATAGTTAGATGAGAGTAATTAGTCGGTTCCTGGTAGTAATGCATGAAATTTCAGTTGGTAGATGTGACAAGTGAATGAGAAATTCTTAAAAGGATTGGTTAGAAGGAGTCCATGGAGTGGTTATAGTTCTAGGCTTGAATGTGGTGTTGATAACATGTGGATGAATGCATGATGTATGAAGTGTTTCTTGATTAGGACTCAAGATAGGTTACATGTGGTGGTAAGAAGTAGTATTCTTGGGATGAAACTTCATATAGAGGTATAGAACATGAATCTTGTAGTTTAGATTAGTATAACCATCTCATGTTTAGCATCTTGTGATTTAAAGATTAGGCTTGAACACAGTGAGTGCAAGCGATTTGACTTAGACCTTGGTAAGAGTACTCATATACCTTAGTGGGAGCTATGAGTTGCAACTAATAAAGTGTAGTAATCAGAAAGGAGAGCATAGTTGAGAAGTGTTACCAAGCTTAAAGGCTACTGGTAATATCGATCAAGGCATAGTAGTCATATTCAAACTTCATGCCCAGATACCGTTATTTCTTGTCAAATAACTTCAGATAGAGCGTGACTATGTTCAAAACCATATCATTCGTGACTTATGTGTTATAAATAGTTCCAAACTCTTAGAATGAATCAGTTCTACCCATGTTAGTACGCAAGTTCAAAAACCAAAAAGATAGTAAGAATAAGTCCTTTCCTTTCCATGATTAGTTCAGTCATCATTCAAGAACGAATGATCCCAAAGGGGGATATTGTAACACCCCAAAAATTTCTAATCTAAGACCTGAATCATTACATAACACCTCGCAACTCTACTCTTAAAATCTGAATAGTTCATCGTAAGTATATGAGCTTGAACCGGGTGATGTCCGACTTGATCATGTGTTTTAAAGTCCTTTAACAAGTGTGTCAAGAGTATCTAAAGTGATCTAGGGTCATAAGGGGCCTCAAACACCAAGCCAACTTCAAAGCTCCTATTGGCTAAGTTCTCGCATGAGTTCATATAAAGGTCAACTTCAAACACTCATATCTTTAGGAATATAATGAATTAGGTGGCTTATGAACTATTAAATTAAAGGTCTATGAATCTTATTTCCAACGCCACCGAGTTTGCCTTATTTCGAGTTTGGAGTAAGAAGTTATGATCGTTTTATTGGAACATACCCGGACTGGGAAATTGGGCGAACTCACATGCTCAATCAGTGATACACCGAATGGGTTGGTGAATCACCAAATAAACTCATGAAATTATCCCGAAAACCTCAAATTTCTGTCCATTTGGGTGATCTAAAGTCTCAATAGGCAACTCGGTGAGTATTTTTGACGAGGAGACCTCTCGACCACCGATTTGGCCGACGAGATTCATTAAAATGCCACTTTCTTTGATTCTTATGGTTTTATTGTGTTTCTAGAAGGTTATTCTTCGCCTTTTACCCTAAATCAACTTCCCTAAGTCCATATTACAACCTAATGCCATCGTTATATGGATAGCAACTCTCAAAATCACCAATTCTCATTCTTCCAAAGATCAAGAACTTCAAGAAAGGATTTCTCCAATTTTCCCAAGATCTAAAGACTCCAAGTTCAAGATTCTCTTCAAGAATCCTAAGATTTTCAATTCAAGATTCTTGTCCACTCTTCATCTTTAAGAAAACCGCAAGGAAGACAAAAACTAGGGTTTCAAGTCTTCCAATCAAGTTCTTCTTCAAATTTTCTTAAAAACATTGTTCTTCTAGGTATGTAATGCTATCACAGTGATGGACTGAGTTCGTCCTCACGCCCTACATCTAAATTCAGTCTGTGGAAAGTTCAATCTAGGGTTCTGCCCTCAGTTTTATGAAATTCTTGATATGAGTTATATTCTTGTTCCGAATTCTAAATTTTTATATAATGAGACTGCAATATTATATGCATTGATATCCTTGAGGTGTTATTCATGCTTATATTTCACATGAACCCTAGTTGATGAGATTTTTATTGAAAGCTCTTGTATATTTATTCTCATGCATTGATCTTGGAATTTTAAAGTAAGTTCAGGAGTAT
Organism: Solanum appendiculatum; assembly: GCA_018342035.1. Lineage (NCBI taxonomy): Eukaryota > Viridiplantae > Streptophyta > Magnoliopsida > Solanales > Solanaceae > Solanum > Solanum appendiculatum. The sequence goes on from JAGDQO010001728.1 coordinate 554,334, forward strand.
TTTAAAGTATCTTTTTAGAAGAATTTAAGGGAATACAAATGGTTCCAAAAGTACTATTTTCACATTGAGAAAAGAACTATGATTCATGATTAGTATGACAGTCGGGTATGCCATCAATGTTTAAGCAGTATGGCATCTAAATATGCCATCAATGTTCAGATCATAATATGATTTCAAACAAAGTTTTCATAATTACAACCTAAATATAGGTTATTTTAAGAGTTTTAAGGGAACTTTAATGGTTTCGAATGTATCATATACGTTAAATGTATATTTTAAAAAGAGTTTATTTAAAGAAAGAATCAAATAATTTCATATGTACTATTTGACAGTTGAAAAAAAGAAAGAGTATGATTGATGATTCTGAAAAGTACTTCAGTAAAGCAAAGTGAAAAGTAAAGTAAAGTAATATTCTCTTTCTTTGTAAAGGGTGATTGAGCATAAAGGATGTTGAATATTTCGGGAGTAGTATCAAGCACTGAATTGGGTAAGAGTCTATTTTTAACTCAAGTCCCATAAAACTACATAGCCAATGTAGGATAGGATCGCACCGATTTTTCGTGTGACTCCTCACTGCCTCTGAGAAGGCCTATTGGATGGATCCATAGTTACTGTAGCATCCGATAACCTGACAAGGTATAGGATGGCCCTTGCTATGTAGGCGAAATATTGTATCATTTCTAGGCTCATAGTAATGGTTGTCGATTAGAGAAACTCCCCTCAGAGTAAAGTATATTATTTCCTATTGCTTTTATTGCATATATTATAGTAAAGCTTAAATGGTTTTCACTTCATATTCATGTATTGATTCAGTTGAGTTGCTTTATGTCCTTCACTTCAGTTATTTATTTATTTAGCCATATTACATACTCGTACATTTAATCTAATGATGTCATTCGACTTGCATCTTTTTATGATGCAGATATAGGTGTTCAGGATCATCAACAGGCACTTCGTTGAGATAACTTTGCACTTCAGATAGCTTGGGTGAGCCTCCTTGCAATCCAGAGGACTTCACATTTATTTTCTAGTCATTTGTCTTGAGATGTCGTGGGCTTTGTCTCCACATCTGTCATGAATAATAGAGGCTTCATAGATAGACGAGTCAAGGTGTCTCTAAGTATTTATCTTCTTTTGAGTTGTTTTACAAACTATAAGTATTGCTATTGAGTATTTTCCAGACTTTATGAGATGAATATTTGAGTTTAACTGATTTAATTCTATTTTGAGCCTATCATTGCTTAAGTAAGTCTTCCGCTAAGTAGTCATCCAGGCCAAGGGTTCCCTTGGGGACCAACAATGGTTCTCGAGTACCGGTCACATTCAGGGTATAGGCTCAGGGCGTGATAGCAGGTTACTCATTTTGTCTCCGACTCTTGACAAATATTCCATTACAATAACAAACAAAAGGGGGGATATGGGATCACCCTGCCTGAGGCCCTTTTGGCCCTCAAAATATCCATGTCTTTCCCCATTCACCTTCACAGAGAATATTTTAGTAGTTACACATACCATAACATCTTGGTAAAAGTTTTTGGAAATCCAAACCCTCTCAAAGCTTCCTAAATAAATTCCCAACTCACCATATCATATGCCTTTCTAAGATTAATCTTCATAAGACATCTTGAGGAGCAGGTTTTTCTTTTGTAATGTCGAAGTAGATCATGACAAATTAGCACATTGTGTATTAATGATCTTTCTTCCACAAATGTTGCCTGTGTTTCTGCTATCATTCTAGGAAGCACCTTCTTTAGACTTGCACACAACACTTTAGCTATACACTTATATATAACATTACAATAAAAAATTAACCTGAACTAGCTTGCATACTCTAGAACTGCTATCTTCGGGATAAGAGCTATACTTGTTGCATTAATTTGTCTCAACAATTTACCATTCTCCAGAAACTGTAATACTACCTGAGTCACATCTTCCCCAACCACACTCCAAGCATCTCTTAAAAACCACTACCATAGCCATTTAGACCAGGACTCTTATTGACCTCAATACTAAACATAGCTTGCTTTACTTCTTGGGCTAAGTAAGGTCTGACCAACTCTAGATGTTGTGAAACTTTGAGAAAGTGTCCATTCTTTTGAAAACTACCAAATGCTCTAACTCTGTGCCTCTCCTTTTCCCCAACAACTCCTCATAGTACTCCACAAATACTTTTGCAATAGCACTTTTCTCTATTTGCAGTTGTCCTGCCTTGTCTTAATTTGATCTAGTGGTAGCCTGCTGCAGCCTTTTGTGATTTATGATGGAATAGAAATATCTAGTGTTGTCATCTCCTAGCCATATCCAAGTCGCTTTGCTTCTCTGCTACAGAAAAACTTCAGCCAGATATGAAGATCTCCTAAATTACTGGCACTTTTGTTTCTCCTGTTCCTGAAGTGCAAGATCAGTTGGGTTACTGTGCAGTAGTTTTTGTGCTTGCGCCAATACTAGTGATTCCTCCTCTGCTTCAGTGAGTATATTGATAAAGTGTTCTCAATTAAGATCCTGAAAACTCTTTTTTAGTCTCTTAAGGCTTTTTACCACTTGAAACATTATGCATTCTTCCCGTTGAACTTGCCATCCTTGTTGGGCAATATCCAAGAACTTTGGGTGTTTAGCCCATACATTACAATATTTGAAAGCTCTTTTTAACCTGCTAGGACTTCCCTCTCTAGCTATTCTCAAGAGACAATGATCACTAATGCCCTCCATAAGGATATATACCTTAAACACTGGCATAGTGTCTATCCATTCCTTATTTACAAAATCACAGTCTATTTTTGAAAAAAATTCTTTTTTCTCCATGCTTATCATTCCATGTGTATCTAGTCCCACCATATGGTAATTCTATCAGTGCACAAGCTTTAAAACATGCTTGAAATTCAACCACCCGCCCTAAGCTAATAGGATTGCCTCTAATTCTGTCATCAATTTGTAAAAGTGAGTTGAAATCTCCAAGTATTAGACAAGGTGTAGTTAACCCTGTACTAATATACTCCAAGTGATTCCATAGCACCCTTCTCTTGTAATGACTCTGAAGGTCATTTTTCGTAATTTTTACAAAATGACCGTTTTGCCCCTCCCGTGAGTTGCTCTAAGTCACTTTTGAAATATTTCAAAGTTTGGTTTTGTGAAAGTTGTGTTAAAAATGAAGATTTTGAAAAGTTTTGGTTTTAGAGACTTAAGTTGGCAATTTGTGGTTTTTGAGGTCATTCAGAGTTTCGGGACTCGGATGGGAATTCTGTCGATTTCATCAATTCTAGAATGTGGATTTTGGCCTAGGAGAGTTGACGGGGTCAGTTTTGGGGCTGTTTCGTGGAATTGAGGTCTTAAGTTGGAAAATTGTGGAATTTGGATCAATGGGTTGACTTTGGTCAACATTTGGAGATCTGATCCTCGGATGTCGATTCCGACAACTCCGTTGGATTTGGGGGATGATAATAGGCCTAGGGGTGGCCTTGGTTGAATTTTTAAAGATCCCGAGCTCGTTTTGAGTTGTTGAGGCTTGAGTTAGTTTTATTGTGTTTTATTGGGTTCCGGGTCAAGGAGACCTCGAATCCAAATTACGATGGTTCCATTGAGTCCGGAACGTCGTATTTAGTAGGTTTGCATATCTAGTTTGTGTGCACGGGGTTCCGAACGAATCCCGAGGGTCCATTCGGAGACTTGTGAAATTGTTGTTTTTGCTGATATTTGGTGCCAGCTATTTTGGCCTCTGCGTTTGAGGAGGGTTGTAGCCCGCGTTCGCGGTGGGCAAGGTTGGTGATCTCCGCGTTCACGGAGTAGAGTCCGTGTTCGCGGAGTAGAGTCCGTGTTCGCGGAGTAGAGTCCGTGTTCGCGGAGGGTCTAGGTTCTGTTCTCCGGGTCGTGATTTGGGTTCCGCATTCGCGGAGTATAGTATTGTTTGTCTCTGCATTCACAGAGAGGGTTTCGCATTCGCAGAGTTTTGTTTTGGTGGTCTCCGCGTTAGCGGAGGTCATTTTTGACCTGAACAGTGTTAAGTCGGGAATTAGCCCATTTTCACCATTTTTATCATTTTGGAGCTCTCTTGGGTGATTTTTGAAAGGAATTTTCGTGGGAATCAGTGTGTGTAAGTGATTTTAACCCTTGGCCTTGATTACCCAATACTTTAAAAATAATTTTGAATTGGAATTTGCGATTTTCAAATGTGTTTTTGGTGATTTTGGAAGAACTCCGAAAATTTGATAAAATGGGAATGGAGGGCTATTTTGAGCTTCCTTTTCTAATGGGTTTTTCAACATTGAACTCCTATGGTATTGAGGATGATTTTTATGAAAGAAATCACGGATTCAAAACCTGTTTTAGAAATCGGATTTTTGGGTTGTTTTGCCTTTTCTTTCCGAATTTCGTGTTCTTGTCATTGATAGACTCGAATTGTGATTGGGTTTCTATATTTGAATAGATTGTGTTGCTTTGGATTGCTTACGGAAGGAAAAAGCTCCGATTGTTGATTGATTTTGATTCGATTAAGGCAAGTGAACTCTTAAAACCTTGTAAATCTTTTAGAATTTTGACTTCCTTACTTGATTGTGTTGGGAAGTAATGGGATTGAGGTGTTGGGTGAGTTCTTGCATGAATCAATCTAATTAATGACCAGCGGGTTTAATAAAATAGCTTGTATGCTAATGTGATAGGCCAACGTGTGATTGGGCCATGAACTTGATATTGTTGTAAGTTTGATGCATTGCTATGATAGTCTCGATGTAATTATGAACGTGTTGAATATGTATTTTGATCATTGTTGATTTGGGACTAGACTTGAGAACATCTTGTTAGCGATTGATCCTACATGTGATGAAATGAGTAGAGGAATGGAGACTAGGCAATTGACATCATTGATATGTTGTGAATATTGAGATTTTGACTGTTGTTGTTGATATATTGTTGATAGTGTGACGTGATTTGCATTGACATGATTGCTTTGTGATTGTGAACACTATCATTCATTCTCATTATTTGTGTGAACATGCTTGTGTGCATTGGTTCTGGAAACACTATGAAGAGACACTTAATGATTTATGCCGATGGGAAATGGTTTCGGTAGATATGTGGTCCATCTGTGGCTTGTGATGATTTATGCCGATGGAAAGTGGTTCCGGCAGATATGTGGTCCATGTGTGGCCAGTGATGATTTATGTCGATGGGAAATGGTTTCGGCGGATATGTGGTCCATGTGTGGCCCCCATGGGTACCGGTCTGAGATTCAGCGGTTGTGTATCGTAGGACAGACATGCATTCTATACTTGGCATTGCATCGCATTGTATTGTCTGATCCTTGCTTTTGTGATACTATGTGGTACTTCATGACTTAGAGACTTATTTGTTGATACTTAATTGAGCTTCTTGTTGAACTGTTGTTGACTTGTAATATTTGAACTGTGGATTGGAAATCTGTTAGGTTGGGTTTAGTTTCTGTGAAGGTTGTATTTGTTGGAGGTTCGGTTGGAAGTCAGAGTTTCATGATTTTTTTAGATTTGCTTCGTTTTATTAGTTGATTTGCTGGGTATCGTTTTGTTTGGTACTCACCCTTGCTTCCTCACTTGTGTAGGTTCCGAGCCCGGACCGTGAGCTAGTTCTTCCTTCTCTTAGACTTTTAAGGATAGTTGAGAGGTAGCTGTTTGTTGTTGGCGAACTCTCTTGATCCTTTTATTTATGTTTGTTCTATTTGAGTTACAGACATCGAGACTTGAAGTTTTTCATTCAAATTCTGTAATAGAGGCTTGTACATGTGACAACCAGTCTTGGATTGGTTTTATAGATGAAGTTTTCCGCTTTTAGGTTTTTCTTTCGTTATTTCTGTTGTTTTCTTCCGCTTGTTTGGTTTTGTGCTAACTTGTCCTGGTGGGATAGAATAAGTGCCATCACACCCGGTTTTTGGGTCGTGACAAATGGTATCAGAGCCCAGGTTTCATAGGTCTCATGTGTACAAGCCAAGTCTAAGTAGAGTCTCGCGGATCGATACGAAGACATCCGTACTTATCTTCGAGAGGCTATGAAGACTGTTTGGAAACTTCTTTCATTCATTCTCTCTTATTGTGCGTGGTTCTATCGCTTGTACTGAGTGTCGCGTGTTGTTTTGGCAGATGCCGAGGACCAGAGCTTCAGTTTCAAGCGATAGAGGGGAGATAGTCCCCGAGATACCAGTTGAGGCCCCAATCAGAGGTCGGGGAAGGGCCCGAGTTGGAGGCCATGCTCGTGGAGTGGCACATGGTAGAGGCCATGCCCGAGGACTGGCACCTGCTAGAGGTTGTGGTCGAGAGGATTTTCTAGAGCCACAAATTGAGGTTGGCTAGGGTCAGGCCCCTCTAGGATTCTCAGCACCGTTCTTTCAGGAGACCTCATTGAGGATGTTGGGAGTGATGGAGAGTTTTACTCAGGGTGCTGTAGGCACGCCTCAGGGTTCACAGACCAGAGTAGGGGTACAAACCCTAGAGCAACATCAGGGTCCAGTTTTTCAGGATTCAATGGGTCAGCCACCGCTGGTCCCCGCGCCAGCTATAGGTGCAAAGGATGATCAGGATGTAGTTCTGACGGCGAAGGATCAGAAGTGTTATGAGAGGTTACAGAAGATGAGACCACCCCTATTTTAGGGTGGTAAGAGTGAGGATGCTCATGAGTTTCTGACCTTGTTCCACGAGATGCTTGGGGCAGTGAGGATGGTGGATGCGAGGGGTGTCTATTTTTGTTCTCTCCAGCTCCGTGGGCTAGCCAGGGAGTGGTGGAGGTCTTGGGCGGAGTCCCTGCCTGTGGAGTCTCCTCCGATTGAGTGGGACGCTTTCGCCAGTGCTTTTCATGATCATTTCATCCCTTGGAGTAGCGTGAGGAGAGCAGGCTGAGATTTGAGAGTTTGACTCAGGGTAGCGTGTCAATCGCAGAGTATGAGGCACATTTCTGTCAGCTGTCTCGTCATGCCGCGTTTGTGATTCCTGATGAGGAGGAGAAAGTCCACAGGTTTGTGAGGGGTTTGACTTTCTCCATCAGATCGTATGTGTTCAGATCATCCTGTGAGGGTGTTTCCTTCCAGTCCATCTTGAGTATTGCCAGAGAGGCAGGGTTGATGGTTCGAGAGGAGTTTGGCGACTCCAAGAGGGCCCGTTCTAGTGGTCAGTTTTCTGGTGCCTCATCTGGAGGCAGGGGTTCTTAGAGAGATGGTACTTCTTTCCAGCATCAGTGGCCGATACATGCTTCCATGCCAACGGCCGAGGGGGGACAGGTGTCCCATGGATCTCATGGTTCTGGCCAGGGTGGCCGTGGTACTTCATCTGGGTCATCACAGCAGATCACTGCTCCGAGGTCTTGTTATACTTGTAGGGATCCGGGCCATATAATGCGACAGTGTCCTCTTCAGACTCATTCAGGACCCCAGATTACTTATTCTGCAGCACTAGAGAGAGATTTAGTGCCTCCTGTTAGAGGTCGGGGCAGGGGTCAGTCAGCTAGTAGGGGTGGTGGAGCTATGGCTCAGCGTGGAGGTAGAGTTGCGGCTCCGACTGGTGGTGGTAGAGGGGCTCAGTGTTATGCTTTTCCGGGGAGACCCGAGGCTGAGTCTTCTGATGCAGTCATCACAGGTATTGTTCCAGTCTGCCATTGAGATGCTGCTGTATTATTTGATCCAGGGTCTACTTTCTTCTATTTGTCTGCCTACTTTGCATTTGAGTTTGATTTGGTATGTGATCGTATGCTTACGCATGTACATGTTTCTACACCCGTGGGTGAGCCCTTAGTGGTGGATCGGGTGTATCGATCTTGTCCTATTTCTTTGGCTAGGTATGACACTTGGGTAGACTTGATTATTTTAGGGATGGTAGATTTTGATGTGATTTTAGGAATGTATTGGCTTTCTCCCTATCATGTGATTCTGGATTGTCATGCTAAGACTGTCACTTTAGCGATGCCTGGTGTTCCGAGGGTAAAGTGGAAGGGTACTAGTGGTTCTTACCCTAATAAGGTGATCTTCTACATCCGAGCCCAGAGATTGATTGATAGAGGGTGTTTTTCCTATTTGGCCTTTATTCGGGATACTAGTGGTGAGCCACCTCTCATGGAGTCCATTCCTGTGGTTTAGGAGTTGGCTGATGTGTTCCCTACTGATCTTCCTAGTGTTCCTCCGGATAGGGACATTGATTTTGCTATTGAGTTGGAGCCGGGCACTAAGTCCATCTCTATTGCCCCGTATCGTATGGCTCCGACTGAGTTGAAGGATCAGTTGCAGGACTTGTTGAGCAAGGGGTTTATTCGCCCTAGCGTGTCACCTTGAGGAGCACCGATTCTATTTGTTAAGAAGAAAGATGGGTCTATGAGGATGTGCATTGACTATAGACAGTTAAACAAGGTAACTGTTAAGAACAACTATCCTCTTTCTCACATTGATGATTTATTTGATCAGCTTCAGGGTGCGGCATTGTTTTCTAAGATTGATTTGAGGTTCGACTATCACCAGTTGAAGATTAGGCCTTATGATATTCCTAAGACAACTTTCCGAACTCGTTATGGACACTATGAGTTCTTGGTGATGTCGTTCGGGTTGACTAACGCCCCTGCGGTGTTTATGGAGTTGATGAATGGAGTATTCCGTCCGTACTTAGATTCCTTCATGATCGTATTCATTGATGACATTCTGATATATTCTTTGACCGAGGAAGATCATGTCCGTCATCTGAGATTGGTACTTCAGACCTTGAGGGAGCATAAGTTGTATGCCAAGTTCTCTAAGTGTGAGTTTTGGCTCGAGTCTGTGGCTTTCTTGGGACATGTGATGTCTAAAGAGGGAGTTCGGGTTGATCCAGCCAAGATTGAGGCAGTTAAGGGTTGGACGAGACCTACTTCTCCTTCTGAGATTCGAAGTTTCGTGGGGTTAGCGGGCTACTATCGGCAGTTTGTGCAGGGTTTCTCCACCATTGCAGCGCCATTGACTAGATTGACTCAGAAGACTGTGAATTTTCATTGGTTCGATGAGTGTGAGGTGAGCTTTAAAGCTCAAGGCTTTGTTGACTTCTGATCCTATGTTGACCTTGCCCGAGGAGGGTGTGGGTTTCATCGTCTATTGTGATGCCTCCAGAGTTGGTTTGGGAGGTGTATTAATGCAGAAAGGGAAGGTTATTGCCTATGCTTCTAGACAGTTGAAGGCTCATGAGAAGAACTACCCTACTCACGACCTAGAGCTCGCAGCGGTGGTGTTTGTGCTTAAGTTGTGGCGGCATCACTTGTATGGGGTTCATTGTGAGGTCTTCACCGATCATCGGAGTCTTCAGTACATTCTCAGTCAGAGGGATCTGAACTTGAGACAGTGCAAATGGGTTGAGTTACTGAAGGACTATGATGTGACCATTCTGTACCATCCTAGGAAGGCTAATGTGGTGGCCGATGCTTTGAGTAGGAAGGCTCCTAGTATGGGGAGTCTTGCTGTGATCAGTGTTGATATGAGGCCCTTGTAGAGATGTTCAGAGGCTAGCCAATAATTTTGTTAGGTTACAGGTTTCTGAGGAGAGCGGTGGTTTGATTGCATTTATTGAGGCCCGTTCTTCCTTAGTTGAGCAGATTCGTGCGCACTAGTTTGAGGATGAGAAGTTGTGTCTCATCCGAGACAAGGCGATGAGAGGTGAAGCCAAGAAGGCTGCACTTGATTCCAATGGAGTTTTGAGGATCGGAGGTTGGATTTGTGTGCCAAAGGTGAGCGAGCTTATTAGACTGATTCTAGAGGAGGCCCATTGCTCTAGATATTCTATCCATCCGGGGACAGTGAAGATGTATCATGATCTGAGTCAGCACTACTGGTGGTGTGGTATGAAGAGAGATATTGTGAACTTTGTGTCTAGATGTTTGACCTATCAACAGGTCAAGTGTGAGAACTAGTGGCCTGGAGGTGTGTCTCAGAGGATGCCCATTCCTACTTGGAAGTGGGATCGGATCACTATGGATTTTGTTGTGGGTTTACCTACCACCGTGGGTGGTTATGATTCTATTAGGGTGGTTGTTGATAGGATGACTAAGTCCTCTCATTTCATTCCAGTTCGGGTGAAGTATACGACGAAGAAGTTAGCCTAACTCTACATCAGTCAGATTGTTAGACTTCATGGAGTGCCAGTATCTATAGTCTCGGATCGAGGTTCTTTGTTCACCTCTCATTTCTGGAGAGCTTTGCAGCATGGTTTTGGTACTCGGCTAGATATGAGCACAACTTTTCACCCTCAGACTGATGGTCAGTTCGAGCGGATGATTCAGGTGCTTGAGGACATGCTCCGTGCTTGTGTGATTAATTTTGGTGCTAGGTGGGATCAACATTTGCCCCTAGCGGAGTTTTTCTATAACAATAGTTATCATTCCAGCATTCAGATGGCTCCATTTTAGGCCTTGTATGGCAGACGGTGTAGATCACCGATTGGGTGGTTTAATTCAGCGGAGATGGATTCCTTAGTCACTGACTTGCTTAGAGATGCCATAGAGCAGGTTCGTTTGATTTAGAGTAGGCTGTTGACTGCTTAGAGTTGGCAGAAAAGCTATGCCAATCAGAGAGTTCGTGACCTAGTATTCATGGAGGGTGATCATATTTGGCTCCGAGTGTCACCCATGAAGGGTGTTATGCGGTTCGGAAAGAAGGGCAAGCTTAGCCCTAGGTTTGTTGGTCCTTTTGAGATTTTGAGCCATGTGGGAGAGTTGGCCTATAAGTTGGCCTTGCCACCTAGTTTGTCAGTTGTGCATCTGGTGTTTCATGTTTCCATGCTTTGGAAGTACATCCTGGATGAGTCTCATGTGATTGCACTCGATTATGTGGAATTGGGTCCTGATTTGACTTTTGAGGAGGAGCCTACAACTATTCTTGATAGACAGGTCCATAAGCTTAGGACCAATGAGATTGCTTCAGTGAAGGTGCAGTGGGGTCTCCGTTTTGCTGGAGAGGCTACCTGGGAGTCCGAGTCTGACATGCGTGCCAGATATCCTCAGCTTATCGAGGCTTCATGTACTTTCTTTTACTTTATGTCCGAGGACGAACCTGGTTTTTTAGTGGTGGATAATGTAATGACCCTGAAGGTCAGTTTTGGTAATTTTTTGCAAAATGACCATTTTTCCCCTCCCATGAGTTGCCCCGAGTCACTTTTGCAATGTTTCCAAGTTTGATTTTGTGAAAGTTGTGTTAAAAATGAAGATTTTGAAAAGTTTTGATTTAAAAGGCTTAAGTTAGCAGTTTGTGGTTTTTAGGTCATTCGGAGTTTTGGGACTTAGATGGGAATTTCATCGATTTCATCAATTTCGGAATGTGGATTTTGGCCTAGGAGAGTTGACGGGGTCAGTATTGGGGTTGTTTCATGGAATTGAGGTCTTAAGTTGGAAAGTTGTGGAATTTTGATCAATGGATTGACTTTGGTCAACATTCGGAGATTCGATGCTCGGATGTCGATTCCGACAACTCCATTGGATTCGGGGGATGATTTTAGGCCTAGGGGTGGCCTTGGTTGAATTTTTAGAGATCCCGAGCTCTCTTTGAGTTGTTGAGGCTTGAGTTAGTTTTGTTGTGTTTTATCGGGTTCCGGGTCAAGGAGACCTCGAATCCAAATTTCGATGGTTCCACTGAGTCCGGAACGTCGTATTTAGTAGGGTTGCATATCTGGTTTGTGTGCACGGGGTTTTGAATGAATCCCGAGGATCCATTCAGAGACTTGTGAAATTGCTGTTTTTGTTGATATCTGGTGCCAGCTATTTTGGCCTCCGCGTTCGCGGAGGGTTGTTGCCCGCGTCCGCAGAGGGCAAGGTTAGTGATCTCCGCATTCATGGAGTAGAGTCCGCTTTCGTGGAAGGTCGGGGTTCTGTTCTCAGCGTTCGCGGAGGGACTCCCACGTTCGCGGAGTGTTAGTCTTCCGGGTCGTGATTTGGTCTCCGCGTTCGCGAAAGGGGTTCTGCATTTGCGGAGTATATTATTGTTGGTCTCCACTTTCGCGTAGAGGGTTCCGCATTCGCAGAGTTCTCTTTTGGTGGTCTCCGCATTCGCGGAGGTCATTTTTGACCTGAACAATGTTTAGTCGGGAATTAGCCCATTTTCACCATTTTCATCATTTTGGAGCTCTCTTGGGCGATTTTTGAAAGGAATTTTTGTGGGAATCAGTGTGGGTAAGGGTTTTAACCCTTGGCCTTGATTATCCAATGCTTTAAACATGATTTTGAATTGGAATTCGGGATTTTCAAATGTGTTTTTGGTGATTTTGGAAGAACTCCGAAAATTTGATAAAATGGGAATGGAGGGATGTTTTGAGCTTCCTTTTTAGATGGGGTTTTTCACCATTGAACTCCTATGGTATTGAGGATGATTTTTATGAAAGAAATCCCGGATTCAAACCCCGTTTTTTAAATCAGATTTTTTGGTTGTTTTGCCTTTTCTTTCCGAATTTCGTATTCCTGGCATTGATAGACCCAATTGTGATTGGGTTTCTATATTTGAATAGATTGTGTTGCTTTGGATCACTTACGGAAGGGAAAATCTTCGATTGTTGATTGATTTTGATTCGATTAAGGCAACTGAACTCTTAAAACCTTGTAAATCTTTTAGAATTTCGACTTCTTACTTGATTGTGTTGGGGAGTAATGGGATTGAGGTGTTGGGTGAGTTCTTGCATGAATCAATCTAATTAATGACTGGCGGGGTTAATAAAATGGCTTGTATGCTAATGTGATAGGCCAACGTGTGATTGGGCCATTGACTTGATATTGTTGTAAGTTTGATGCATTGCTATGATAGTCTCGATGTGATTATGAACGTGTTGAATATGTCTTTTGCTCATTGTTGATTTGGGACTAGACTTAAGAACATCTTGTTAGCGATTGATCCTACTAGTGATGAAATGAGTAGAGGAATGGAAACTAAGCAATTGACATCATTGATATGTTGTGGATTTTGAGATTTTGACTATTGTTGTTGATATATTATTGATAATGTGACGTGATTTGCATTGACATGAATTCCGTTGTGATTGTGAACACTATCATTCATTCTCAATATTTGTGTGAACATGCTTGTGTGCATTGGTTCTGGAAACACTATGATGAGACACTTGATGATTTATGTCGATGGAAAATGGTTCCGGCGGATATGTGGTCCATGTGTGGCCAGTGATGATTTATGCCAATGGGAAATGGTTTCGGCGGATATGTGGTCCATCTGTGGCCAGTGATGATTTATGCCGATGGGAAATGGTTCTGGTGGATATGTGGTCCATGTGTGGCCAGTGATGATTTATGCCGATGGGGAATGGTTCCTGTGGATACACGGTCCATGTGTGGCCCCTATAGGTACCAGTCTGAGATTCAACGGTTGTGTATCGTAGGACAAACATGCATTCTATACTTGGCATTGCATCGCATTGTATTGTCTGATCCTTGCTTTTGTGATACTATGTGGTACTTCATGACTTAGAGACTTACTTGTTGATACTGAATGGAGCTTCTTGTTGAACTGTTGCTGAACTGTTATTGACTTGTAATATTTGAACTGTGGATTGGAAATCTGTTAGGTTGGATTGAGTTTCTGTGCAGGTTGTAGTTGTTGGAGGTTTGGTTGAAAGTCAGGGTTTCGTGATTTTTTTAGATTTGCTTCGTTTTATTAGTTGATTTGCTGCGTAACGTGTTGTTTGGTACTCACCCTTGCTTCTACACTTGTGTAGGTTCCGAGCCCGGACCGTGAGCTAGTTCTTCCTTCTCTTAGACTTTTAAGGATAGTTGAGAGGTAGCTGTTTGTTGTTGGCGAACTCTCTTGATCCTTTTATGTATGTTTGTTCTATTTGAGTTACAGACATCGAGACTTGAAGTTTTTTGTTCAAATTCTTTAATAGAGGCTTGTATGTGTGACAACTAGTCTTGGGTTGGTTTTATAGATGAAGTTTTCCACTTTTAGCTTTTTCTTTCGTTATTTCTGTTGTTTTCTTTCGCTTGTTGGTGAAACGACCCCAAAAATGCCCGAAAATGTGCTTCGGAAACACCTATAATTGTAATTTCCATATATCTCAAAATCCGTGCATGATTTCGGAAATTCGACTTCATATTCTTATTTGTGGGGTCAAATTGAGTGGGAAATGGGTCTAACCCGAATTTTAGAGCAACCGTATCAAAATTCGAAAATCGCAAAAATTGCGATTTGGAGGGTCAACTTTAAAGGGGCATATCTCTTAGCACACAAGGAACTGGAAGGGCTGCAACCTATCAAATTAAAGCTCTTTGAGTTAGCTTTCCAACGCACTTGGTTTCACCTTAGTCCGAGTTAGGATGAGGGAGTTATGACCATTTTCGTAAAACCTGTCTGTGCAGATTTGCAATTTCCAGTGAGCTTTTTTTTTAGGCGGGTTGGAGACGTTTTTTATAAAAAGGGGATATGTCCCATACTTAGTCATTTTTCTTAACTCCAAAAACACTCTCTAAGCCCTCTCCAAAAATTCCACCAAGATCTTCAACCAAATTCAAACATCTCAAGCTCTAATTCCGGATTCAAGACTCAATCTCAAGCTTCGATTCTCCATTCCAATCTTCATCAAGGATTCTCCAAAGTTGAGGTATGTGGGTTTGATTGTGGAAACCTTCCTTTCCACAAGTCCAATCATTTATCCTCTATTTCTATTCAAGTTTATGGGTCCTTATGATTATTTATGAACTCTTGAATTATGGAATTACTATTACACACCCTATTATGGTCCATTTTGCATATTATCATGAAATGGAATTATTATGTGATGTTTATGGTTTACATGCTTCCATGATCAAATTATGAAGGTTGATATATATATGTATGTTGTTGGTGGGCTGATTTATATGGATTTTGGAATTGGTTGGACTTAGTATTCTTGAAATACATGATTTCATTTACATGAACAATTGCCCACCTTGTGTTTGATAAAATGCCCATTTATAGAATTCTTAGGAAAGGGAAGGTCCAAGGTACGTCCTATGAGTCGGATGGTTATGTAATTACTGAAATGATGATGAAATGGACACATGTATATGATTTTCTCTATATAAGTGTTGTGAGTCGACCAAGCCTAGTACGGGGGGTAGTAGGCCCGTATAACCGTATCGAGGGGTTGGTACCTTGGTTGCCTAGTACGGGGGGTAGTAGGCCCGTATAACCGTATCGAGGGGTTGGTACCTTGGTTGCCTAGTACGGGGGGTAGTAGGCCCGTATAACCGTATCGAGGGGTTTGTACCTTGGTCCCTAGCTCGGGGGGTGGTAGGCCCATATTGAGGGGTTTGTACCTCTTTCGCCTCTCCAAGGGGGTGGTAGGCCTTGGAAATACTATATTGATGGTCACTCGCCACACATGTACTACGTCCCACTAAATATGATTTTTATGTAAGCATCATTATACATATCATTTCATTAATATGCTATCTATTGGGTATGATTACGCATTTTTCCTATGATGTCCATCTAATGTAGCATTGCATTGCATCCCATATACTTAGTACATTCAAATGTACTAACGCATACTCTATGCCTACATGATGTCACCATGTAGGGGCCGGAGCACCGCTTGACCATCCTCCTCCGCGTGGCTAGTACGATTTTCTATAGTGGTTATTGGTGAGTCCTCCATTTCGGGGACGTTGCTCATGATCTTTTGCTATGTATAAAACTTTTCCTTTCTAGTTATGTTTTGACTATGAGGGTGAGCCCGGTAGTTTGTCTTGGCCCCCGCTAAGTACTCATGTTTAGAGGTGGTGTTGGACAAGTTGTGTATTATGCTTGAGCTTGACTCATCTATGGTATTTATGTATCATTTCTTTTTTTTTCTTGCTCCCTTAGTCCCGATTTCCCCCTTGATTATGCTTATCGCTTATGGTCATTTAATTGCTTCCGCGACCAAGGATGTGTAATGATACGCTATGAGGCTTGTTTGGGGTTCCTTCGGGTTCCCCATTCGCCGGTCACATCTAGGCCCTAGGCTTGGGTCGTGACAAACTTGGTATCAGAGCACTAGGTTGAATGATCCTCGGAGTCCAACACACCGCGTTGATTAGAGTCCGATTCATGGTTGTGTTGTGCACCACAACTATGAGTAGGAGGCTATGAGACGTTTTAGGAAATGTTTCCCTTCTCCATGTTCTAAGTCGTGCTGTAGAGTTGAATTAAGTTCTTCCCTAACGGTTGTTCTTTGTTATGCTAGATCATGCCTAATACAAGAGGAAGACGAGCCCGACTTGTTGCGTGAGTCATATAAGGTGTCTACTCCTATTGGTGCATATATTGTTGCTAGGAAGGTCTATAGAAATTGTCCTATTTGCATCTTGCATAAAATATTGCCTTGTGATCTTGTTGAATTGAACATGGTCGATTTTGATGTTGTTCTTGGGATGGATTGGTTGCATGCATACTATGCTTCTATTGATTGTAGAACCCGTAGGGTCAAGTTCCAATTTCCAAGTGAACCCATTCTTGAGTGGGAAAGCCAAAATGTGGTAGTCAAGGGTAGATTCATCTCTTGCATTAAAGCCCGTAAGTTGATCTCTAAGGGGTGTCTCTATCACCTTGTGAGGGTTAGGGATGTGGAGTCCAAAACCCTTCTTATAGAGTCGGTTCCGGTCGTAAATGAATTCCTTGATGTCTTTCCTAATGACTTTCCCGGTGTTCCTTCCGAAAGGGAAATAGATTTTGGCATAGACCTCCTCCCCGATACTCAACCCATTTCTATTCCCCCTTACCGTATGGCCCTGGCGGAGTTAAAGGAGTTGAAAGAACAATTGAGGGACTTGTTGGAGAAGGGTTTTATTAGGCCTAGCCAATCACCATGGGGTGCACCGGTGTGGTTTGTGAAGAAGAAAGATGGTCCCTTAGGATGGTGTATCGTATTACGCGGCAAACTCAATAGGATCACCAGTCCAAGAACATATACCTCTTCCTAGGATTGATGACTTGTTCGACCAGATTGCAAGGGGCTAGCCACTTCTCTAAGATTGTGATCTTCGGTCCGGGTATCATCAAGTGAAGGTGAGAGAGGGTGACATTCCCAAGGAACAGCCTTTCCGGACGTAGGTATGGACATTATGAATTTGTGGTCTGTCCTTTGGGTTGAACCAATGACCGGCTACCTTCATGGACCTACAGTGAATAGAGGTCTTTAAAAGACCCTACCTTGATTCCTTTGTTGTGGTCTTCATTGAGGATATTTTAATCTATTCGCATAGCGAGGAAGAACATACGGGTCACTTGAGGGTTGTGTTGCAAAGATTAAGAGAGGAGAAGTTGTATGCCAAGTATGAAAAGTGTGAATTTTGGTTGAGGGAGGTTGCCTTCCTAGGTCATGTGGTGTCGGGGATGGTATTAAGGTAGACCCTAAGAAGACCGATGTGATTAGAAATTGGCCTAGGCCATTGACCCCGTCGGATATTAGGAGCTTCTTGGGCTTAGCGGGTTACTACCGGAGATTTGTGAATGGTTTTTCTTCTATTGCTTCTCCCATGACTAAGTTGACACAAAAGAAGGCTAAGTTTGAGTGGACCGACGAGTGCGAAAGGAGTTTTCAAACCTTGAAAGATAAACTTGTGTCCGCTCCTATATTGTCACTACCGGATGGGCTTGAGGATTTTGTTGTGGTATTGTGCATGCTTCTAGAGTGGCTTTGGGTTAGTTGTCCTAATGCAAAATGGTTAAGCTGATAGCCTATGCTCTAGACAACTCTCAAAGTGCTGAAAAGAACTATCCTACGGCAATGACTCTTGAATAGCCGCGGGTGTGTTTGCTTAAAGATTTGGCGTCATTATTTGTATGGGTAACGTTGTCGATGTGCTCACGATCATAAGAGCTCCAATATGTCTTTCACCAAAAAGATCTAACTTGAGACAAAGAAGGGTGGCTAGGATTTCTTAAAGATTATGAGATGAGTGTGCATTATCATCCCGGTAAAGCTAATGTGGTGGCGGATGCTTTGAGTAGGGTGTCTATGGGTAGCCTAGCTCATGTTGATATTGGTGATAGGGAAATGGCTAGGGAGGTACATCGGTTGGCTAGGTTGGGGGTTAGGTTGGAAGAGGGTGGTAATGGTGGTGTGGTCGTGGTTGATGGTGCTAGGT